>JAHXMU010000097.1:949564-973355 GCA_019455685.1 Philornis downsi
TATCATATACCTATCTGGTATAAGTACATATATGGTACTTCTTGTCGAACAGTGCTTCAGCCAGAGTGTAATTTATGGTGTCTGTTATGTCAGGCACCATGTTCAGAATTGCGGCAGCCTGCATACTGACTATGCCAAGGGTAATAATGCAAAAATTACATTCAGTTCATAGGACGGAGTGATGCGAAGCGCACCAGTGATGCAAAGACCAGCCAACCTTTGAACCTTGTCCATTATCCTACAGTATGTGGACTTCTCAAGAACCTTCCACCAGACGATACCAAAATACAACATTATTAGTCTTACTACTGCAGTACACAACCAGTGAACGCATACAGTGCCACTGTGGTCTTTTTCTCCCTGTCCAGGATGTTGAATTTCAGTACCTCCTAGGGAGAGAGGATCCATAGGTGGAATCTTGTAGCTCAAGGTATACAGAACCACTTCCGTCTTGTTTGGATTTACTCCGAGAGCATTTTCCTCCGCCCACTTCGTTACAGTGAGAAGGGCTCTTCGAGGAATATCTCTGAGTGTTCCTGAAAACTTCCCCCTAACTGCTATTGCCATACCGTCTGTATATGCGGCAACCTTGACACCAGCCTTCTCTAAAGGGTACAGAATACTGTTCAGAGCGAGGTTTCATAGTAGGGGGATAGAACACCGCCTTGGGGTGTTCCCCTGCTCTTAGGGAAGTTACGTGCTAGGAAGCTAAGAAGTAGGTGCTCAAGTGTCAGAGGAAGGAAGAAAAGCATTGAGTACATCTCATTACTTGTACTAGAGAAGTCAGTTGGACACTTCCCAGCAAAAGGGAGTGTTTTTGAGCTCGAAATGACAGGTGTGGATGATGATTTACTGCGAGGTATTAACTATTAAGGTCGGCCGTATGCAGAACGTAGATTCCTAGCAGATGACTGTGTGGGCGAGGATGGGAAATGATAATTTTATGTGGCTTTTGGCTAATATGGCGGTGTGAATGAATTTTACGTGGAGTAAATGATGTGTAATTGAAGATGCATGAGTAGCAAATAAGAATTATACACGTAGCAAATGATGACCTGTGGCTCATCAGGGAACAGGAATCATATTTAGTATTTGCTCTTGTCAGTCCGATTTGGTATCCCGGGGAAAGACGTGAAGGTATTGAATATGCATTCGGATAATGATGGAAGGCGGACGTTAAGAGTCGCACTGTATCATGGTCTGGTAGGATGGAGCCCACTATCTGATTAGATCTACGGGACCAAACCAGAAGCAAAACTCCAGACATGTTATTGTGCATTATAATATGAAGCGCACAAATGGGCTGAAAATCTTCAGTAAATTGTCATTTGTACTCTTTTATCGTGTGTTGATTCCGATCATTTTTGAAAAGAATCTGTTGATTTGCAACAAAAGAATATTGGGTGAAGGCTTATTAGAGTCAGTTCATCTGGCTGAAATTCCTGTTCTGGTTTTACTGTCTTAATTAGCCCATGATGAAAAGTGTAACAGTATTATTGCTACTGTTTCTCTCTCTCTCTCTCTCTGTCTTTAAAAAAAACACTCATTTGTAACCAGGGCTATTAGACGTGGGCGCAATATCGTTTTTTCCCAGCTGAAACTGATTGTTTTAGAACAACTTTGCACCCCTGGATTTATTGCGGTAATAAATTCGTAAACTCCGAAATAACATGCTATACTCAATTATTTCCAAAGACTTTTATAGGAATTGCTGTCTAACATAAAACTCATTAGGAGATTTTGCTTTCCATTGAACTTTGTCAGAGTTTTCTATGTACATCAACATTGTGATTTGTTGCATGTAGGCAGTTTTGTATTTCAACCCATCATATTTGTTTGTTTGCGTTCTGTAGCAGTGGGAATTGCTTCAACTAAATAAAAATTATCAAGTGGAAAATATTTAATGCCACCATTTTCATTCAATTGCGCTGTATTCTATTAAACGGTCTGATGTGTCGCTCACAAGCAGACATTCATTTTCCACTCACACAAACTCCCAAAATGGTGGAAATGCATACACGTGCCATTATCTCCCTATTTTGTTGTGTAAATGAAGCTAAATAATGCATGGATTTTGCGGTAATTTAAAACCGAATTTAATTCAAACGTTGTTGGGCAAACACATTTGTTTGGGCGAGTGCGTTAAGTTCCCTTAAGGGAATCAGCATTACAACAACGAAAGTTTAAACAATTGACTAAAATCATTTCTACGTGTAAGCTCCTACGTTTTGTATATCCTAGACGAGGAATGACCTTGTGAAGGAGTCCTGTGAATTTGTTTTACAATATATGTGTGTGTTTTCCAGTCGTCTATGTTTGTATTGAATTCAATTTGCTCTCCCCGTTGTGACAGTCTCCTTGGCAAATCCATTAAAAGTCATTGACATTTAACTGTCACTGCGTGTGTTGGAGATTTAGTGGAGATATCTGTTTTTGTTTTTTTAATTTTTTGAAATTGTTTCGATTGTTTTCGTAGTAAAATGTTTTCAGTTTTTCTCTTTTCTTTTTGTCTGATGTCTGTGGATACAATAATGATTAAAGTCAAATTAAAATGAAGTGGTTTTCTTTTGGCTTTATCGCTCAACGGGGAAGACAAAAAACCACATCAGACAAAATTGTCATTTGCTTTGTCTGGCTGACAGTTTAATTATAGTTTAAGCTCACCACTGTGATGCACGATTATAAAGAATTAATGTTTCTCATATATTCCTATCCACATTAAGAAAACAAAAAAGCAAGAGTCCTTATATAACCCATTATATGAGGATTTCTTCATCAATAGATTTAAAAAATATACAATTTGCATTAAAGTGGTCATTCGTGCTGCCTCCTTCAGGGCTATATTGCAGGTTAACTGATGGAACATGTCATGTTTAAGATGGCATCGTCTTCAAAAAGAACTGAAAAGACATGAGGAAATTAAATCCGAAGGATTATCGCCATTGACAACCTGAATTAGAATACCATTCATGATATATTTGTTGAAAATTCTATGCAGATAACGAACAAATTTTGCGTATTTTTTCGTCTATCATTTCAAAAAATAAGCTAAGGTAAAGAAAGAAACTGAGAATCAAGATAGATGATAGATGATGATGAAATATGTCCTAAGAATATTTTGTCTAAAATTTCGAAAGATCATAATAAAGTTAAATGATAAATTTTTTTATGTTTCGGATAATGCCCTGCAATGTTCGATCCAGAGTAAATTTTTACAGAATAAAGATATGGTATATTTTCATTTTTAATCCCTAAAAATATGAAACATCTCTGCTAAATTTTGGAATATATCAATCTTTGCCTTCATAGTGTAATCTTGTGGTCAAAAAATTGCCCACTCAATACAAAATTTAAATGATTTTTCTCAAATCACAAAGAGCACAATTTTCATTATTGTAGGAATTGCCAAAAAGTGCCCTAAAATGAATATCTAGTGAATTCTAATGTGTTGTGAAGAAAATTAATCCTCTGTCTTTAGTTCTCATATAACAAACTCTTTCGTATCCTAGGAATGAAATATGGGAGAGCATCTCACATTCAGTGAGCCCACACGCATCGTATTTTTAGACCTGCTGAAGGGAACTTAAAGTTTAATGATGATTCCGAATGTCAGTTAGAAAAGCATTTATTAGATTTATCGATTATTCATCGTGTAGTCGGGCATACATATAAAGATGAGCAGTGATCAAACAGCGATTGATGGTTGTAACGGGGTTCGAACCCGCTACCATGTACATGGTCATGGGGAAACACTTCAATGAATATGTGCAACTTAATGTAAAATGCGACTTCATATTTGAAGAACAAAAAAAAAAAAAGGCCAACAAATATTAAATTTTGTTACCTTGTTGGATTTACTCTCTACTAGTTTACCAGATTAGCGCATAGCATAATGCCATTTTGAAACCAATGTAGAATAATTTTTACTTTAAAAATTTTTATTTTCATGCGGTCATAGCACTCTGAACTGAAATTCGGATTATCCGCCACACTTTCACTAACAGAAGCGATATTTTCGGCAGTGAGTACATTGCGATGATACACAAGCCCTGATCACATCTGTCTCCTCCAGTCAAGTCTCTTCAAATTTCTTTATAATCTTGTCAATTCAATGCACTGTAGGTCGATTGTGACTACCATAAAACTCCCTAAATCTACTAAAAGTGCCCACATTTGAATCATCACTTTTGTAATAAGTTTTAACTGCTTTTACGCGTTCTTCGGTTATTAAACGGTATATGTTCGTAAATGGCAAACATTTCACCTTATAAATAACACTTCAGATGGTAGGTATTTAACAGCTAACAGCTTT
The DNA here is from genome assembly GCA_019455685.1 of Philornis downsi. Taxonomy (NCBI): domain Eukaryota; kingdom Metazoa; phylum Arthropoda; class Insecta; order Diptera; family Muscidae; genus Philornis; species Philornis downsi. Next base: position 953,877 of record JAHXMU010000097.1, read on the forward strand.
GCCAGACCGGCGAAACCGCTACATGAATAACACTGTATTTGTCGAGGGCGTTTCCTAATTGGTAGGACGCTTCTTTCCTGTAAATAGTCCTGGCATTGCAGTTGCATATCTTTAAATAATTTTCCTTTTTCCAACGCCGGCCGGATAGTCAACCTATGGACATTTTTGATTTCTTTTTTCTCTTGCGTGTTAACACTAATTTCTTGTTCGCATTTAACGGATTATTAGCTCATTGCATTCGATCATATCCTCCAAGCATTCAAGGCGCTCTAAGCTGGCAAAAATTGCTGAGTTTCAGCAATAGACGCTGCCTACTAGAGCTCCTATAAAAATAATTATTTTTGACTCTCGAGTGTTTTTTGTCGTTATTGATTCATTATATTTTCACCGAATGAATGAAGATATTCAGCATTTGATACGGGAAAAATATAAAGTACCGTACGAAGTATTCATAGTATCAATTATATTTTGACCAACTACGTGTCATGACTTTCTAAGTCAACTGAGCATTGTCCTTTTGTTCAGTTGGTTGGTTAGCTGGCACACATAATAACTGTCGTAAGTCATTGTGGAACTTTGCGAAACTTGTTATAGCCCAATATTTTGTTACATCATAACCGAAGCCTATGAATGGACTATAATATTCATGCCCTTCCGGTCGTCGCCTATACAAATTTATCTATATTTTAAAATTTTGATGTACTCTCTGCAACTCCTTATTCGTACAATGCAGTAAATTAAATTTTTATCCACTATATTAGCTTGCGTGGTGCTCTGCCGTTTAACACAACTCTTTCGGACACGTCCCATAAAAATGTCCGATTTAACTAAAGGGTGTCCCAACAAGAACGCAAGATTTAAATGACTGATGCAGCAATTGAATTGTTTCTTTGGCTGTACGACACGTGGCGCCATCTTGTTGAAACCACATGCCCTCCACATTCATTTCTTCAATTTTAGGCACGAACACTATTGACTGTTTGCACTTGACATGCCTCATTTTCATAAAAAAGGTGCAATAAATCCTCCAGCCCAAAATCCACACCATACAGTGACACGTTGAGGATGCATTTGCTTCTCGTGAATCACTCGAGGATTTCCCTCACGCCAAATGCGACAATTCTGTCTATTTACGAAGCCATCAAGATGGAAATGGGCCTCGTCACTGAAGATGATTTTATCGGCAAAATCAACATTTTCATGTTGTCTCTCCAATACCCAATTAACGAACTCCCTTCGCTGTCCACGGTCAGCAGGTTCAGTTCCTGAGTCAATTGAACTTTGTATGCAAAAAGATGCGAATTTTTCGTCAAAATTCGCTGCATAGTGGATTTGGAGACACCAATTTGCTGAGCTCATTATCGAATTGAGGTGGGTGGAGTTTGAGCGACATCATCGCGTACAAGTGCGATATTTTCAGTCGATCAACCTGGTCGAAGGCGCGTTGTTGTCTTTACATCACTAACAGACCCAGTTTTGGCAAATTAACCCATTAATCTCTTTATAGTTGACTCTTTTGGGGCATTATTGTGACCCCAAATTGATCGCAATTTGCGAACTGTAGCCGCAAAACTTTCACCATTTTGGTAAAACAATTTCACAATGAGAATGTGTTGTTCATTCGTGTAGCGCTCCATTTTTACTAACCTCTTACCTTCTACTAGCAAACAGTAACAATTTTTCAAATGTCAAACAATGACACTTCGAATGGCGCCAAATTTAAATCTTGCGTCCTTGTTGGGACACACTTTATATATTCGTAGGTTCATTTCTATTATTTAGTTCCACAAAATTCGATCAAATCTTCTACACGTTAAACGTTTTTCAAAGCGTGGCATCAAAGCAAAAATGGAGGCTATTACGACACTCCTCTTGGTATCTCTTATATAAATTGTCGATTTAGTCCATATATCTTTAAATTCATATTTCTTATTCAGTTGTTAACAACTCAGTCGAATTTGGTAAATGATAGACGTGTCTAAAAATAAAATGAAGATTTATTTTCTCCTTTTCACTTTTGGAACTGCAGCCTACTATGCATCAATTACTGAAAATGGATGGATTTTCTGAAAGTCGATCCAGTCTTATGGGATGTTAAACGTTAAGCGTTTCTAAAAATAAAATGATGATTTATTTTCTTCACTTCATTTTCGGAAACGCTTACAGTATAATGAACCAATGCTTATGCCTTTAAGAATTGATCGACTTTCCGAAAGTCAGTCCATTCTCAGTAATTACTGCTTAGTAGGCTACAGTAACCTTGATTTTTGTGTCTTACATTGATTTATAATCCTTTGTGAAAATTGATAAAAGTCAACCAAGTAACAACACTCAAAAAAAATCTCGTACGGAATTTGTGTTGAAAATATACTCAAAATTAGTGTAACAAATTTACTCAACACCAGTATATTTTAAATTGCTATTAGTAACTGAAACTTAAATGACTTTTACTTGATTTACGAAAGCATAAAAATAGCACGTACTTAAAATAAGTAAGCAAATTTCCTCGAATCAGTTTCTTATCTATTTTGAGTAAGGAGGTACCTGTCGTCCTAAGGTGTTCAATTTTACTCAACTTTTTTTTTTTTAAATTCTGTATTTATTACAATCTGTCCTTGGACATTCAGTAATATTTGCATTGGACTACATACTACTTATATACTAAAATTTTATTTTTATTCGGGAACACTTGCTATACTGCTATATTCGTCCTGAGTGGCCAGGTCCTGTGTGGTTCTCCTCCTTAGTCTGGTAAATAATGGTGTCTCATTTATCAGATTGGACGCCAGCTGATTCGGATGTTGTTGAATACGATTCATGTATCAACTTGAGTTAGTTTTGATACAAAATTTGTTCACTTTTTGCAGTTGTGTAGCCTTTTTGGTGCAACCCGTGGAAACAGGTCGAATCGTAGACTACAGTTGTTTTAATTTTTATCAGTTACATAGCATTATTACTATTATAATGCATAGCATTACGATGATTAACGAAATGAAAAGAAATCGACTGGTTAAACCCGCACTTACTCGTATCTCCGGTAGAAATTTATCAAATTTAGCACATATCTTCCATTAAATTACCTAAACCCAGTTCAATTTTTATCAAAAATTAGTGATTCTTCTATAATTTATAAGCAAAGAAAGATGTAATTTTGGCTCTTTTTGAGTGCTTTAGCAAATATGTATTTTTTAATAAGAACCTGGCGATTTATCACATTTTTCCAATACGTCTTATATTTTTCAACCGAATAACGTTGGTCGAAGTTAAGTTTAAATCAGTTCACTTGACTGAAATTTCTGCATTGGTTCAGCATCCAAATCTCGAGGGTCATTTACAACATCTTCCTTTGCGTCCCATGAAAAGAATATGAAACAACTTCTCACATTCGCTGTGCTTACACGTGTTCTATTTTTAGATTCATTAAACGGGATCTACGACGATTACGAAAGTCAGTTTGAGAAGCGTTTATTAGATTTGGCGATTACTCGACCACTTTTTACTCAGCTATTCGCTAGGTAAATCGGGGTGACTGTCGCTCAAAGAATAGCAGGTGTTTGTATCGGGTATTGAACTCACGATCATACGCAAAATAGCCCCTTGTTCTAACTATCGTGACACGGCCTGTCAACAGAGCTTTCTAATAGCTAACTTTAATTATATTCTATTAGGTGTGCAAGTTCCCGTTGTTTGCCAAAAGATGGCACCAGCTGTAAGTGCTAGTCGATCCTGTCATAACCTGAACGCCATGCGCCAAGCTTAGGCATGTAGTAAACATACTACCTCGACACAATAATGATTTTCTTTTGACGTCATATTCATTTGGTCATGTGAACATGTATGATTTTGTGCGAAATAATCCATGTATGCGGGAAGTATTGATTTTCTTCTTTTAGTCGAAGAAAAGGGCGGCTGAAGCTCATTGAGAGCTTTAAAACTTTTACGGAGATGCTGCTTTAAGTGAAAAAATATATCGAGATTGGTTCCTTCGTTTTTGAGACGGTGATTTTGACGTTGACCAGCGTTCGCGTGAAGGAATACGAAAAACCTTCAAAGACACTGAATTGGCGGCATTGGTTGCAGGTAAAGCTTGCTTCAGTATTAGGAGTTATCCGCCAAGCCATTTCCCAGCGATTACATGCGTTAGGAATGATTCAAAAGCAAGGAACTTGGGTTCCTTATGAGTTGAAGCCAAGGGATGTAGAGCGTCGATTTTTCACCTGCGAACAGCGACATCGCATTGTAACGGGTGATGAAAAATTACAGTCATTACAGCAATCCAAAGATAAGAAAGTCATGAAGGCTGTCTGGTCGAATATTCACGCTGCAAAGTTTATGCTCTGTATTTGTTGGGACCAGGTCGGTATTATTTATTACAAGCTGTTGAAACCAAGCGAAACCGTCACTGGCGATCCGTATCGACTGCAATTAATGCGGTTCAGCCGAGCTCTGTCCAAGAAACGCGCACAAAACGCGGAGAAGCACGAAAAAGCGATTCTTCAGCATGACAACGTCTGGCCTCACGTGGCCAAGCCCGTTGAAACATGCCTGGAAACGCTGAAATAGGTAGTCTTACTCCATCTGCCATATTCTCCAGATACTGCGCCATCCGATTATCACTTGTTTCGTTCGATGGCATACGGTCTGGCTGGCCAGCAGTTCCACTCATATGACGACATCAAGGAATGCCTAGATTCCTGGATAGCCACAAAAGATGAACGGTTTCAACGTGACGGAATTCAAGCTTGGACAGAAAGATGGAAAAAGTAGTAGCTAACGATGGGCAATACTTTCAATGATTTTTTTGTAAACATGTTTTCATAGTAAAGTTGCATTTTTATAAAAAAAAAGCTGAGTGATTTTGGTTACACACCTAATAATACACGCAATTTTATGGATCAGACTAGGTAAGTAGGAAAAGTGATGATCATGAAAAAATAAGGATTAGAAAATTATGCTGTTTTATGCTAAACCAACTCCGAGTGTAAAGCTTAGCTTTGCACTTCTGCACTTTGCAGACTACTATTAGCCCACATCAATTATCACAATTATGGAATTTCTCCAAAAATATTTGTTATAATTATTTTTAATTAAAAATAAACATTATTTTTATAGACATACCAATGAAAACATCAGAACATAGCTGGCGATAGTACATACTTGCTTTTTAGTCTAAATATATATGTACGATATATTACTTTACATTCCACCGACGTCAACAAAAAGGCAAACATACGAGTATAACGTCAAGCTGTCTGGTATGTCATTTTTTGGCATCGTTTCTTTTAACTTGTGTCGCTTTTGCTCTCCCCTTTTTGTTTTGTTTTCTCTAATATTTTTTGGCTAAAAATGTCAAATTAGGGCAGCGTATGGGGATAGAAAAAGAGCGCGCTAGATTCGGCAAGTCAAAGAGTAAAATAGCGAACATTTTGTGTCGCCCGAACACACACACACACGCTCAAATTGAGAAAAACTATACAGGAAAGCCCTTTGATGAAAATGCGAGATTGCATTGGAGGGAAACGATAGTTTTCCCAGCAGTGTTGCCACTTTTGGTGATACCAACACCGTTGCTGCAGTTTTGCTGAAATCATATTCTCAGCTAAAGTAATGAAGGTATATTTTAGAGCCCCGGATGAAAGTATTCGTATTCGAATACACTTGAATACGCACTTTCGCAATAAACAGTCGAATAAAATAGCATAAAAATAATTGTAAAAGAAAAAGAATGTTTCGTTACCGTTGCTTATATCGTGACGAATACTATAATGACAAAACAAAATTGATTGTCGTATTTCTTCAGTGAGTAAAGTTGAATAATCTTAATATTTCGAAAAATTTTCATTTAACTGATGTACTTGTAACCCAGCAAAGAAATTTCAATCAGTTGACTTGCGTACACTTTCATTTGCCGGAAAAGTGTGGGAGGTACTAGAAAGTACATGGTAAATTTGCTACGTTCTTACCAAATAAATAAAGCACGATAAATAAAGCAAAATTATAACTCAGTCAAACTTTCCGTTGAGAAAACTTAAGGGAGCCACTGATTTTTGCTGTATCGGCCAACCAATGTGTATAGTATTCTAAGAGTCGTGGCAATACAGTCCACGCCCGTTCGCTTAAGCGCAACAAAAAATAAACCCTTTTTGAAATGTGTTGTCACCAGGGATGAAAAACAGGGATGTCTTTACGGTAATGCCAACCGAAATAGATCCTAACACAAGAAAAAATTTCGTAGTCAATCTAGCTAAAATTCAATGCAGTGGTATAATTTGAACTGTCACCGATAGTGGCGCGATGGTTAGTACACGCGACTACCGTTCGCATGATCGTGGGTTCAATCGCGCATACAGTAAGCTTTCGTTATCTGAGCGGAACGAACATTTTGAGTAGTCGAGTAATCGGTAAGTCTCGTGAATGCTTCTCAAACTGTGACATTCGGAATCGTCGTTTAACTGTTGGTCCCTTTGAGCGAATCTAAAAAATGGATTGTGTGTAAGCTCAGTGAATGCGAGAAGTTCTCCCATATCTCATTCATGGGATACAAGAGAATTTATTAATATAATTTGAACTCTTTCCATACAACCAAACCATAAATTGTCAACAATTGGAGAAGTCTGATGAGAGGTTGAAAGAAAAAGGCACATTGACGAATCATGATTTTCAATCACGGCAAGGCAAGGCTTAACACTATTGACCAACTCGGCTACGAGTATTGAAGCTTTCATTCAGCTTATAGTTAATATCTGTCAGTTTTTTCATTTACTACGGAGTTTGGCAAATTTTTTTAATGAAAAAATTCTTCAATACCGCAAAATCCGAGTTGTTAGGAGTTGATGGGAAGGAACAATAATTCTGCCAATCTCGGATCAAAAAGTAGCCTGTGAGATGGCAAATGGTCATTGGAGCAAAATGATACCTTTCGGATTAAGATTAGTTATTTACATGAAAAATTTAAAATTTACATTGAGAACAAAGACTGAAACTAAAAAGTATAGTAAAAAGAAAGCGTCAAGTCCATCAGTGTCCATAGGTTTATGCCAGCACTGTTTCAATTGCACCAAAAGACATTTGGGACAATTTGTATTAGGCCGAAAGGATACAAAAAGAAGATCGATGTATATGGATGCCAGACGAGTAAGCGCAAAAAATCTTCATGGACTCTGTTTTCATATCCAAGTCAATGCTGGTGGCTGATGATCACAAGTAGGTCACTTGCAATAACGTCAGGCAAAACTGGTCGTAGGCAAACAGCAGTGAACCGCCACAAGCCTAGCTAGGATTGGTGACCATGAGGGTTTTGCTGTGTGTTTGGTGCGATTGTCAGGGAATCATTTGCTGTAGTAAGCTGTTTCTCCACGGCCAAACTCTTACCTAGAATATGTACCATTAACAATTGGACTGCATGAAGAAATCCACCGTTCAGAATCGTCTAACTTTGACCAATAGGAAAATAATTGTGTTCCATCAGGAAAACGCCAAGCCATACACATCGATACTGAGTCGCGGAAAGATCAGGAAGCATAGTTGAGAGATTCTTATGTCAACACCTTATAGTCCGGACATGGCAAGTAATTATCACCCGTTCCTGTCTGTGGCAAATGATTTTGCTAGGGAAAAATTTGCTTAAGAGAAACATTTGAAAACCGGCTGTTCCAGTTTTTTCCGTATTTAGACGAGGTTTTCTAGGAGAGAGGCATAATGAAATTACCTTCATAATAGCAACAAGTTATCGAGCAAAACGCTGCATACCTGACATAAATCGGATAATTTGAACCATGCTAAATAAAGTTTTCAATTGCGTCCAAAAATAATAGACTGTCTGTCCTGCACTCTGTACTTTCCTGCTAGTCCATTTCAAGGATTAAACCAATTTTCTACAAATTAATCTCCTTCGTGGTACAACTATAAAAAAAAGTTTTTCTCATACTAAAAACAATATAAAACGGTATGCTATGGCAGTTATCTGGCGAATAATTAGTACAAATGGTACATCTTCCACAACGCTGTGAAAGTCAACTGGTAGTGGCGGGTATATAAATTTCGACTGGCGAGAATCAAGGGACTGCACAATTTTGCACCTATCGTACCATAGAGGGGTGGAAGAGCTTTTCGGCTTCTCGAGAGATAGCACAATTCACTTAAATTTCCTTACTTTTGGGCAAAAAAATCGTTTTTGCAGTCTATCAACAGGCATCTTCAAAATTTAAATACATGTTTAAGATAAGAAATACAATGTAATAAAAAAATACACCCAAATATGATTTAAAGTTTGTACGGTCATACAAGCATAAACCTTTAACAACGTTTTGTGAGGCCATGACAATGACAATGATTTGTCTCTGATTTTTTTCAACTGCCTTACGTACACCTTCACCCAACATCCTAATGCGTTGGTGAAAAAAAAGGGCGACGGATAAGGAGTCGTAAATATAGCAATATAGAAAGCAAAATTATGACTTAGAAAAGGCTTCCGCTTAATGGAAGAACCACTGACTGTTGCTAAATCACCCTAAGAGACAAAGCAATAGAGCCCATTTGTATTCACAGAACTAATTTTTCTATTCTACAGAATTTAGTATAATTGAATCGAAGATATGAATCGAAGAACATGTAAATTAAATCAGATATTTTGCATGACGATTACTAGACAATTCTTGGTTATCCGAAATGGTCTTGGCAATGTAGCCCGTTTTATTCCCATAATTGTGATTGTTAAACACAAATCCTTTGCCAAATTTGACTGACTTTAACACACTATATTGGAAAGATATTAAGCTAAAACCAGTGTAGAAAATTCAATCTGGTAAATTGTTTTCGGGGCGAGAAAGCTTAATTCCGTCCAATAGCTTTATTTTGTATTTCGATAACGAAATAGTGTTGGCAATGCAGATCATTTTCATTCTGTCAAAAGCAAAACCTGTGAAAATGAATTTAGTACAAATACCAGTACGATTCACTGGGGAGAAAACTTTATTCCGATCAATCGTTTGATTTTATATTTCGATAAAGAAATGGTGTTGGAAATACATCATTTTTCATCCCCATAACTATGTTTTTGAAGACCTGTGCCAATGAATTTAGTACAATATTGTACTGCCTTGCATGTATAGTTTGCGGGGGAAAATTGCTTAATTTTTCAATAACGAAATGGTGTTGGCAATGCAGCTTATTTTCATTCCCATAACTGTGTTTTTCAAACGCAAGATCTGTGCCAAATTTTGCTGAATTTAGTACAAAAACCAGTATAGAAATTTCAGTCACTTGAACGGGCTGACTTGCATGTATCTTCTTCACCCAACGTCCTTTGCTGTGTTGCTGAAAAAATACTCTGTACTCTGCTAAATCGTCTTTGCATTTGTAGTATGATAGGGGGCGTGATAGTGCAGTCTACTTTCATTCGCAATACTAAATGCTTGACGCGTGCTCAGTTATACTGAATATAGTGGAATTATATGAAAGATTCGAGTCTAGAAATATATGAGTTACATAAAGTAATTTGTATGGGAGGTACCTTCGGAAGATTTTTTTGTATTTTACGTAGTATCACAACGCCATCCGAGAAATTAAACAGCTTCAGTCTACGAATTATGAATTGCTGTGGAAAATCAAATTTTAATAAAGTTGTTCGTTTTCTAAATCTAAACTACCAAACGCTTGATATATGTATGACAAATTAGTTTAAATTTGATACAACCGATTGGATGATATGAAAGTAAAAATATATGGGTTTTATCTGCCATTTGTATGGGAAGTACAAGGAGGGATATGGTTACTTGATCGATTTTTCTCTGGTATTTTAGAGAATTAAAAAGTTATTGAATGGATAACAATTTAGACTACTACAGCCCTCTAATTAGAAATTACTGAGGATTATTCGAATTGCAAAAAATCATTTATATTAAAATTTTAAAAAATTTAAATTTTAATTTAAATTTTATTTTCATTCGGTGATCTTACTTTGACAAACGCTCATCATATACCAAAATTCACCTAATTAGTGCAACCGATTGGAAAATATGAAGCCAAAAATATTTGGATTTAATCGGTCAATTGTACGACAGGTACCAGAAGAGGTGGAGTTAATCGAATAATTTTTTGAAATTTTTCTAAGTATTATTAAAAATTTCACAATTTGGTTTGCGGCAGATTATGGACGGGGAGTTAGAGGGAGAAAATCAAATTTCGAAAAATCGATCAATTTGTATGGAAGGAGGGGTAGGCTCATTTAGAATCCCCGGCTATCATCTATGAAAAGATTAGACTGGGTCAAATTTTTAGAAGTTCCGTAAAAATGTATGGCAGCTAGCGAGCCCCGTTTCCCGACAGCCAGACAAACGGATATTTACGAATTGATTTGAGAAGTCACAAAACGCATTACCTTAAAAAACCATTTGGTATTTTAAACGCTTCTTTCTGGGCGTTACATTTTTAACCGTATCAAATTATATTCCTTTAGTTGAAGGTATAAATGTATGGATTAAATCCTGATTAGTCGGTCAATTTTGTTTTAAATTCAACTAAACATAGACCAATATAAAGAGCGAAATTAAACCCTTAGATAGAGTTATGAATTATAGTAAAAAATTGAATTTAGGATTTACGTTGGAGTTTATATGGGAAGTATCAGAAGGTGTAGTTCGATGCAGTCTATTTATCATTCCTGGATACAAACTGGAAAAATATTAGGCCCTGTCGAGCTTTAAGAAGTTTCATAAGGATTTACCTCAGTTACAGTCCAGCCAGACAGACCGATATCGCTGAATCGATTTGGCCAAAAAAAGGTTGGTACTTTCAATGCTTCCTTCCACTTGTTACATTTTTGATGTATCAAATGAAATATACCTTCATTATTCCTTAGGTTGAAGATATAAAAATATATTCTAAAAGAGCTTCGAGCCGTGTTTTTCTACTAAATACTAACTAGTGCGATTTACGTTCCTAGGCTTGGCAACCCAGTTTTTCGTTGCTTGAGCATGACACTTAAATCGTTGTGTGCTTAAATCAATGAATGTGCGGGTGTGTGTGTGTGTATGTGTGTGTATGTTTTACATATGTACATATATGTATATATATACTTTTATATATATTGTGCTTTATTTCGTTGTTTGCTCAGCCAAAGCGGACTTCAAATGCCAAATGGCAAAATGCCAAATAGTATCATTTTCAGCTTCTCTTCCTCATCGTTTTCTGAAACCCCTACACAAAAATATACAAACAAACGCCCAAGTCTAAGGAAAAGTGCTTAAAGGTGTTTAAATGATTGTGAAAATATGAAATTGTATTTTCGGAAACAATAAGAACAACATCACGTCATAAAAACCAAAAAAAAAAAAAAATCATTACCTCATATGATTGATTGATTATAAACAATTTTAATTAATTCATTTTAAACAGCCTTCGAACAAATGGGCTTAAATTTATTATGGAAAAATATTCGATAAACTAACGTGTTTTAATTGTTAAAACATTTTATCAAAATCAGTCATCGATTAATGTGGCGATGAGAAAGTTACGTGGAAATTTGGGAGAAACAAGGTGCCCACAAGACGCACTATTGATCGTGTAGTGAATGATTTCGAAGAAAGAGGATCTGTAGCTAATAGGGCCAAGTATGGGCCACAACGTACTGCAAGATCGGCTGAAAACATTACTGCTGCTCAAGAAGATGTTCAAAACAATCCATCAACCTCAATTCGACGCCATACTCAGAAGCTTCGTCCTCAAAGAACAACGTTAGCCACAATTTTGCACAAAGATTTCCATTCTTTTCCACTTAAGATTCAGTTTACACAAGAGCTTCTTCCACAAGACCATTTACGCCGGCGTACATGTGCCAATAGGATGTTACAGCTCGCCCATGACAACCTCAATTTTCATGAAAAAAATCATAATGAGTGATGAGGCACGCTTTCATTTGAATGGATATGTGAATAAACAGAATAGTCGGTTCTCGGCAATTTAAAACCCTCAAATTATTCATCAGTCACCTTTGCATCCATTAAAAGCGACAGTTTAGTGCGTAATTTGGTCAGGAGGAATCATTGGACCTTACTTCTTTGAAGCTAACCGGCATAACGGTAACTGTCAGTGGGGAGCGATATCATGATATGATTAAAAACTTTTTAACGCCACAACTGCAAGCTTTGGATTTGATTAACATGTGGTATCAACAAGACGGTGCCACATCGCATAAAGCCAGGATTACAATGGAATTACTGCGAGATTTCTCTCCACAATAAGTTATTTCAAGTTGATTGGCCTCCGCGGTCGCCTGATTTGACTGCTCAGGACTTCTTTTGTGGCGATGTCTGAAAAACAAGGTTTATGCAAACAGACCAGAAACACTTGAGCAATTCAAACAAAATATTCGTGATGAAATTATTGAAATACCGCGTGAAATGTGTGAGAATGTAATGAGAAATGTGCTCAAAAGGGTTCGCATTTGTGAGGCTAACAGAGGCGGATATTTATCTGAGATTTATTGTATTCCATACATAATTGCTGACATTGAATGAAACATTTATCAATATAAGATCCACTCTCTTTCATTTAATCAAAATTATAAACAAACAAAGTAGTATATCTTCCCGACGGACACCCTGTACAATGTAAATATGATAAATACATATATTTATATGACATTTTATTTTATTTTATATTTTACTTTATTATTTCATATGACATTTATTTTCTATTCTGTGCGTAAAACTTAATGCCTGCTTATTCTATTCATCATAAATTGATAAAAAAAAACCTTATTCTAAGTTTAGCCTAAGGAATGAAAGTACATCATTACTGATTTGGCAACATAATATCACAGAGAAGGAAGTGTCTACAGTATCAAGCATATTTTGAACAAATATTTTTCGGTTGAGCGATGTCCGTCTATTTGGGCGGCTGGATTCTGGACACGGTCACTTCCATAAATCCTTATGAAAGTTGTTAAAACCTTCCGCAGTCTAATACGTTATTCGATTGTAGTCGGGAATTGTAAATAGGCTATATTAGTCTACACCTTCCAGTACCTCACATATAAACTAATCTAAGATTCCATTTTCATTTTGTCACTTCTAATTAAGTTTTTGTTAATTTTCTTTCCCTATAATACTTGATGAAATTAAATAAAGCGATCAATTATCTATTCCGGTTCTAGTATATCCCATATAAATGACCTAATTAACTCATAAATTCTTAGTTTCATATATTTTAGCCAGGGAAACTTAACAAATGTTGAGTGTTTACTGAGGCGTGTTACAGGCGAGTGTTTACAGGCGATCCCACAATGAACTATTTTTTGATCAGGTGTCATAGAAATCATTTACGGCCTAAACTTTTAAAACAAATTAGTTGTATTATACATTGATTAAAATTGATTAATTGAATTTCTTATTGTATTGCAATTGTTGCGCCACCCTGTACTAAATTTTCTACAGTTTAACATGCACCAAATGGTGTTTTAAACAGCATTAAAAACTCGTTTATTTACTTGCGGCAAAAAAAAAAAAACAAAAAACAGAATAAAGAAAGTATTTTTTGATAAACAGCATTTTCATAGTTTTTACGAATGCTATGTGAACATATTTTTAATTTTTTTATAAGCTCCTTTTAACAACATACAATTTTAATCACAAACAATGTTGTTTTAAGACATGTTTCACGCTAAAATTCTGATATGCAAATCGTTTGCCAGAATTAGGTGTAGGGACGAAAGACCAATCGAACCGTCTAGTAGTTGGTTCACTCCCAAGATTCCCTCAGAATATCTGATGCATTTAAAAATAATGTAAAATAATCTTATCTGATAAAACGAATGATTAGAGGTTTTACAGTCGAAACGACCTTAACTTATTCTCTAACTTTAAATGGGTAGGAACCTCTCACTTTTCTCGGTATGAAGGTTGCGGTTGTGACAGAATGCGCCCAGTGTATCATTTTTGGGAAGCAGAACTGGCGCTGTGAGATGAACTAAACTTACAATAGTTATGCTATACTGAATTTAACTTATTTAAAAAGAACTAATAACCAAATTTATAAAGCGAATACATATTTTTTTCTAAAGCCACTCTGACATAAAACACTGAAATCTCCGTGATAAACATTTTTATCGCCATTTCCGAAGAAGCAACTTAGGATAACATACATAGGCGCCTACAGAGGTAGCTTTTCATTCACATATACGAGGTGCATCCAAATAATAAGGTGCATTTTAAAATTTCGTAGGCTACGTATGTTCGACATTCGATTATTATTATTTTTTTTTTCTTTTTATGTAGGTACACTCGTCTCGAAGATATGTTGACAGTTTTGTCCATATAGCATGTTTAGTTTGTTTGTGAGAGGCATAAATAAGATAAGTGTTTGCATGATCGGCCAGCCCCCATAACTTTGTTTTCTTTGGATTGCAGAAATGAATCCATTTTTTAACACCCGTTACAATACGATGAAAAAAACGATTCCTTTTTTTTCGCTGAAGCAGTTGTTCACAGGCGAAAAAACAACGCTCAACGTTCCTTGGCTTCAACTCATAAAGAACCCGAGTTCCTTGCTTTTGAATCATTCGAAATGAATGCAATCGGTTGGAAATTGCTTAGCGGGTTACTCCTAACACTGAAGCAAGTTCCACCTGCGTTTGGCACGTATCGCCATCAAGCAATGCCGTCAACTGAGTGTCTTCGAAGGTTTTTCGTCTTTATTCACGCGAACGGTCGTCAACATCAAAATTACCGTCTTTAAAATGGCAGAACCAATCTCAACACGTTGTTTCACTTAAAGCAGTAGCTGCGTTCAGGTTTTGAAGCTCTCGATGAGCTTCATCCGTCGTTTTCTTCGATTAAAAGAAGAAAGTCAATACTTACCGTATACGAGGTGTGATAAAATAAACGGGTTTTTTCAAACTTCGTGAGTTACGTATGTTGGTAAACATGTTTGTTATATATGTTGACAATATCAGCCATTTTAGACTGTCAGTTTGTTTTTGACAGAAAAAAGGTTAGTCGTGTTTTGGTGTGCTCTTCGATTTTTTACTATTCGAAAAAATGTATCAAAGAAACTGTATTAAGTTTTGTGTGAAAATGAAACTAAATGTGCAAGGACATTTGAAATGATGACTGCGGCGTTTGGCGAGCCTACTATGAGCAGAACACAAGTTCAATTGTGGTATAACCGGTTTAAGGAAGGCCGAGAAGATGTCAATGACGATGCTCGTCCTGGTCGCCCGAGCACGTCAATAACCGATGAAAACATTGAAGCAGTGAAGAAAATGATTTTGGATATTCATCGAATTACTATTAGAGAAGTTGGTGATGATGCTGGCATATCATTCGGCTCATGCCAAGCAATTTTTACGGATGTCTTAGGCATGGAACGTGCGACAGCGAAGATTGTTCCAAAATTGCTAAATTTTGAGCAAAAACAACGTCGCATGGACATCGCTCAGGAGCTGTTGAACGTCGTCAACGACGATCCAGATTTCCTCAAAATAGTCATAACTGGTAACGAATCATGGGTGTCTGGCTATGACATTGAAACCGAAGCCCAACCCAGAAGAGCCAAGACCGAAAAAAGCACGTCAAGTTCGGTCAAATATGAAAGTTTTGCTCACTGTTTTCTTCGATTGCAATTGCGTGGTGCATCATGACTTCTTGCCACTAGGTCATACGGTCAATAAGGAATACTACCTTGAAGTTATGCGCCGTTTGCGCGAAGCAATTCGTCAAAAACGCACAGAATTGTAGAAACCCCAATCATGGATTTTGCACCATGATAACGCAACAGTTCACCAGCGCGAGTTTTTGGCCAAAAACAAAACCGCAATCATGCCTCAACCACCGTATTCACCGGACTTGGCCCCCGCTGGCTTTTTCCTCTTCCCAAAACTGAAAACACCGATGAAAGGAAAGCGTTTTGCTACGATTGTGGAGATAAAAGAAAAATCGAAACAGGAGCTATTGGCGATACCAAAAAGCGCGTTTTAGGAGTGTTTCGAGGACTAGAAGAAACGCTGGCACAAGTGTGTTATATTTGAGAGGGACTACTTTAAAGGAAATAGAATAGAAATTAATGAATAAATAAATACTTTTTGAAAAAAAGTAATTGAAAATAACGTTTGTTGCTTGATCACATTCGTTTGACGATTATTTGGCACAAAATCATACATATTCACACAAGCAAAAGAATATGACGTCAAAAGAAAATCACTATTGTGTCAAGGCGGTATATTTACCATATGCCTAAGCTTGGCTCATGACGTTTAGGTTATGACAGTATCGACTAGCACTTACAACTGGCGCCATCTATTTGCAATCAACGGAAACTTAGTTAGAACTTACATAAATTCCTCAGCCAATAAGGGCAAATTTGCCATTTATTAAGCCAGCTTACAATTCGAGGGCAATATTTTTGCGCCATTGCTTGATCGCAGTAGTTAATTTCTTTAATTAAAAGAGTCAACTGTTTTCACGTTTAGTGCGCTCAATTCTACGAATGAAAACAGTCAGCATTGCCGCTTCCCTTGGGGTGCCTCACATGCAAAATGGTTTATTTGGCGAAAATCTATCATTTATAAGGAGAAGACCAAAAGTTATAATAATTTAAAGTTTTAATTATTAATAGAAGTAAGTTATAGCTTTGCTCTCTTTATAATACTTTAATTCACAGCATTTGTTAGTAAGTAGCCAGAGATTTAGCACGTCCCTTCCGGCAGCCCCTACACTTTGTACCAATGCAAAAGGACACCGGGTGGAGGTGAATGTAAGCCAATTCACCTAAGTGAAATCTTTGTTCTGGATTTTAATATAAATTAACATCACGTTTCAAGTACAGTTTTTTTATTATCTTAATACAACCTAAGTGAAATTTTTGTTCTGGTTTTTAATATAAATTAACATCACGTTTTAAATACAGTTTTTTTATTATCTTGATTGGTATTCATTCAAAACGTGCGAAATAAAATCATAAGTTTTGTGCCATCCATCCGATTGGGACGAAACTTTAACGGATTGTTTGTGTAAAAGCCAGTGATAGATGACTTAGATGAGCCGGAGTGGAAGTTTCTTCCTAATAAATCGGAAAGGAGTGTGAAGTAGCTTCTGTGGATTACTGAATTGATGATAAATACATGGAGATAAACCGAATGTGAAATTTTTTTACTCTTAGTTAAAAGTCATCAGAGACCATCACCGAAACGAAATAAAATTTAAAAACAGTTTTGGTTTGTTTCAGTTTCTGGAATCTAAAAATATATAGAATTTCTATTCTGATTCCTACAATCGCATAAAAATTGTATACAAAATTTGTTTCTGCTCCATGCAAGTAAAAGCAAAAAATACAAATAATTTGTATTTCGATTCTCACACCCAAAACGAAACAATTTTGATGATTCAAATTTCATGTGAACATTTTTAATTTAAAAAGAAACACAAAATTGTTGAATAGCTGTGATAACTTCTGGCAGCCTGCTATCGTAAATTCAGAAAATACAGGGTGGCGAAATAGAACGTGCATATTTAAAAAATAGATTAAAAAATAAATACAAAAGGTATGGTTAACATAAATCTAAGGCATTGTAGAGTAATAAATGGAGTTTATTTTTTAAAAATAACATCATCTAAATGGTGACCCTCTCTACGACGGCACTCCTCTAACCGCAAACGAAAATTATTGAAAACTTTCTTCAGTAATACTGGTGTAATGGCTGCCATTTCAGCACGGATATTCTCCTTGAGCTGAACGATGTTTCTTGGATTATTACTGTAGACTTTGTGTTTGAGTTATCCCCACAAAAAAAAAGTCAAGAGCCATCAAGTCTGGACTATGTGCGAGCCATGGGATATCACTTCTTTTCGAAATCAGTCTGCCAGGGAACATCTGCTTCACCACCGCCATGGAGTCATTTGATGTGTGACAGGTAGCCCCATCTTGGTGGAACCAAGTTCTGGAATTCATTATTCTTGAACTTTCAAATTCTGGAGCCAAACATCCGTCCAACATCTCAACATAGCGTTTCGTATTAACCGTAACGTTTTGGTCCCGCGCATTTTTAAAGAAAAAAGGACCAATTATTCCTCTGCCAGAGATTGCTGCCCATACTGCCACTTTAGGACTATGCAATGGTTTCTGGTGTTTGATTTTGCGATTTTCACTGTTCCAGTAACGACAATTTTGACGGTTTACGAACGCATTCATAAGGAAATGAGCCTCGTCAGAGAAAAGGATATTGTCAGAATTGGAAAATCGATTAAGCATTTCATTAGCAAATGCGAGCCTTACTATGAAGTCAGACTCTTTCAATTCTTGTGTTAATTGCAGCTTATATGGATGCAGTTTAAGATCCAATGTTAAAATTCGTTGCAAACTTCGTCGCGATAATTGTAAGACAGACGATCTCCTGCGAGTCGACATTTATGGACTTCCTCGTACTGACTCCATAACTCTCTCAACATTGTCTTCGGTCCTAGATGTTCTTGGGCGACCATTTGCTTGTGGTTTAAATGTTGAACCGGTCTCTTCAAAACGCTTTACCCATATTTTAATTAAATTAGCACTCGGAGCTTCACTAATTCGCCGTAGTCCATATTCAGCCTAGTAGCAATATATGAACGAGAGTTCTCGTAAAATGCGCGCACGTAAAATGCGCAACGCTTCTCGTCGAAGTGATTCATAGCGACTAAAACTCCATGAGCCCGCCAACCCAACGATGTAGGCGCCCCCCGCCCGCACCTTTTCTACCCCGCAAAAAAAATGATGCAATATGCATGTTCTATTGCGCCACCCTGTACATTATTTGATGTACGATATTTTTTTACCTTTCGCAGTTAGGCGCCATTTGATATCAGTTCTGATTTAGATTACAAAACGAAACTGTATAAAAGTATATTTTCATTTTAGTTGCTCGAATCAAAATATCTGTTTCATTATGTAGCGATAGAGTTTTCCTGTAGTTTTCCAATTTCATCTGAGGTCAAAGAAGGAATCAATATTTGAAGTGAGTTATTGTTTCAAATATCAATCAAGAGTAAATTTCTAGTGCACTGTTTCAAAAAAGTTTACAATATAAAGTCCGAAACGAAACTGAACTTTAGTGAATGTCCCCTGGTGGTCAATAGCTGAGATTTATGTAAAGAATGTTGCCAGAAGTCGAGTCCAAACATAATATTGACAGAATACGCAAAATACACGACGGTGGAGTATACTATTTATTATGTTTTTCCTTTAGACTTTTATTTGGTGGATGGGAGCAACTTCTCAGTTAAAGATTCTGACAAGAGCATCTCCTGAAATAGCGAATGTATGGAGGATTCTTCAATATTCCATAATTTTCTACATCATACTACAAAGTTTCATAGTTTTTCACGTTGTTTGTGCTGCTTGCCAGCAAATCTGATCCCCATTTATAAAGTGATGGTGTCAGTATCAAATGACCTTACAGGAATGAATGAATGAATGAACTTTTTCAGCATTTTTTCCGCTTGTTTTCTGTTT
>JAHXMU010000097.1:973755-1079650 GCA_019455685.1 Philornis downsi
ATGCCGGCTCGACACAATAGTGATTTTCTTTTGACGTCACATTCTTTTGGTTGTGTGAATATGTAGGATTTTGTACCAAACAATCGTCATATACGGGAAGTATTGATTTCTTTTTTCAATCAAAGAAAACGGCGGTTGAAGCTCATCAAGAGCTTTAAAACCTGTACGGAGATGCTGCTTTAAGTAAAACAATATGTCAAGATTGATTCCTTCGCTTTAAACACGGTGATTTGGATATCGACGACCTTCGAACACACTAAATTGATGGCATTGCTTGATGGGGATCCGTGTCAAACGCAGATAGAGCTTACTTCAGTATTAGCAGTTCCATGTCAAGTTCTTAAGGTCATATCTCATCATCAGCTATACCATGATTATTTCTTATCATCATTTCTTTCACTTTGCCAGCGTTAGCATCAGATCTTCATCAGTGGTAACGGATCAAATCTTTCATTGCATTTCGACTGCTTTTCAATGCACTGTGCCACTCATATGCACTTGATTTTGATAAAAGGAATATAACGTAGTAGACTAACACATACCTCTGTATATCAGTAAGTTATTTGCAGGCTTCTATCGCGATCATCGACGCGGGATATACATTTTGGCTAGTTTTCCTTTCTGACTTCGAATAGTTCGAATAGTTTCCAATGAGGTTCGAATAAAATCGCATATGATTTCACTCTTCGCACAGTAATAGAATTACCCGAAAATTCGTCCGTGTCATACAGAAAATAAACAGCCGAAATTCCTTTAGGTGAATGGTGTAAAAGGCGATGCATAACACACAGGTAATGTGTGCCTGTGTTTTTAGCTTCATAAACTTTTATTCAAATATTGTAAAACGTTATCACCGTTGTTCCCTAGCTGTTTGGGTAGTTTTTGAGGTAGTGAATTTCTAGAAAACCAAAATACTTGCGCTGTGCTCATGTCTACAGGTTTTTGTTATTATAAAGGGTGATTTTTTAAGATTTAACTTCTTCAGGTTGGCTGCACTGGTTGATAATGGCGTCCAAACGTCATCCGTCAAAGTGAAAAGTGTACAGTATACTCTGTCATTTCAAACGAGCAAATCGTTGAAATTTATTATCAAAATTCGTGCTCTGTGCATCGTTTGATACGACCATGTTTATGGTCGTCATAATCGACTTGCTGAATCAACAATTTGTGCTGTTATCTCTAAATTTCGCATCAAATTGACTTTGTTGAACATAAAACCATCGATTCGCATGCGTAGAGTGCGTACCGAATAAAATATTACAGCCGTAGCGACCAGTGTTAATGACGATCGTGAAATGTCAATTCGTCGCCGTTCTCAGCGATCGGGCAACCACAAGGAAAATTTTACACGTCGATTTGGGTTTGAAAGCCTATAAAATTCATTCACACAAGAATTGAGACCGAATGATCTACCACAACTTCCAATTTTTCGGTGAATGGGCCTTACAAAAGCTTAATGAAAATCCGCTGTTTTATCGAAAAATTGTGTTCAGCGTTGAGGCTCATTTCTTGCTGAACGGATACGCACACAAGCAAAACTGTCGCATCTGGAGTGATTACCGATGCATCATGAAAAACTGACAGTCTGGTGTGGTTTATGAGCTGGTGGCATCATCGGTCCATTTTTCTTCAAAGACGACCGTGGAAGAAACGGTACCGTCAACGGCGAACGATATCGTGCCATGATACGCGATTTCTTTGCCTTAATTAGCTGAATTGAACTTGGTTGACATGTGGTTTCATCAGGACGGTGCAACATGTTACACTGCTCGTGAAACAATGGATATATTGAGGAATGAATTTGGTGAATAGCTTATCTCTCGATTTGGCCCTGTGAGTTGGCCTCCAAGATTTTGCGATTTATTACCTCTTGATTATTTCTTAAGGGGTTATGTCAAGTCGTTAGTCTATGTAGACAAGCCGAATACTATTGAAGCCTTACACGATAACATAGCACGCGTTATTCGTGGAATACAGGACGAAATACTTGAAAAAAATTACGAAAAATTGGACCTTCCGAATGGAAATTTTGAGACGGAGCTGAGGACAACATTTACATGAAATTGTCTTTAAAAATTAAATGGCAAAGACCAATTTATCGATTCCAATAAAAAATTGTAATATGCGATGCAAATTTGAGTGTTTTATTCGATTTTTAAAGAAACTACGATTAAAATATCCTCCTTTATTTAAACCTTCAAAAATTACCAAGAGAAAATTATGGAAAATTGCCCAAAAGTTGGAATTATGACCCAAAAATTTTTGTGTCGAAAAGTTGTACACAATTTTCCCAAGCCATATAAAAGCGATTACATGATTCATGGGAATGATTCAAAAGCAAGGATGTTGGGTTCCTTATGGGTTAAAGCCAAGGGACCCTAAACTTTGTTTTTGCGCTTGTCACCAGGTGCTTTAGCAACCAAAATGGAAAACTTTTCTTCATCGTATTGTAACGGGCGATGAAAAATGGATTCACTACAGCAAAGAAAAAGAAGTCATGTCGGCAGCCCGGTCATGTTTCTACATCGTCGCCTTGGCCAAATATTCACGCTACGGAAGTTATGCTATGTATTCGTTTGTACCAGGTCGGTTTTATTTATTACGAGCTGTTGAAACCAAGCGAAACCATCACTGGGGATCGGTACTGACTTCAATTAATGCGATTGATCCGAGCTTTGCGCGAAAAACGGCCTCAATACGCGGAGAGACACTGCTCGGCCATTAAAATCTACCTGGAAACGCTGAAATATCAAGTTTTGCCCCAATTCTTCAGATATTGCGCCGTCCGATTATCACTTGTTCCGTTCGATGGCACACGGTCTGGCTGACCAGCCATTCTACTCATGAGACGACATCAAGGAAGGCTGGATTCGTGGATAGCCTCAAAAGATGAACGAGCTTTGCCAGAATGATGGGAAAAGGTAGTAACTAGCAAAGGGCAATACTTTAATGAATCATTTGTAAACATGTTTTCATAATAAAGTTGAATTTTTATAAAAAAAAAACACCGAGAACTTAGTTGCGCACCTAATAATATCCATACAATACCATAATTCTACAGATGTTACATATACTATTGGAAAAATGGGTGCTATGACGGACTGCATAAAAATGGACCGAATGTTCATAAAAGGATAGAACCAAAATATCGAACGAATCAGATTACGTGGAGAAACTATTGAGAAAAAAATCGTAACACTGTCCATTAAGTCCAGCTTCTGTATTATGTAGGACGTTCAGTATAGGGACATTCGTACAATCATGCAAATTGTTATCTTTCATTTCACATTAACGTAACCGATTAAGATAATATTTCTCCATATGCTTTCGGATATTAACGATATCGTATATACCAACATACCCAAAATTAATTGCTAGTGATTAAAACTCAGACATAGGAGGTTTTGTATTCCTTAACTTTTGGAAGGACAACAACTAGAAGCGTTTTCCTTTTGGCATTGCTCATAGCAATCGTTTGAACCTGTGCAGAAATACAACAAGAGATGATGGTATTATTTGTTTATCTCTAAACCCCGATATTTCCCTGTCTGCCTGCCAGTCCTTTCTCTTAGGGGTGTCTAAGCTACCCGGCTCGGATTTACACTATACTTCTTCTATACCTTTCATTTCTATACAAACACACAACAAATAGGAAATATATGTAATATGCAAGAGGAAAAAAAGAACAAAACGTACAAAAACTTATATACACATAATATTGTTAGTATATAAAAGAATATATATATATATATATATAGTAGACATACTGTTAGTTTCGTTTTGCTACGTGCTTAAGGACATTTTATGTTTTCCTTGATAACTCTTTGACCCGTAATAGTATAGCGTTGGCGTGGGAAGGTGCTCGAAACTATTCTGCAAAACAGACAAATTACGAATGTTCTCTTTTTCTT
Source organism: Philornis downsi (assembly GCA_019455685.1). NCBI lineage: Eukaryota > Metazoa > Arthropoda > Insecta > Diptera > Muscidae > Philornis > Philornis downsi. Next base: position 977,667 of record JAHXMU010000097.1, read on the forward strand.
TACACCTTAATTCCTTACTTTCTTGTCCCCTTTTTTGTCTTTCTGTTTTCCTCTATGCAGGAGTCAACAACAACATAGTTTTTTTTTTTAGCAAATTTTGTACTTCTTCCGCCTCCTAGTATTTCATTAAATTGTGTAATGCCTCAAACATCAATGAGTGGAGATTTGAAGTTAATTGTTTGTTGTAGTTTTGGGAGCAAAATTGTTAACATTTTAGACGACACCTTATAATTATAGAATATTTTTGTGTTTGTTTGCTGCTTTATCGTTATGAATTTATTTGGTAGCGGCTGTAAGCACTTTGTAGAAATTTCCGATTTCAGTTAGGATGATATTGCAAACAGGACAATAATCGTTCTGCCAGTTAATGGTGTTTGGTATCGCTACCAAAAAGACTGCCTACCGAAAATCATGAAGAGCAGAATTACAAGAATTTAAATTGATGGCAGTTGGAACCGTGATTATAGTAATGCCGCAAAATACGGATTGCTATCCTAAACATTATTGACTGTGGCATAATGTTTGGAATAAGCGACTATCACGCATATGATTCAAACCCCGGTACAACCATCTATCAATGCTTGAGCGTCAGCCATCTCCATGTGTCTGACGAACACATCGAGCACTTGAATGATCGACAAGTCTCATTGAATAGGAGGAACTCTTCCATATTTCATTCATGGGATAAAAATGATTTTTTTTTGTTTGTTATTCGGTACATCGAAATATATTTTAACATACAGGGTTGCCCATATTCGACGGACCCATCTGACAACGCCATAACTTTTGACAGAGATGTCAGATCGCTTAATGACATACCGCGTTTGAAGCGTCAGTCCAAGCAGATTTTTACCATGGAACAATACACGCCACGCGAGCGCTCTGAAATAGTTGAAATTTACATTCAACAGAAGAAGTCAATTGTGAAAACTCAACGTGCTTTTAAAATATTAAAAAATGTGAGAAGTGCGCCTTCTAAGAACACCATTAAGCGTTTATACGAAAAATTTTCGACTGGTGAGGCTTTTTCTAATCCGAAGAGGCCAAATAAAAGTCGACCAAGGCGATCGGCCGAGAATATCGCTGCCGTACGAGCCAGTGTTGAGAGGTCCCCAAGAACATCCCAAAAACGCCGTTCTCAGCAGTTGGGCATGGCTCGGTCCACTTTACAACGGATTATTCGCGTTGATTTGCATTTGTTCCCGTACAAAATTCAATTGACGCAAAGATTGTTGCCTGCGGACAAGCCTCGTCGATTGGAATGGGCCCAACGAGTCATCGAAATGGCCGATGATGACGAGCAATTTTGGAAAAAAATTATCATGTCCGATGAAGCCCATTTCACATTGAATGGGACCGTAAATAAGCAAAATTGCCGTATTCATGACGAAAAAGTCACAGTTTGGTGCGGCGTTAGTGCGAAAACGGTCATTGGGCCGTTTTTCTTCCAAAACGAAAATGGCCATGCTGTTACCATCAACCAGGAGCGTTATCGCGACATGATGACCAATTTTGTGATGCCAATTATTCGTCGAAAGCGTATGAGGCAGTTCTGGTTTCAACAAGACGGCGCTCCAGCGCACACAAGTCGCATAACAATCGATTTTCTGAAGAATTTGTTTCCGGGCCGTTTGATGTCGAAAAGTGGTGGTTTGAACTGGCCCGATTTGACGCCCGCTGACTTCTTCTTGTGGGGACATTTGAAGTCAAAGGTTTACGTTAACAAGCCAAGGACCGTAGAAGAGCTCAAGGACAACATTCGTGAAGAAATAGCCGTTATTCCGGCCGAAATGTTGGCGAAAACGATGGAAAATGCTGCAAAAAGGGCACAATACGCCATCAACGCCAGAGGCGGCCATTTGAGAGATATCATATTCAAAAATTGATGTAAACAAATCTACTTGGAACAAATTAAATGAATAAGATTGCCAACCGCCAAATTTTTATTTTTTTTCTTTGATTTTTTTTTAAAAAAAACATGGGTCCGTCGAATATGGGCAACCCTGTACTCCTAAACCACTGCATTTTCATTTCGCACTATAAATTCCGGTATGTTGACAAAAGAGTAATTTCGGTTTTGGCTCAAAAAAAAAAATTTAATTTTTTCAGTTTATTAATTAATTGTAATCTGCAAGACCATAGGTTTATTGAAAGACGAATAGGTTTATTGAAATTAGCTTTATGTTTGATGAAGTTATGATGCTAATCGATTTATTTTGACCGTTTGGGAGGTTTTGCCATCGTTTTATAAATTTATAACCCAAATTGGTCCGTTAAGGTAGCGTTTAATTAATTAGCGTACTTGAGAGGTTTTCTTGCGCAGTGGCCAAGAGACTATCTTCGCGATCACCTCTTTGAACGCTGGTTATAATACGCCCAAATTCTAATCAATGTGCGCGCTTTCATTTAACCGAACTCTACATTACCACTATGAGCTCCCCGCCAAACCTATTCAAACTTGTTTTTCTTAAGCCATCACATTTCTTTCTTTGCTATCGTCGATAATTTTAGTTAGTTTGTCAACATTCTGTAGATACCCGTGGAGGGGAGGAAGGTGTCATTTAACTTTTATTATAATTTTGGATGTCTAAACATCTCTTCAATTCAATTCAATTCTTGATTTTCCTATCTCTCAACAACTGAAGGAGGTTGTCCGCCTTCTCCACATAGCATTTCCACTATGTTTGTAATATCAATCTTTTCCAAACTGTAGATTGCTCATCATTATCAATGATAAAGCCCTCTCTCGACAAACAAAAATCCGACTGTACCAGACAGCCGTTGGTTTTACCTGTCTTGTTATGTGGCGTAGAATTCTTGGTTATGACGCATGCGGATAATTGACAGTTTTCGAGAGGAAAATACTCCGGAAGATATAAGGACCCATCATCGTTGGCAGAGAGTACCGGCGTCGCATGAACAATGAGCTGTATAAGCTATACGAGTATGCCAATATCGACGTGGTCAAACACATTAATATAGCGATTGCGATTGCGATTGCATTGGCTGGGCCATGTTGTGCGAATGGACCAAAATTCTCCGGCATGGAAAGTTTTCGACAACGAACTCGATGGACGGCGCAGAAGAGGGCGATCAAAGCTCCGTTGGAAAGACCTGTTCTTTGAAGTACTATCGAAACTTGGTGTGACGAATTGAAGGAGAAGCGCAGAAGATCGAATCATTTGGAATTATTTTCTAGGGGCGGCATATAATACATAAGTATGCCTATTCCAGCAGCCACCTGAGAGATTGCTCATCATCAAATTAGTTCAAGAAGACAACACATCCCATATTGAATTATAACTCAATGCCAAAAATCTCACTAAATGTGTGGAATTAAACACTTCTGAGCTTTACAGCTCAGTATTCACGTTCAATGGAGCAAGTACTTAATATAGGGTTTACATTACATTGAAAGCTTTATTTACCATAGTTAGAATGATCCGATTTAGGTCATATATGTATGCTCGGTTTTCTTCTATAACCTGATAATATTTTGGATGTGATTCCATTATGCCTCTCTACAAAAAATCTTCGTCCCAATTGACAAGGGACTGGGGTAGCCAGTTTTCCCAAGCTTCTCATGAGGTCAATTTTTCATTAGCAACAGCGCTTTCCAAGAATACGAACAGGTAGTAAATTCGTTTCAATTGGCGCCAGGTCTGAACTGTAAGATGAATGGATTAAAATCTCCCAGACGAACAACTATCGATGTGTCAAGTGTGTCATATACACTTTAAATACATTTACAACGCCAAAACCGAAACTAAAGTGAACTTTTGAGAAGATATCTGCTTTCTAGTTAAATCGATATTGTTTTTAAGATCTCCTTAAGTTTTACGGGCCAACTTTTTGGCCAGCGTTTTTATGGGAATTATATCAATATGTGTGATGTTTTATATCCAAGCAGGATTTTGCGGCAGCTATCACCGAATTTAGAGTATGATGCCGCTGTGTGCCACGAACATTAGAATTATTATTATTATTATGTCATTGCAATTGGAATAGACTATTATGGGTGCACATCCCTCTATGCCCAATGTTCATAAAGTTTCATTGCATTTCACATTCTCATCAACATTCCACTTTAATTTACACGGATGGTCATCAGAATCTGTACTTTCACCACAATTCACAAACATTTCCATGGTTTTAGAAGAATGCCTAGGAAATGGCCAAGTTGTCCTGTTGATATTTTCGTATTACAATCTGCTTCCATTTTCCTATTCCTATGCCATTAACAAAATCTTATGAAATAATAAATTAGTTTTTATATTACGCATCTAACTAAGGAATAAATAGATCAATATTTCGACAAACTCATCAATATTTTCGTATGATATCTAAGCTTTCCGGTTTGCAAATAATAACGATATAACTGTTGAAATGAATTCCACCCACTGTGTCCATCGGAAAAACGTTCTTTCATTATTCATGTATAATTTATGCATACAAATGAAACAAATAGTGCATAATAATGATATTTCTTTGCTACCAGACCAGAGTACATGAGTAAAGTTGAGAATTTGTTTTGGTCTGGCGGTAGAAATGAATACAAAAATGAATATATTTTTTCCATTCGTTTGAGACGTTCGAGTGGAATAACAAATTTCTTTTAATCTCTAGTATACACGTGAGTTTAATGAAATGCTCTTAGTTATATTTTTTTATGAAAAAAAAAACAAAATCATACAAACAGATGAAACAAATAAACTTGTTTCATATAAAATTATAGTATTCTAAATAATGCTTTTGAATACAAATTTATCGAAATAAGTGTATACTTTGATAGCGAGTGTTCCCTTGAACTCATACAAGTATTGTTTCTATAAAATAAATTATACGCCTATGAACTTTAGTATTTCACAAAATGCCAAATGAGACTGGAATTTTGTATATTGTTGAGGGTACTGGCAATAGCTATAACTGGTTTAGAAAAATACGAAATTCAACTTAAAGTGCTTGATGAGAAAACCCTGCTTTTGTTCTGTTCTGTACTATAACCGATAGTAACGAAACATCTCAGTGAGACGACTAACTATACCACAATACAATTTGCAAAATGCCAACAAATGGCTGTCGAGGATTATATTTTGAAGGTTAAAATGTTTCATTTCCAAGTATTTTGCTGACATATACTTATAGGAGAAAACTCTGAAACAAAAATAGTCGAGTTAAAGAAATAACCTTTTTCTTCTTCTTCATATGTGGCGACTGGAATAGACATACTTATCTATTATACGCCGCACGTAGAAAATAATTCCAAACGCTTCGATCTTCTGCGCTTCACCTCCAATTCGTCACAACAAGTTTCGACAGTACTTCAAATGTCTGGCCCTTCTAACGGAGCTTTGACCGCCCTCTTCTGCGCCATCCATCGACTTCGTTGTCGAAAACTTTTAATGCCGGAGCATTTGGGTCCATCCGCACAACATGACCCAGCCAATGCAATCGCTTTATATTAATGCGTTTGACCAAACCGATGTCGGTATACCCTATTTTCTTTTAGTATAATTAAAAGAACTGCATAGAAATTTCGGAAATTTCATATACTTTCATCAAATGTCCTACTAATTTATTGCAAAAATGCGATGAGTGGCGGAGTCGTAAATCGTAAATCGTCTGGTTTTTATCGAAAAATGCTCTCAGAATCAAAGCACAATAAACGAAGCAAAGTCATAACTTTTTGAAGTCTTCCGCTTAGAAATTACTGGTAGAATACATACGGACTAAATCGTATGTGTGGCATGAGCGGTGTGGCACAAAGTTCATTTTCTTTTGTTGAATCGTAGATTACTGTAAAAACAAATTCATTATTTTTCCTATAGATGGCTTTACTAATCCGTATCTCGCGTTGTATAAGTACGGTCCGCTTATTCTAGATGGCGTCAAAAAAATACGATCAAAGAACTACTCAAGCACTCCTGTGATTACTTGACCCAGCATTGTTTGAGCAACGTATCAAAGATAAACGCCAACAAAAAGAAAATACACCATATTTTATAGTTAAAAATTGTTCAGCTAAAATTTGTTCTGGCACTGTTACAGTCAGTCGCACTCGACTTTGACTGCATCGACTCCGCTCCAGTAATTTAGATGTCAAAGATGCTTCACGCAAATTGGAAATTGTTAAGTGCAATCATTACTTTATAATGCTGCTTCGATACACCAACAGCTACACAAAAAGCCGCCTTAATAAGGGTGGATACAAAAGGAAGTTCGATGTATGGGTGTCACCCAAGTTAAGGCAAAAAAAAAAAAAACAGAATTTCTAGCTGTAAATTGCTACCGAATTGAACAAAATCGACATAGCGACAAAATTTTTTGTATGATCAAATCATTAAGATTTAAAAGCTCTTTCATACAAAAGTAGTATTCAATAAATATCAGGCTTAGCAAAAATAAATCCATATCTTATATATGATATTGAAAGTTGCATTGAGCATAGTTTGAATAATCCGATTTAGGTCAAATGTAGACGTTTTATTTAAAAACATGTTGCCATTTTTAAAGCAATTCCATTATGTTTCTCTCACAGAAACCCCTCAACCATATTAACAAAAATCTAAGGCAGTCGATTGCAAAAAGGTTCTGTTGAGGTAAATTTTGCACCATTAAAATCATTCGCTATAGACAGGAGCAGGTGATATTTACTTGGTGTGGTGATACAGCATCTATGGTGGATGCACAAGATTTTTGGAAGCAAGTTCCGAGAACTTTTGAAGAGTAGGCATCGAAGTGTATTGCCTGACTTTGACCTGATGGAACACAACTCCTTTTCCGCTTACCTGGCGATTTTTTTGTTCAGTCCGTAAAATTATTGACAGTACAGATGCGAATTAAGAGTTAGACAAAAGCTTCCTGACTGTCAATTCTTGCTTGTCCACCGTTTGCGCCAGCTCACCACAATCCGATCAAAACCATTATCGCTTAACGTTGTCGTAAGTGGCCCACTTCTCATCACCAGTCATCATCCTCTTAACAAATGGGTCGACTCAGCTGCGATTTGCAGATGAAAATTCGATACATGAAGTTTCTTTGCATTAACTCGTGTGACCCACATATCGATCCTTTTTTTTTTTTTTGTTTTGTATCAATCTTTGTTCAAGCGGATCCTAGAGTGCGCATCCTAAAGCACATCCTAGAGTACGGGACGGAATCGATGAAACCAAAATTATGTATGTTTGGACCATTAACATTATTCACATTTTCAGGCAGCTGTTTTGAGTTTTTGTCTCTATTGAAGAAAAAGTGTAAAATATAGCGCATTTTCTCTATACGGTGTCCATCACGCGTTCACACAATGCTAAGCCAGGCTATCACAATATTCTCTATCTAAATTTTGAGTACGTAACCTTGTCTTTTTAACGCCATCTAGCGTATCACTTATGCAAAGTAGATACAGATACAGATTACTAAATCTATCTATCAATTGGAAAAATAATGATTTTCTTTTTACGATGTCCTAAATACAATTGTTACCGACAATTCTATAGGTATATAACATTTGTATATGCTGATAGTCCAAATCCTACATGTCTGCAGGTCCAATGTACAGCATACTAAATTATAAGCCCACAGCTCCCACGTAATTGTATCAATAAATTAAGTCAATTTATGGTACGCCTACTCGTTTATTCATCATGCAAAAGTTAAAATTGCAAAATCTACAGCAAGATTTAACAACGCCAACGCAATGGTGACATTTGTGAAGAGATTTACTAATGAGAATTTAATATGAATCCTACGCCCACAAAGAATATTTGAAAAGTTCACACATAGAGCTGTGCCAGTACTGGCAGGATATGTTTATTTATTTGTAGAGTATGTAATAGTTGTAACTGGGTAGATGTTCGAAGAGAAACTAACACGTGCTGCAAATATTATATTTGATGAAGTACTTTACTGAAATAAAATAGAGCACTACACCAAAATGAATCCTAACAAGGCATGGTCTGAGCATATTGAATCAGAAATAATTCGATTTTCCAACTGCTCATTTGTCCATGAGATCGGTTCCACCACGTCTCTGCCTGTAGTTTAGTGGTATTTGGAGAGGTTTTTTAAACATATCTTCCGCATGTCGTCTATAGAACTTTGTTACGCTGGCTTATTCCTTGCAAAGTTGATCTGTCTAATAGTAGTAGTGCACAGTAGCTGTGATATTTGGCTTATATTCACTTTGTGGAATTCTTGGTCGATCTTACTAACTGATAAAGTCTTACGATGTTCCCGCTTTGGTGGTTAAAACACAAAGGAAGCAAATTCTTTGAGGCAGTCACCCCTCCTTCGTAATATGCAGTATTTACGCCAGTACATAGTTGTACAAAAATTTTTTTAATTTGTAAATATTTCTAGTTGAAAGTAGAAACTTTAACAAGGTAATCAAAAACAGGGCTTGTCTCTGCATATTCCCAAAAAAGAACATTTAATTTATAAATATTGTTAGTTGAAAGTAAAAACTTTAACAAGGTAATCAAAAAACAAACAAAAAACGAACAAATTATTTTGTCTCTGTATATTTCAAAACCGTATAATATTGTAGCCCTTACCGTACATATTAGCCGGAAACCAATCACGATTTAATATCTCTCGGTAATAACAGTTACCAAATTTCTCTAGAACTCTGCCTTTTATAAAAATTGGACATAATTTGGCGTTAAAACCTTGCGCAGCACAACTTTGGATAAAATCCCGTCTGTAAACTTCCTGTCTGATATTATAATTTATCGTTCGGGCTCGTAAGTTGTATATTCTCTCATTTGTCTTTTTAATATTATCAGCCATTTGCTTGCGCATGAGGCTTAATTTATCATGCCGTTCAATATTAATATTGGCTTCGTTTAATGCTTGTAATGGTTTTAATAATTCGAAAGAAGAGCCAAGTGTTATCATGTTAAAGCCATACAACACATGATATGGCGAAACACCAATTAAGCTGTGCTCTGCGTTTCCGAGAGGAATACCCGAACTTTGAGCTCAGGAGGTGCCCTATGCTAATGTCTTTCGATTTTCATACAATTTTCAACATTTCAACAGTTTTCAGATTTAAATCGATTACAGCAGCCAATAAGACACTAAAATTAAAAATTCGATAGCGTGCTAATATTCATCATAATTTCTTTTAGTACATTTTTAAAAATATATTTTTCTTCCTATACTATTGCATTGAAATTACTAACCAGTTGTGATTTGCATTACCTTTTCAGACACATTTGCAGGAAATTGTAATGGAAATCATCACGTCTCTTCAAAATCTTTAAACGTCTCTCCTCCAAATTCAGGAAATGGAGAACATCCAACCATCAATAGCAACAACCTAATAAAATGTAAAAAATATCAACATATCTAAATTAAGCATAATGCAACACAAAACATATCAAAAATTGTGCCATAAATTATTAGTAAAATAAGTTTTTATCAAGTGGAAGCCGAAAAAAATACAACAAGAGATACTACCTATACATATATACTACATACGATACATATACACATCTTTATATACACAGTCCAATTACGTTTAATTGAAGACATCCACAAACAAATTCGCTACATAAACTTTCATGTCAAAGGAAATAATGAAAAATCACAGTGGCGGTGAGTGCAACATCCGCGGTAGTCACGTTTCAAGTGAAAGGACCTGCTAGGTCTCGAATACCAGACACGAAAGTGGATAATATTGCAAAGAATATTTAAGCCGACAAGGAAATTGTAATTACTGTTTAAGAGAACAAAGAGGCGAAACCAAAAATTACCATGTTTATGGCCAAAGAGACTAAGAAAAACCACAACCAAAGTATTTTCTTGTATCTAAAAGCAAACTAAACTTCTCAACAGCATATACCCGTATGTGGCATTGTATACCTTTCCACAGCCAGTAGTTTGAGGCAAATTTTCAGAACATTCAACCACAACAACGATGTTTCCAACAACTGGACAACTCTTAACCGGCAACGGCCATCGGAGGGCTATAATGTAATTTTCTTGTAAGCGGAAATAGTTGACGGAAATTTAAAACAGCCATCGACAAGCCAAAGAAATATAGTAGCAACTGTGCACTTTTCCTTCCTTCTCCTCACATACTCTCTCCCCCACTCTCTACTGTAGCCTTCAATGACCATCATCATATGTAGCCCACTCACAAGTGGGTTGATGCAGGCGTAATATCGTGTGCGAGTGGCTGTATCAAGGTTATTCGCAACAACATGTCATCCATATGGAGGTCACATGGTGATGATGATTGTCGACAAAAACGGAAATGCATTGAATTGATGATCGAATCATATAATCCTGTTCGGACTCGCCACATATCGCTGTCGAGGACACAAAAAAACTAAAAGCGGAAATTGAATTTTGAATACCACTAAACAATACCCGTTGATTTGGGCAGCAGCTAAATTGATGGTATCATCAACAACCGGAAATTTCGAATCAAGGTGATATCTATCTATCTATTGTAACAACCATCAAGTTTAACAAGGGCGTCAAATAAATTAGATAAGATATTCCGGGTGAAAGAGAAAGTTTAAACTGTTTACAGCGACAAATAAAGCCGGAAAATATAGGCAAATTCCTATTAACATCAGGCAATTTTTCACTTTATTATTTTTCTTGGTTTCTAGAGAAATTTCCATCCCTGTAAACTAAGTTAAGAATACGTTGTAACCTTATTGCCAGCTTTCCTTCCCACCTACACCCATCCCCTTACACGGTTCTGTGACGCCACCTTAATGACTGCTGCCAAAAGACGCACGAGCAGCAATAGTGCGACATCTGTTGCCGACAATAGCAACCATCATTATACCTCATTGCAGCAGCAACCAACGCCAACACAGCAACACCAACAGCATCACCAGCAGCAACAGCAGCTCCAAGGTCAGCAACAATATTCATCCACCCATAACCGCCACTATTACGGTCATAACGGCCACCATCAAAACCACCATCACTCGCACTATCAGCATCATGAACAGCAACAATTACTGCAGCAAGAACCGCAAATATCGGGATCATCGTCAACGACTGCATCATCATCATCATCATCTGCTGGCCACCACCATCATCATCATCAACAGCGTCACACGAATAGCTCCTCCGTCGGTGGCAACTCCATCAGCTCTCACAACACAACGTCAGTATCATCATCGTCTTCAAACACAGTATCAGCGACCTCAATTATGCGGGGTGAATGTTCGGTGAAATTACCATTGGATATTTTGTAAGTAGATTCTTTTGAAATAATTACTGAATGATCCTGGCTACATGATATCTAAACTGTTGGGTGTCATGAGTAATTTTAAGGGCACTGCTACACGCTCAATATTAATTGTGATATTTGGATCGCGATCCATTTTAATGGAATGATGGATCACGAGCGTATGCTACATGTTCAATATTTATCGCGTCAGTATTTATGTTTTTTTGTGCAGTGCAGATCGGTTATTAAAAAAATGTCGCGAGAAACCCAAAAAAAATCCTGTTTAGCTATTTTGTTTGCTTAATAATAATAACATTTTTTACTTTTAATTTGTTAAATTTTTTTCACTGCGTCTTTTATTTTATGTTTTATTTCACTTCTTATTAACGTGTCGTGTTATCACGAGATCCACGATCCGCGATCTGGATTCCATAATTTAGGCCATTCTGCGATATGGGTCGCGATCCATCAATATCGCATGCTACACGTTCAATAAATATCGCGATATTGAATCGCGTTCAATATATATTGAACTTGCAGCAGTGCCCTAAAAGCTTAAGATTTTTCAAATTCCAATACAAATAATTTATAGGTAGAGGAAACTGAACTCAAGCTGACTGAGTAAATCAGTTTCTAATGCAGATTGGCAAATCACGTTTCGTTAAAAATGCAAAAGAAGCTTACAGATGTTTTGAATTAATATTGTTATAAATTTGTTTATACCTATCACATAAAATATATTTGTACAAGCTGGAAATACCTATCAGAAATCTTATAATATATATTTATTTGTGATGTCTAAATTGTAGCCAATTTGCTGACTACACTAGCCAACAAGGTTTTGGACTGGAGCAACCAAATATCTTTCCTGGGGTAATTTGGTGGGCTGAATTCGAACCTCTAATTGAATTTTCTCTATCGCATCAGGTTTTCGAGATACAAAAGAAAAGTTTTTATTAGTTTTTTACAAAAAAATGAAAAATTAGTTTATTTAAAAATCAATGAAGTTTCAAAAGTGAATGGCGTTATTTGAACATCGTTTGTATTTTGTTGGCTCGGTTGCACATATTAGAGTCCACCAATAGTCTCCCAGCATGCTTTTGTTCCAAATTTCTTGATAATTTCTTTCAATTTTCATTAAATCTTGGCGTGCACGCTTCTCTTGTTCGTCAGCCCAATTTTATGTGCGGCGGCCGAAGAAAAACGTCCTTTGGATCAATTAATGGTTTATTTGAAATGTTTTGTTTACCTGGTAAATATTCAGTTCTTTAATTACTACGATTTAATTTTAATAGAGCAATAAGAACTCACTTGCTCAAAAACTGTCCTAAATTGTTATACGAATGCAATGTTCAGTGACACACAAAAGCAGCAATTTACATGACGGATATACAGATTTCATTAATGATGACACCATTGTTAATTGACGATCTTTAAACTACTAATAAAAAATCATATTTTTTGTCCATTTTATATAAAAGTTAATTAATAAACATGTACCGAAATGTCTATCCAGTGAATTAACCAATATATAACTTCATACAAATCTTCATTTTATTCGATAAATTCTTATTATTTCGAAAGCAATTTCATTGTGAGGCTCTCTTTGAAATCCTCGTTTCTATAAGCAAAAAAAAAAAAAAAAAAACAGTCAATTTTCACAAAGCCGCATTTTTCACCAGCAAAATCCTTCACAAGACACAGAAACAACGGAGGGCGCCTACATGGTTGGTTTGGCGAACTCATGGAGTTTTAGTCGCTATGAATCACTTCGACGGGAAGCGTCGCGCATTTTGCGTGGGCGCATTCTCGTTCATATATTGCTACTAGGCGACTATATTGTGCTGAATATGAACTACGGCGAATTAGTGAAGCTCCAAGTGCCAATTTAATTAAAATATGGGTAAAGCGTTTTGAAGAGACCGGTTCAACATTTAAACCACAAGCAAATGGTCGCCCAAGAACATCTAGGACCGTTATGGAGTCAGTACGAGGAAATCCACAAATGTCGACTCGCAAGAGATTGTCTGTCTTACAATTATCGCGACGAAGTTTGCAACGAATTTTAACATTGGATCTTAAACTGCATCCATATAAGCTGCAATTAGCATAAGAATTGAAAGAGGCTGACTTCATAGCAGGGCTCGCATTTGCTAATGAAATGCTTAATCGATTTTCCAATTTTGACAATATCCTTTTCTCTGACGAGGCTCATTTCCTTATGAATGGGTTCGTAAACCGTCAAAATTTTCGTTACTGGAACAGTGAAAATCCCAAAATCAAACACCAGAAACCATTGCATAGTCTTAAAGTGGCAGTGTGGGCGGCAATCTCTGGCAGAGGAAGAGGAGGAGAGGAGGAAAGGTCATTTTTTCTTCGAAAATGCGCGTTGCCAAAACGTCACGGTTAATACGGAACGCTATGTTGAGATGTTGGACGGACTTTGGCTCCAGAAATTGAAAGTTCAAGAATAGTAAATTGCAAAACTTGGTTCCAACAAGACGGAGCTACCTGTCACACATCAAATGACTCCATGGCGGTGGTGAAGCAGATGCTCCCTGGCAGACTGATTCCGAAAAGAGGTGATATCCCATGGCCCCCACGTAATCCAGACTTGACGCCTTTTGCTTTTTTTGTGGGGATACCTCAAACACAAAGTCTACAGTAGTAATCCAAGAAACATCGTTCAGCTCAAGGAGAATATCCGTGGTGAAATGGCAGCCATTACACCAGTATTACTGAAGAAAGTTTTCAATAATTTTCGTTTGCGGTTAGAGGAGTGCCGTCGTAGAGAGGGTCACCATTTAGATGATGTTATTTTTAAAAAATAAACTCCATTTATTACTCTACAATGCCTTAGATTTATTTTAACCATACTTTTTGTATTTATTTTTTAATCTATTTTTTAAATATGCACGTTCTATTGCGCCACCCTGTAATAGATGATTCCATTCCATTTCATCTAACTAAACACACAACAAAATCTTCCTGATCGCCAATACTGGCTTGGTTACCGTTTAATCTTACTCTCTGCCAATCGACCACAACCGCTTTCGCTGAATGTTGTCGCAGGTAACTCACTTTTCATTGTCAGCCACAAACCGCTTCAGAAATGGATCGAATTTTTTGCGATTCAAATTTGCTGATAAAAATTTGGTTCACAATTTATTTTTTCATGCACTAACTCTTTTGGCTTCCTTTTGTATCCAGCCGTCTGCAGTCTTTTGTACAATATAAGCTAATGGGACGGTCGAACTTGACGATTGCCATTATCTTGTCAACATCTTTAAAAATGGCAGCATCAGGCCCTTTTCAGTCGCATGGCTTAGAGTTTTGGCTTTATCGAAGATAAACTGTAAAAAATGGCGTATTTTCTGTTTGAGCGCAATTTACAGATTAGGTAGTTTGTATGGGAGCTACTAAAGAGGAACTGATTATCCTTTTAACTTTCTCACATTTTACCAAACAAAAATGTTCACTACTTCTGTGTACGAATGGGCGTTTAGATTTCGGTGAATTGGTCAATTCGTATTGGGGCCATGAGGATAAGCGGGAAAATGCTGTAAATTTTCGTTTCCACAACTAAGTTTTTCATGCGTCTTCTGTATGCTAAATTGGACTGCATTCAGTGTAAATACTTGAAGAATTTGAAATTAAAAAAGTATGGGTTAACTGTCTCATTTTGTGTGGGAGGTACAGTGGTTGTCCCAAAACTAGCCGACGTGACGTATAGATGGTGCCAGTAGTTTGAAAAAAAAAAATTATGTTGGCGAAATGTGGCAACCTTATAAAACCATAAGTTTAAAGTTTCTAGACGCCATGTTGTTTAGCATTTTTATTTCAGCCAAAAGTAAACGATCTCAGTGAATTTGTAAACATAAAAAAACTGATAACCCTTTCGTAATTCAATATCTCTATTTTCCTATTTAAAGCCGGGCCAGCTATTACTCCGAGGAGGTCTGCTGCTTCATTTACGACTGTAAAATATTG
The DNA here is from genome assembly GCA_019455685.1 of Philornis downsi. Taxonomy (NCBI): domain Eukaryota; kingdom Metazoa; phylum Arthropoda; class Insecta; order Diptera; family Muscidae; genus Philornis; species Philornis downsi. The sequence goes on from JAHXMU010000097.1 coordinate 992,854, forward strand.
ATCAGCAGAGTTTAAACGAGGCCGCACAAGCTGCCAAGACGAACACCGTAATGGTCGACCAATTGAGATGTCCACAACAGAAACGCAGGACACTTTTAAGAAAATCTACTTAATGGTATTGGAAGACCATCGACTAAAGGTTCGTGAGCTAGCTAAAAAGACAGACATTTTAAAAAGTGATATGCGTCGCATATTAACAAAAGATTTGAAGATGAGAAAGCTGTGCACTAGATGGGTGTCGCGTTTGCTTTCAATAGAGCATAAACAGCGTCGTGAAGATGATTTAGAAGAGTATTTGGCTACGTTTCATCGCAATAAAACCGAATGTTTGCGTCAATTTATAATGGATGGATGAGACATGGGTCCACCATATCATATCTGAAACAAAGGAACAGCCAAAGTAGTGGTGGAATGGGAGAATCGTGTCCATAGAAGGCGGAGACGGTTTCATCTGCAGGCAAGGATTTGGCGTCTATTTTTTGGGATAAGCATAGGATTACTTTTATTTAACATCCTCAGAAAGGAAAAAGGCGATATTATGCAAATTTATTGCAGCGTTTAAGTGATAAAATTATGAAAAATAAGCCGCATTTGGCGAAAAATAAAGAAAAATAAAGTTTCATCAAGGCAATGCTCCAGTTCACATATCCACTGTTGCGATGGTCAAAATTAATAAAACAAACTTCCATTTGCTTCATCACGCATCTTATTCACCAGATTTAGCTCTCTCTGACTATTTTCTATTTCCAAATTTGAAAAGATTTTCCAACAATGAAGAGGTTGAGTCTTCTGTTGATGACTATTTTAACGAGTTTGAGAGTTCTTACTTTAAACAGGGTATAAAAGCTATTGAATATCGCTAGAAAAAGTACATTGAGCTAAAAGAAGATTATGTTGAGAAATAAAGAAAATGTTTCCCAACTTTTCCGCGTCTTCTTTGTTAGGTTGGCTAGTTTTGGGACTGCTCTCTTATCAATGTTTTATGGATTGAACTGGTTTACAAATGTCTTGAACCAATATTTTTTATTATTGGCGAGAAAGTGTAGAGGGTAAGTTCACATTAACAAACTTGGGAGGAAACACAACAAAGCGGGCAAAATTTTAACTATTTACATCAGCCTATAAATTATAGGTTTATAGCTGATTTTTGCTAAATCAGCACATTTGAACATGTAATACCCGCAAATGCATGGCATGAAAATGGCATATTTCGCTTGCAAAATTAAGTTTAACAAAAGTCTGATGCATTCTAAATGTAGTTCGTTTAAATAAAAGATATGAATATAAAGACATAGTCGTTGCGGTAAAGAAACATATGATAGCAATTGGTAAATATAAGAAGTAAACACTAATTTGTATATACAGTTGCAAGTAACTGCCCCAATTATGGCTGTTTATAATACCAAAAATCACATTTTTCCTTAAATAATTCAGTAAGGCTAAACATTATGAACCAGAAGAAGTTATTTCTTTGTTCACAACCCTACAAACCAGTATTAAAATTCTGGAAATTATTAAAGTTTTTGGACTTGTCGCTAAGTGTTATGAGATAATTAAGGACAAAAATATGGGAAAATTTATAATTTCGAAAAAGAGTAAACCAATTTTGTATACTTTTTAATGACACCCCTCCAAATGTGAAATTACGTGTCAGAAAAGAATGTGTTCACTATGCTTGCTTGCCTTTTAACAAGGCGGTATATCATCCACGGCACTGTTCTATCGTCTCGATAGAATTTTTGTTGTTTTCCTTTTATTTTTGCATAGATTTTGCAAAAATTGTGATCTTAACAATTTAGTGTCCAAATCTCCATACCAAAATACTCAAAAAAAAAAAAAAAACTTAATGAATAACCCAAATTTAAATAAATTAGTTTGGTTTATATTTTGTTAGGTGCGCAACTAGTTTTTTTATAAAAAATTCAACTTTATTATGAAAACATTTTTACAAGTGACTCGCCGATAATATTGCACACCGCTAGCTACTACTTTTTCCCATCTTTTTGGAAAAGCTTGAATTCCGTCACGGTGAAATCGTTCATCTTTTGAGACTATGCACGAATCTAGCCATTCCTTGATATCGTCATATGAGTGGAACTGGTGGTCAGCCAGACCGTGGGCCATCAAACGGAACAAGTGGTAACCGAACTGCGAAAAATCTGGAGAATATAGCGGATAGGGTACGGCTTCCCATTTCAGCGTTTCCATGTAGGTTCTAATGGGCTTGGCCACATGAGCCTCTCCGCGTTTTGTCGGGGTTTCTTGCGCAGAGCTCGGATCAATAGCATTAATTGAAGTCGATATCAAGCCTCAGTAATTGTTTCGCTTGGTTTCAGCAGCTCGTAATAAATAATACCGACCTGATCCACCAAATATAGAGCATAACTTTCGCAGCGTGAATATTCGGCAGAGGCGACGCCGTAAAAGCATGACCGGGCAGCCTCCGTGACTTTTTTTTCTTTGGATTGCTGTAATGAATCCATTTTGTATCACCCTTACAATACAATAAAGGAACCCCTTCCTTTTTTGTTGCTGAAGCAGTTGTCCACAGGCGAAAAAACAACGCTCAACGTCCGTTGGCTTCAGTTTATAAGGAACCCAATTTCCTTGCTTTTGAATAATTCTCAACTCATGCAATTGCTTAGAAATTGCTTCGCAGGTAACTCCTAATTCTAGAGCAGGCTCCACTTACATTTGACACGAATAGCCATCAAGCAATGATGTTAACTCAGTGTCTTCGAATGTGTTTCGTTTTCCTTCATGCGAACTGTCGTCAACATTAAAATCACCGTCTTTAATGCGACGGAACCAATCTCAACACCTTGTTTCACTCAAAGCAGCATTTCCGTACAGGGTTTGAAGCTCTCGATGAGCTTCAGCCGTCGTTTTCTTCGATTGAAAGAAGAAAATCAATACTTCCCGCCTATGACGACTATTTGACACAAAATCATACACATTCACATAACCAAAAGAAAATCACTATTGTGTCGAGGCGGTATATTTACCATATGCCTAAGCTTGGCTCATGATGTTTAGGTTATGGCAGAATCGACTAGTACTTATAGCTGGCGCCACCTATTGGTAAATAGCGGGAAGTTGGTTGCGCACCTAATAGTATTTTGAAAATTTAGTAGTTCTTTCCTCAGTAACCTCAGTCAAAGAATAATTTTCGGTTTAATTTGATTCAGTTCCTGAAATATAAATAAAAATTATGAAAAATTTCGATTATATTGCCGAAATCTGAATCAAAATTGTATTAGATTTTATTCCTATTTCATAGGTTCAAAACGATGTTACAAAAAATATCGATTTTTATTAATACTTTCGGAATGAAATTAGAAATAATTTTGATTCAGCTTCAGTTTACGAAACGTTTTGTTTGTATTTCGTTTAAAATATTTCAATTAAAGAAAATAGATTCAATTTTAAAGTAACTGTGAAAATTTATGAGAGCCTGATATCGTAAGTTGAGATAGAAAAACATTGAATCATTCAATGTCATTATTGAACCATTCATTTGAAGCATTTTTTACCTCTCGAAGTTTCGAGTTTTTTTTCTCTGACAATAAATGAAAACGGAACTTTAAATAAATATACAATAACCAAACCATTATTGAACTGAATTCTCACGAAGCTCCCGGCTTTTCGATTTGTGTGACGACAAAAATTGTTAAGAAGTTTGTGGAAAACCAAATGTAAAGATCGTGAAAAGTCTGGGAACCTCCAAAAATTACATAGTATGAAAACGTGTGAATATAATTCAGATAATCAGATGAGATTTGATTTCCATTTATTTATTTTCCACTCATTACTTTCACGCTTTCCTTAGAGTTCTTTACATTTGTTTGGTAGATTACAGTAATTAATGTACGCCGAAAAACAAAAAAAAAAAAAAAAAGAATTTCAATAAATAATATTCACACTTTTATCGAAAGCATCCTCAAGTTGATTCGCAATTGCCCTCTACCTCCGTGAAGCACCGGCAGGCATAAACGCGTCAGGCTTGTATCGTATGGCATCATTAAAAGTCCTTTGCAACGATAGTTCACATACAAACAATCTTAATACAACTCATCGCGTATCTCTTTCAGCGTCTCTGCATTCATGAACCGGTGATACGAGTACGATCGCCTGTGGCATCGTGGCATGTGTTGCGGTAATTAAGTTTATTTTTATTGTTATTTAAAACAGCCGCAAATGGAAAGAGCAAAGTCTGGGAGTGGGACGCAAAAGCCAGGGGAGGGTAAATGTAAATTGTGCAGAAAAAAATCACCTTAATGATTTTTTCCATCTGGATGTGTTTGCGAATCTCTGTTTGGCTGCTTTCTGTGAGCCTGGGAGAAAACTGCCATTGAATGCCATAAAATTAACATAAACCATTAAAATGGCTCGGTAATGGACTCCATTCAATAAGGATGTTGAAAACGGAGGCGCATAAAACGCAAATGAGTGTGCAATAATAGTGTTACTTTAATTTCTTCACGCTAATGGCGTTGAATGGTTGCTATAGCATTGTTTCTGGTGAATTGGTTAAATGCTACCAAATTACATTTAAATACAATAATTTATTTGCAGAAACACGCAATTTTAACTTTATGTGAGCTTTAGCGCAGCAAATTATAAAAATTGGTCTCATGTTGACTGGCATGGCTGCGTTAATGGCGAGCTCTGCGATTAATTTCGAATAGGTCGTATAAATATTAATCTTCAAGAGAAAAGAACAACTACAGATAAAGTTAACGCATCCTTTGTTATCCTTAGTTAAGCAATAACGAATTGCAGTTTTAAAATTTCTTCTGAAAAGTTGATATCTCCTGGCAAAGGATAATGAATAACACAATGTAACAAAATGAAATACAAACCACAAATTTAATATACGTTGTTGGTCAACTTCAGTGGCACATCTCACTCTCCCTTTCTCGGCCTCTCTCTCTCCCGCGCTCTCTCTCTCTCTCTCCCCCCTCTCTACATCAGAACGAATTCAGAATTTTTCTTTATAGCGATATCCTTATCGATACATATCGTAACTTAATATTTCATACTATGTGTTCTAATCGCCTCACAGCTGTAACCAGACCGCTATCATTCTGCTTACAATTAGCCTAATATGTCCGAAATCGGGCAACGGTAGTGGTAAAAACTTTCTTATATAAGACTTAAACTCAGTTTACAACTACGAAGAGGAGCCACTCAATTTTACGTACATTTGTAATGGACTGTCCAAGTCATAGGCTTGTTCATTAAGATAAGCCAAAAATAGAAGTTTTACTAGAAAAATAAGGTAAATCGATTTACTGTACAGAAGAAACTACAAGACCGGTCAGGCCTTGTGGCCCTACACTTATTATTTGAACGTCAGTTCAGAAATTTTTGCCTGCGGAAATTTCTCGCAACTACCTCGTTTTCTTGCCTTGCAAACATTTTTTTCCAATTCATTCGAACGATAATTGCAGCAAATCCCACTGCATTCCTCTAGACAGGTTGTGATGAACAACGATATCGCACTTACGTCATCGAGCGTGGTAGTCATTCAGATTATACGTACATTATTTTTAAAAGCTTTTTCTAAGAGAATGAAGAAAAAATAATTCATAGGTGTAACAAAAAAGTTGTCTGTGAATTGCTCAACATTTATCAGCCAGACCTGTATGAAATTTTTTAGTAACGAAAATAAGTGATGATGTACGAATTAATCGGGTGTCTTGTTATAAGTGCACAACTAAGTTTCTGCTGTTTGCCAATAGATGGCGCCAGCTGTAAGTGCTAGTCGATTTTGTCATAACCTAAATGTTATGAGCCAAGCTTAGACATATGGTAAATATACCGCCTCGACACAATAGTGATTTTCTTTTGACGTCATATACTTTTGGATATGTGAGAATATGTATGATTTCGTGTAAAATAATCGTCATATGCGGGAAGTATTGATTTTCTTCTTTCAATCGAAGAAAACGGCGACGGAAACTTAACGAGAGCTTCAAGTCGTTTACAGAGATGCTGCTTGAAATAAAACAAATTAACGAGATCGGTTCCGTCGCTTTAAAAACGATGATTTTGGTGATGGCGACCGTTCGTGTGAAGGAAGACGATAAACCTCTGAAGACACTGAATTGACGACGTTGCTTAAAGGAAATCCGTGTCAAACGCAGGTATAGTTTATTTCAGTATTAGGAGTTACCCGCCAAGCTATTTCCAAGTGATTGCATGCATTGGAAAGGAACTTGGATTCCTTATGAATTGAAGCCAAGGGACGTTGAGCGTCGTTTTTTCACCTGTGAACAACTACTTCAGCAACAAACGGGTAACGGGTGATGAAAAATGGATTCATTACAATAATCCAAGGAAAAGAAAGTCATGGAGGCTGTCCGGTCATGCTTCTACACCGTCGCCTCGGCCGAATATTCACGATGCGAAGGTTATGTTCTGTATTTGGTGGGACCAGGTCGGTATTATTTACTACGAGCTGTTGAAACCAAGCACAACCATCACTGGGGATCGGTAGCGACTTCAATTAATGCGATTGAGCCGAGCTCTGCGGGAGAAATACCAATAGCACGCGGACAGGCACGAAAAAGTGATTCTTCAGCATGACAACGCTCCGCCTTACGTGGCCAAACCCCTTTAAAACCTACCTAGAAACGCAGAAAAGGGAACTCCTACCCATGCGCAATATTTTCCAGATATTGGGCTGTTCGAGTATCACTTGTAAATTAAAACATAGGTGTTGTTTAGTTATTATTGCTGCCTACTTTTTTAGGTAAAGGTGAAATTTATCATTGGCTTAGCTTTAAATTCTATTTAACGAATTGCTTACAATTTCTCCAACACAATTTTTTTGGTTTATTATTCTCTTTTGCATGGTATACTTACTTTGTAAACATCAATCGCCATCGTTTTTAACATTTCTATTAACACTCTATTAATTTTTACAAATATAGATCCTTTGAAAATGGAACAAACTTAATTCAGTTTAGACAAAATCGCCGCAATAACACGCTACGTCAGGAACCCCCATGGAAACATAATAGCGTATTCGTGTCATAATTTTAAGACCACTTTCGTGCGATAATTTAGCCTTATTCACACATTGTTATTAAGCCCTTAACATTTTTTGTGCCACCGCCAACGAGTAGTCAAGTCTAAAATATACACTGTCACAAAATTACCCTTTTCCTGGTGATTCACCGCAGAACAATGAATGCATGAAAGAAATACAGATGGTATAAATGCAAACATACTTGGCTAGTAGAGCTATTAAGTCATATTTCTTAAAGTTTACATTTAACGCCAGAAGTCAAAAGAAAAACGGGTTAAAAAAAATAATTATTTATAAATTGCATAATTATTTATGGCTAACAAAATACCAATCGTCGCCAATGTGAGTGGAAGAAAACAGTATAAACTCAAAGAAAAATATCTTTAGGCACCGCAAACGCCGCCATAAATGTGTTTCCGGTGTCGCCTTGCTTAGTCAGTCTGCCCAAAACAAATGTTGTATGCGTAGCGATTCGGAGTATTCAAGGTTTATAACTAGGTATTGGATTAGGCAAACGATTAAAAAACCCAATGCTCTGATACACTGGTTTGATGTGATATTAACATCTAATATGTAGGTGCATTGTTTCTTCCCATTTAATACAAATTAACGCATTACATTCATCAATTAAATATGGGTTGAGGGGGCCGTCCCAAAACTACCCGACCTAAGAAAGAGGACACACAAAAGTTGCAAAAAATTTTTCTTCATTTTTCAACATAATCTCTTTTTGTCTCAAAACACTTTTTCCAGCGATATTCAACAGATCCTATACCCTGTTTTTAGTATAATAAGAACTGTCAAACTCCGTAAAATAGCCACAAACGGCAGACTCCATTTCTTCATTGTTGGCAAATCTTTTATCGCCGAGTCATGTTTTCAAGTTTGGAAATAAAAAATAATCCGAGGCATCTGAATCTGGCGGATAGAATGCGTGATGAACTTCAATTCATTAATTTTGGCTATCGCAATAGTGGAAGTGTAAACTGGACTGAAGCGTTGCGTTGATAAAACAACAATTTTTCGCCTAATGCGGCGAAAATTTCCATAATTTCATCACCTAAACGCTGCAATAAATTAGTATAATATTTGCCGTTGATGACGTTTTTTTTTCTAACAAAAGATAATCAATAAAAACAATTCGAAGTGCATTCCAAAAAACCGGCACAATGACAAATGTAGCTGTCTTGCCTGCTTTGGGCACGATTCTCCCAATGTGTCTTGGCAGCTCGTACGGCCTCGTTTAAACTCTGCTGCTCAATATAACGGATGGGCCATAAGGGTGTTGGCGGTTTAAGTATTCAATTAAAAAAAAAAACTACGTAACATAAAAAAATATATATTTGTATTTTTAAAAAGTAGAAGCATGGGAATTTTTAAGACTTAAAATAATGTTGTCCAAATGGCTTCCCTCGGCTGCTTGACACTCTTGGAACCGAAGTCGCAAATTTTGGAAAACTCGTTGAAAAGTTGTTCTCGGTATTTTGTTACTTTCCTGAATAATGTTCCTCTTTAACTGCTCTAAATTGGTCGGATTATTCTCGTAGACTACCAATTTGAGGTAGCCCCATAGAAAATAATCGCATGGAGAGAGATCGGGGCTACGTGGGGGCCATTCAATATCTTCCCTTTTCGAAACGAGTTTTCCAGGAAAAACATTTTTCAGCAGCTCTATGGATACCCGAGCCGTATGACATATGGCCCCATCCTGTTGAAACCACATTCTCGAGGTATTGCCTTGAAGTTCTTGCAAAGCTGGCACCAAAAAGTCTGCTAGCATGTTCCAATAATTGTTCACTCTAACCGTCATCGCATGCCCTCTTTCGTCCTCAAAAAAGTATGGTCCAATAATACCGGTTGACGTTATCCCAGCCCACACGACAAGCTTAGGGCTGTGAAGTGGACGTTCACGCAAGCGTCGGGGATTAGTCTCGGACCAGAACCGACAATTTTGCTTGTTCACATGGCCATTAAGGTGAAAATTGGCCCCATCACTAAAAATCACGTTGTTGAAATTGTTGAACCACTCTAGCATCAAATTGACAAAGTTAAGTCGGTTATTGGCATCATCGGGTTTTAATTCTTAGACTATCTGAATCTTATAAGCCTTCAAATGCAAATCACGTTTCAAAATTCGTTGTAAAGTTGTTCTTTTGAAACACGAACACGCTCCACAATGTCGGCTGATCTTGCAGAAACTGGGCGACCACGAACCGTAATTGGTACTGTTGAGCCGGTTGTTTCGAACATCTGATCGTATCACATTGGCGCTTGGAACTTCACTTAAATCGTGTAAACCGTGTTTATGCCGATACAAACGTCGTGCAGTAATCACTGATTTATTGTTTTCGTAATACGCTCGGACACAAAATGCACGCTGCACTCCCGTGTACGGCTCAATGACGACTAAATTTCCAGGAAGCGGCGCAGCGAACAACATATCCCCCCGCCACCCCGCGCCGCGCGTTACCGAGAAATTGAAGAATTAAATCGCCAACACTCATATGGCCCACCCTGCCGTCATGACGGCTACAAGTAATGAGACGTCGGGTCTTAATAGCGAGAGCAGTGCGTGTGAACGCTTCAGATCTAGGCGAGACCACATCTGTCATGATTGATTACAGCCCCGAACAGACGTCCACCTACCGTTTGCGGCTAAGTTTGCCCTACTCCGCAGTAGGAGCTTACAAGTGGCTAGAAGCATGCCCACGGACTCTAACTCTGCTGGAGTCTGTAAGTTTATCCCTAGTCTTGCCAGTTCGTCTGCTCTGCAGTTCCCCAATATGTCCCTGTGGCCCAGCGTCCACATAAGGTGAATGTTGAAATGCTGAGCCATCTCGTTAAGACACCTGCGGCATTTCAGGGCTGATGTTGAGTTCAGGAAGATAGAACCCAGGGTTTTAACGGCAGCTTGATTGTCAGAAAATATGTTAATCGCCACCGTGGTGAGGATATTATACCTCAGCAATTCTGTCACTTTCTTAATAACCAAAATTTCGGCCTGATAAATACTACAATGATCATATATTCTTCGTTCTGTACTTAGCCCTAAGTCTTTGGAGTAGACAACGAAACCTACCAGACTATTTAATTTTGAGACGTCAGTGTAGAAAGCTAAGCATACATGGATTAAATCCGTCTTTTGCATGGGAGAGGCCATGATTAATTGACTGATGAGCTTTACGAAACTATATGAGGGATGAAATTTTAGATTACTCCGAAGAAAATGCACTAGAAATTGCAGACAAAACATTAAATTTAGAAAATTTAGTCTATTTATATGGGATGTGATAAAAAGGATTGGCCAATTGACCAAAGGATTACAATTTCCTCCTACAGTGTCCCAAAATATTAAGCTGCGGCCTGAAAAATAAAAAAACACATTTGGTTAAAAGATACTTGGTACCACTGTTGATACCACTGTTTGGGTTTCACAGTTTTGACCGTATCAAATAATATATAGTTTAATTCCTCCAGTTAAAAATGTAAATATGGCCACAGATCAGATAAATTTTGTAAAAGGCAAACTAATTTTCAAAGCATCTCCTTCCGACTGTAATAATTTTGTTTTTTATGAACTGTTATTGCAAAAAAAATTTCCTGAAAATTAATTCGGAAAATAAGACCAGCTTTCAAATTGCTTTTAATAAATTGTTATTTGTTCGTTTATTCCATCTCACCGCCTTAAAAGTGCTGCACTCAGGACCCAACGCGCATACCGGTGCAATTTTTCCAAACTGTGGAGCTTACCAAATTCTCACCTTCCAATGTGGCGCTTCAGAATGAGCTGGAATTCAATCGACGAAAAACAGCATGCCCGTTCTTTTGAATTTAGGAAATAGTCAGAAATCGCAAGGTGCAAAATAAAATATTTACGATGAGTGTGAGATGGATCTTTACCTCCGAGGAAAAAGTGGCATTAGAGTCGAAACGGCCTTAACCTATTCTCAAACTTTAATTGGGTAAGAACCTCACCTCTCTTGGTATGAAGGTTGTGGTGACGTTGTGACGTAACGTTACGGAGCCATCACCCCCCTCCCCAAAAAAAAAGTTAAGATTTGTCCGCCTAAAAATCCAGTCTTTTTTTGAGAACGACGCACAACTAGCACAAATAATTTTTCTAGTTAGCAAAAAGCGAGTTTTTGTTGTGCTTCACTTTTCGATATTGCTTAAGTTCTGGCACTATTTTCACTCTATCGGTGTGGATGATAAGTACGCGTGTTATATTGTGCTGGTAGCCGGTAATCGCATCTTCATAGACTTGAAACGCAACGACCTCTTACGCAAAAATGGAATGTTTTTGACACCAGTCTTTTAATATGGATTTAACAGATCACTTTTAAATGTCAATGTTTCCAACAAAATTCTTCTTCTTCTTCTTAGGTGCCGACTGGAATCGACAACTTCATCTATCTACGCCACCCGTAGAAAATAATTCCAAGCGCTTCGATCTTCTGCTCCTCTCCTTCAATTCGTCACACCAAGTTTCGATAGTATTTCAAATGCCTGGTCGTTCCAACGGAGTTTTGGACGCCGTCCATCGAGTTCGTTGTCAAAAACTTTGCATGCCGGAGCATTTGAGTCCATCCGCACACATGACTCAGCCGACGCAATCGCTGTATATTAACGCGTTTGACCACGTCGATGTCGGCGTACAGCTCATACAGCACATTGTTCATGCGACGCTGATGCTCTCCGTTAACGATGAAGGGTCCATATATTTTCCGGAGTATTTTCCTCTCGATTACTCTGTCAATACTGATTCATCCGATAGTGTCATAACTTAGGATTTTGCACCTTATAACAAGACGGTTAGAACTAAAGTCTGGTACAGTCGGATTTTTGTTTGTCGAGAGCCGGCTTTTTCATTGAATCGCTTGCTTAGCCCATAACAACATCTGTTAGCAAGCATTCACACAGCGTCCCGAACGAGTGTACTCTTTGCTCGTGGAAACCAATGACTTTGTTTTGTTTTCGTTTACCGTCAGACCCATTTTCGCTGCTTCCTTCTCGATGGTTGAGAAGGCTGCAGTAACATCTCGCAGTTGGCTTTTGTTAAAGATGGGACTAGACGTGTTAACTTCAGCTTTTCTCACAATCGTCTCCAAAAGTATGTTGAAGCAAAACAGGTCAATGATTTTGTTTAATAGATTCTGCAACAACATTGACCTTTGCCCGCCTCATAATGTCTTTAGGCAATTAGTATGTAATTTATTAAATTAGTTAAGTTATTTACTTTATTTTTGTTAATTAGTTATATAAGATATTTGCTGGTTTGTAAGGATATAATTCCATAGACTAAAATAAACAAATGAAATGGAAATGAAAATTCCTATGTGTTATTGGGCCTGACTTTTATCCATAGAAGTTGATGTTCGTGTTTTCATTTCCAGCTCGTTTTGGTCTTTCTTAATGTCTCTCTTTATGTCGCTTATAAACATTTAATTCCGACAAAACCTGTCGACTTAAGTCTTTCTGCAATAGTCAAAAGATTCTCGCAACATTTCTTAAGCAACTTAAATTTTCGCTAATTACATCAATTGTAGTGCTTGGTGAAATGTGAAAAAGAGGCCATGCCCTTTCTGATAACTCCCATACAAATTTATTAACTAAACTCATACTTTCTTAGATTCATAAGTTTCGTTCTGTAGTAGAGTCGTTAGATTCAATATTATTTAGCAAACATCTGTCTTTTAGTTAGTTGTTAGTAACACTTTTGACTTTTCTTCCCTTTTTAAAAATTTAAGAATTAAATGCTTAAGTAATAACCTCCCATCTTCGTTATTTTCATTCAATTATAATGTACTTACTAAACTATAAAATTTATTTTTTTTGCAATCCAATGGCGACGGCTTTTCGAGTGTACTCCAATGTCTGTCAACGTTCTGCCTTCCTCCGCTGTCACATATTAATGAAAAACGTCCACTTTTTCCCTAGATCGTACTCCGTAATTACCTATGAATAGCATGCTAAACATTTCCATAGTCACACACACACACACAATCACACACACACATACACACACACGTCGTCAAGCACGTCAACTGAATGCAAGGCGTAAAAAGGAAAGAACCGCTTAAGGCAAAGAGAAGTATTGTCAACATAATGAAAGGAAAACAAAATGTAATGTCTTTGGTAAAATGCCATTAAACATACAAAAACTTAGCAATACAGCGGTTGCATTTACTCAACCACATATGAGAACTGCACGCGTACATCATATGCTGCACAGGAAATCTGAGTCTCGTAGCCACTACAGCGCGCCATTGCTCTGGCGTTGAGGGAAGAACGAAATATAGGCAAAATCCTGTGACACACTCGTGTACACTTTGTCAGTCCTCTGGAAGTGTTACAGTTTATTACTTCACATAAAAGTGAGTTTTTAGTCCTGTCATTTTTTGTTTCTGTTACTCGTTTTTCCCCCTTTTTTAACTCCTTTTTGTGTAAGGAACGGGTGTTGAGCCCCCTTGTTTTGACACTTTGTTAACCGGTCGCACGTGCATTTATGCGACACGCTAGGAGTGCCGCAACTTTACTGCGGTGTTGTCGTTAAGTGTTGTTTCGGCGTTTTAAGAGCAAAAAAAGATACGACATTTTTGAAGTTTCACATGAAAAATGCTTTTTTGAGGACATTTCTGTTATTTTTTTTTTTTTTTTTGACTACTTCATGGATGTTAGGGGGAAGTAAACCTTTTCGACTCTGTTTTGTTTAGAGTTTAGTTTAGAGTTCTAATCATTGCATAAGATAAATACAATACTCCGAAGTTTGTAATAATTTCAATTATGTTCTCACCAATAGTTAGTTAGTAACTGTCAATAACTTAAGAACATCATGGAGAAACCGCTTAATTTTTAATTTTTAATTTCCAATCGTTTGTAAATTTTTTTTTCGTTTTTTTTAGACGATCGTTATTATTCGGATTTTTTGTAACATTCGAAATATGGTGAAAGCACCTGAACGAACTACAAAACAATAACAACAAACATATATTTCCAGGAAAAAAATACAACTAATTTTATGAATCTTTTTATGGAACCTAACAAAAGGGGTGTCGTTAGTCGGTCGATTTCTTCAAATTTTTTATGGAACCTAACAGAAGGGGTGTCGTTAGTCGGTCGATTTCTTCAAATTTTGCAAAATATTATAAACAAATGCATTTTATTTATTTATTTTATTTATTTATTTATCTATTTGACATTACCTGTACAACAAGACTTAATATCTTTTAATTATAGTACAGGTTTTTTATTTGATATATAATATAATGTAACAATATTTTTTATCTGGTTTTTTATATAAACAAAAACAAATTATTCTATGTATGTTATTAATCGAAATGGTCAAAAATAGCTTTTTTAAAATGCCCTGTATTGCTTATGAACTGTATGCGTGCAGGTAGTAAATTCCAAAGATGTATACTATTTATATAAAACTGCCATTCGGACATCAAACTTCTGCGCCTTTCCGGTATTAAGTCATTTGATCTATTTGTACGTGTAAACTTTATTTTATTATATAGATAAGGAGGTTCATGGGTGTATATAATCTTGTGAAGAAGAATTAGAACACGTATCACCAATAAATTTTGAAAAGTAACTCCAAACAATTTTTTGGCATAAAACGATATGTGGTCATGTTTTTTCAAACCGTACACATATCTTACCATAGCATTATACACTAAATTTAACTTTCTGAGGCTTGCAGAATCACTACTAGCAAATATTTATATTTAATATAAGTTTTAGCCAGGAGAAGACGAAGATGTTTGGTTGTAAAATAATGTGTGTTCCAAAGAGTTCTCAACATACCATAACTTTTTCCAGTTGCAGAGGTTATGTGGCCTGACCATGTAAACGTTTTATTGAAAATGATGCCTAAATTTTTCGACATCACCACCACTTCCACCCTTTGGTTATTAATAACAATTTCTGGATCAAATATTTGTTTCATTTGTTTGGGTCTTATTACTAAACACTTAGATTTTGAAGGATTAAGACAAAGACCATTTGCAGTTGCCCAATTATGAACATAGTGTAAATCTTCATTAAGTTTACCTATGCAACTGAATATTTGTTCTAAGCAACAACCTATATAAATTTGTACATCATCAGCACATAAATGTAAATCACAGTAGTTTAAATGATTCGGAAGGTCATTTATGTACATGGTAAACAACAGTGGACCAAGTATTTTTTATAGATCCCTGCGGAACACCTTTTAATACTGGTAGTTTCTGCGATGTTTTATTATGTGTGCAAACGGACTGACACTGATCGGTTAAGTAGGAAGAAATTAAGCTTGTGGATGAAGGTGAGAAATTGAACATTGTTTCTAATTTTTTGCAAAGAATACTATGATTAACACAATCAAATGCTTTAGAATGATCTAAAAGAACAAGAAATGATAGATTTCCAACATCGACATTTTTGCGTATTTCCTCGGATACATCGAGAATGGCTGTAATGCAACTACGTTTCGGTCGAAAACCCGATTGTTTTTTTGTGAGAAGATTATTTTGTTGTAAGAAGTCATACATTTGTTTATGAATTATTTTTTCGAACACCTTTGATAAATATGGTAAAATTGCTATTGGCCGATAATCTTTATTTGCTTTTGGTATAGGCAAAATTTTGGCATATTTCCAATTTACTGGAAACATGCTTTTGGTTATGATTGTGCTAAATATAAAAGTAATATGACTTAGTATTTCAGGTAGTAAAATTTTTAAGAATGTAGGATGAATGTTATCAAATCCCATAACTTTTGATTTTACAGCAAAACAACTAGCCAACACATCATTTTGATTCACACAAGAGAAAGTAAAAGAGTTTTCATTTTGATCTGAAAGGTATGTGTCATAAAGATGTTTATTTGTAGGGATTGTGGGAATGTTCGCAAAGTTTGCATTAAGTAATTCAACATCAACGTCAACATCAGAACTAAGACGATTTTTTCCAACACAAACTTCGCGTAATGTATTCCAATTACTCTTACTATTTGCTTCTCTAGGAAAGACGATGGCATAATACTCAGTTTTAGCCTTTTTAATCATTTTATTTACTTTTCTTCTAGCCAAGCAGAATTCCGTATGGAGTACAGACGTTTTATACTGTCTCCATCGTCTAAAGATAGCATTTCTTTCAGTAATGGCTGATTTTATATTTTTATTAAACCATTGCTTCTTTTTACAACTATTATTAGCAATTTTCAGAGGTACTGATTTTCCAAACACGTACACAACATTTTTTTCCACGAATGTTAATTGATCTTCCACAGACAACATATAATATATAGCGCTCCAGTCTATTTTGCTTAATTCCGTCCTCAACGTATCGTAGTCAATATGCTTAAAGTCATGATATGTGATTATATTATTTTCGGGCAGAGTTTTAAATTCGTAAATCAGGAAAATTAAGTCATGTCTTGAAAAGGAGGGAACTATAAGTTCGTCATAGAGTAAAACCTTTTGTTGACTGCTGACAAAGAAAATATCTAGAAGGGAGTTTATTGTGGTAGAATAATGTGTAGGAAATGTGATGTTCGTTGGATATAATCCAATAGACCGCATGTCGTTTAAGAGCATATTTTCTATCAGAATATTAGAGTTAAAATCACCGCAAACTATTACTTCTTCATAATTTACTGTAACATTTTCTAGGAAACCGTGAAAGTTATCAGTATTTGTTCTGCGGTTGGGTCTATAAACGCAACCCACGAGTATTTTATTTTCACTTGACGCAACTTCCACAAACAAGTGTTCTATTTTTTCTTCCTTTGATGATTTAAAGACAATTTTACTTAAAAAATTCCTCTTGACAAATATAGCAACACCGCCTCCAAGAGTTTCTCTGTCACACCGGAACATTTTATATTCATATAAATTTACAAGTGTATCAGTAACTGATTCTTTAAGCCACGTCTCAGTTACACATATAACATCTACATTAGATTTTTCAAATATAAAGCGGAATTCATCAATTTTGTTTTTTAAGCTCTGTGCGTTTATATGACAAACATTAATGCAATGAACACAAATTTAAGTTAATCCAGCCTGCAAATGTGGAGTTACAGGGGAAAAAACTGAATTTCTTCCTCCTTTTTATGGAACCTAACAGAAGGGGTGTCGTCAGTCGGTTGATTTCTTCAAATTTTGCAGAATAGTATAAACAACTGCAATAAACAAAAATGTAAGTTAATCCAGTCTACGAATGTGGAGTTACAGGGTGAAAAAACTGAATTTCTGAAATTCAGCCAATTTTTGCAGGAGGCACTAGAAGTGGTGGATTGATATAGTCCATTTACAATATCCTGCTACAATGTAGCAAAATATTTGTTCATGGCAAGTTTGCAGAAGTTCAGTAAAGATTTGCGTGTCCACCAGCCATCCACGCAGCCAGCCAAATAGAAAGATATCGTTCGATCGACTTACAAAGTGATGGAACAGTAGCGTACAACTGCATGATAGTGCCTGTTGTAATTTAGAAACCTAAGAGCTGGTGCACGCATTACTTCCGGCCTTATTACTCGTCGTAGAGGGGTTTGATGCTTTTAAGTTACAGTTGCCACAGATGTTTTGTGTGATGCTTTGTATGTCAATTTGTGCGTAATATAGTGTAGCTTCTTTAACAAAGGGATTTCAGTAACTTTTTCAAAAAGGTCTTTTCAGAACTGGCCTGATGATGGAGCTGGCCTGATGATGGCAACTTTTGAGTGTATTGGACTATCTCTAGACTCTTGTATGTCGCCAATTTCTAGTCATATTTTGGAAATTAACTAAATCTAGGACGTCGAACACAAAAAAAAAACCCACGACAGTTCGACTAGCAGTCTGCCAACACACTACTATAAAGACGACTTGCTCTCCAACTGACAGTAACAATAAAACTGACTTGAATGCTTGCAAAATAGATATTTCGATATTTCTCTTATAATCGATGAATATCTTGTATTGGCTGATAGGCAAATATGCATTTCTATAAGAGATATAATCGAAATTTAATGCAATAAAAAAAAATACAAGGTGTCCGTAGAGAAGGGATACTAATTTGTTTTGCCGTCATTTTGGTAAGCACTATACTTGACAGTTCATATTTGGCAGCAGTGAAGTAGAGACGTTTCAAATTTATTATCGAAAAATATTCGATGAACCAACGTGTTTTAATTGTTAAAAAATTTTATCAAAATCAATTATCGATTACTGCGACGATGAGAAAGTTACGTTAAATTTTTGGGAGAAACAGCGTGCCGACCAGACGCACTATTTATCGTGTAATGAATGATTGCGAAAAAAGAGGGCGTTAAAATACTAGTACTTTATTTATGTTTAAGATTTTTATAAAAAGAGATGTTCAGTTTTAAATTTTGAATTAGCCGTATGCACAAATATTTATTCTATGTAAAACACCAAAACACCTGAAGCACTACGCCATGGTAATCGAAGAAAACCGTAAGCAAAACCTTGACATTTGATCGAACTTGACGTGCTTTATTTTGGTCTCAGCTTTCCTGGACTTATACATTGGAACGATTGGGCTTTGGTTTCGATGTCATAACCATATACCCATTCATAATTCGTCACCAGTTATGACCCTTTTAAGCAAATCTCGATCATCGTTGACGTCATTTGACAATTCCTGAAAGATGCTCATGCGACGTTATAAAATTGTGCAATTTTGGAACGAACTTCGCTGCCACACGCTTTATGCCTAAATTTTCGGAAAAGATTGCATGGCATAAACCAAGCGATATGCCGACATCCTCAGCAACTTCTCTAATTGTGATTTGATGATTGTCTATAACAATTTTCTTCACTTTCTAAACATTTTCACTGGTTGTTGATGTGCTGCGGCGTCCAGAGCGGCGTCGTCATTCACATCTTCTCAACCATCTGTGAAAAACTTGTACCACTTCTAAACATATTTTTGACTCAGAGTACTCTCACCGTATTCCACTGTCAACATTTCAAAAGTTTTTGAGCACTTAATTCCATTTTTTACACAAAATTTGCTGGAACTCCTTTAATCCCTATTTTTCGACACCAGAAAATCGCCGAACACGCAAAACACTTGTCTTATTTATGCCTCTAACAAACAAACTAAACATGCTATATAGACAAAACCGTCAATACATCTTCGAGACAAGAGTGCCAACAACATACGTCACATGGTTTTATTCGTAGGCTGAGGTAGCATCGTCGTGTCCTGGGTTAAGCTGAAGGACCATAAACCTTTGTTTGGATTTACTGAATAGAGGTTTTATTTATTCAATTATTTACAATAAATGCTTTTATAGTTGTCGAACGACTTAATAATAAAGATCAACTCCTCCTATATAATTGATATAGCTTACAAACTAATTTTACGATCAGTAAGCCGAAGCTTCTGTGCTTACACAACCTTCTCCTTCGACTGCTTGATCCCGAATGCCTCCGGTGATAGCGATGCTTCGTTGCTAATACTTCCTTCTAGTCCAGAGTTGTCCGGTGATGAGCGATCGACCTTCTTGGTTGATCGCCTGCTAGCCACTCACTCGATTATGCTTTGTTCCCTCTATTTATACCCAGTTGTGACAATGAAGTAACGGGCATTAGTGTCGGTTGTGTATGACGTTGCAGCGTTTATTGTGGTGGTGTTGTTGTTCTGAACGAAGTTCAGTGTTTGGGTATGTTGTGTGGTTGCTGCTGTTGTTTTGAATGCATTTTTATGTTAGGGCATATTGTGTGGTTGTTGCTGGAGTTGTATGTCTTGTTACACATAAAAATAAAAATAAACGAATGTCGAAATTTTAAAGTTCACCTTGTTTTTTAATTTCATTTCTTGGTAAAAGATGGAAAAAATCGACTGAATAACACGGCCATTTCCCTCAAAACAATCACTGGATTCATATCTTTCATTCTATTGCACTAAAGGCAGAATTGTGCATTAATTCAGAACATTTGTTGATAAGATTTATCACGCGGCTTCTGATACTTTTCTTCACTAACGCGCAAGGACATTGGGTGAATGTATATTAAAGTCAGTTCATGTGGTTTCAGGATAAGAGATGATGAATCTGAGATGATAAAGAATGTTGTTTAGGTCACGAGAATTCTTTTCATATAATTTAAGCAGATGATAGATGAGATTATATAGATGACAGAAAAGATACGAGGGCGACCCCAAAACTAACAGACTTACCAAAGAAGGTACACAAAAGTTAGAAGACATTTTCTGAACTTTTTAATATAATCTCCTTTTAGCTCGATGCACTTTTATCAGCGATAACTTCTATACCCTATTTATAGTAAGAAACATAATGAAAGCAATAAGAAACATAACGACATTTCAAAATTCACTTTATTTTTTTAACACACCTCGTGCATTTTTTAAACTACAGCCTAAGAAACGCTTAAAATACGGTGTTATATGAACACGACGCCTCAGTGTATAGAAATATCTCATTACTCTATTAAACGCCATCTGAATTTTCCTCATATTTTTTTTATTAGTGCCATTATATAGCTCTGAACAATATAGAATACTAGGCATGATATAAGCATGAACCTGTTTCTCCTTAATAGATCTAGGCGACACTAAATCAGTGTTATAAAAACTTCGAAGTGATTAACTTAAACGCTGGATTACATTATCCACATAATATTTAAAGCTTATTTTGTTATCCAAAACTACTCCTATACTTTTATAAAAAAAATAACTTAAATTCTTACCTTTCCAACATATTTTTCGTGTCTAAAACACTCTATTTTTCAAGCACGTCCGATTTTAATATTTCCGAAAAGCTAAGTGGTTATCATGCGACCCTATTAAACACAAAAGAAGTCATCACAAAATAAGTCACACGATAATGCCATTATCGCTACAATCTCCATTACAGCTTAATTTAGATATAATTTACGATGTCTTAATGCAAAACATGTAGGTTGCATGTCATGTCATCACACATTCCCACATCTTCTGAGGACGGCTCTTAAAAGGCACAGTTACGCTAAGTACGGACAAAAAAAAATTGTTGCATTTTCCTTTAGTTTTTTGCTGGTGTTGACTTGGATAAAGTGAAGTCATTTGTTTTAGCTCTGAATGAGTTGTAAAATACACATACACAAACACTAGCAGGCATAAGGAAATGTCCACAAACGTACACAAACACAGACATTTAAAAAGTGAAATATCAAAAGTTGTCACCTTATATTGAGTGTGTGTGTGTGAGTAGTTACAATTGCCCAGTAGCGGAATTAATGCCTTCAAAAGTAAAAGGCCTTAGGCATGATTTTGAAAACTTTACCCATTTCGGAGGCCTTTGGTGCTCCTTTACAAATTACATTGTACATGGAAGTCCTTACAGGGATTCTGTTAGTCATTCTAAAAATGTTTCTAATTTCCAAAATGAAGAAAAACTGAAATGTGTATTCTATTATTGTGGTGTAATAAATCCTTATTTTAGTTTACAGTATGTGGTTTACTTACTTGAATGTAAATGATGCCCCAAAAAGAACGCATGATTTAAATTTTAAATAAAACAAATGAATTGATTCTCTGGCTGTGGCGCCGTCTTGTTGAAACCCCATGCCCTCCACATTCATTCCTTCAATTCTAGGCACGAAAAAACTGGTTATCATTTCACGATGCCGAACACCATTGACTGTTTGCGCTGGACATGCCTCATTTTCATAAAAAAAAGTCCAATGATTCCTCCAAATGCGACAATTCTGCCTATTGACGAAGCCATCAAGATGGAAATGGGCCTCGTCACTGAAGATGATTTTATCGGCAAAATCAGCATTTTCATGTTGTCTCTCCAATACCCAATTAACGAACTCCCTTTGCTGTCCATGGTCAGCTGGCTTCTGTTCCTGAGTCAATTGAACTTTGTGTGCATGAAGATGCAAATCTTTCGTCAAAACTCGCTGCATAGTGGATTTGGAGACACCAATTTGCTGAGCTCGGTGTCGAATTGAGGTGGATGGAGTTTGAGCGACATCATCACATACAGCTGCGACATTTTCGATTGATTGACCTGGTCGAAGGCGCGTTGTTGTCTTTACATCACTAACAGACCCAGTTTTGGCAAATTTATCCTTTAATCTCTTTGAAGTTGGCTCTTTTGGAGCATTATTGTGACCCCAAATTGATCGCAATCTGTGAACTGTAGCCGCAAAACTTTCACAATTTTGGTAAAACAATTTCACAATGAGAATGCGTTGTTCATTCGTGTGGTGCTCCATTTTTTCTAACCTCGTGCCTTCTAATAGCAAACAATAACAATTGTTCAAATGTCAAACAATGCCACTTCGAATGGCGCCCATCTTCGTGATGTGTTTAATTTTTGACTTAATTCCAATATCTCTGTAACTTTAGTCCACGATCTATGGGTTGATAGCCACACAAGCTATTCCCTTATTTACTGCATACTGAAATATGACAAAATATAATCTTCCAAGAGGATTTCCGATATGAAAATGAAATTAAACACATAACTTTGTTCAAAGGCCCGCATCGAGTTTACATGATTGGGCGAATACCAGATGATTTGGGAGATGGTCTGACTCATGAAGAAGTCAGGTCAAGCGGAATCAAATGACCGATACAAATGACCGATTTAATCGATATGTTCTTATCTTCTACACGGTTGTCCTACATTCGGTCAAATTTCTCTCTTATTAGGAGGTTTCTAAGATATTGCCTAAGATCAAAAATGGACGGCATTGCCGGTTCACTTCTGGTGTCTGTCATAAAAATTGACAAATTTTTCAAAATGCAATTTTGTTTCTCTATAAATTTTTCTGTATTATTTTTATTGTGTAATTTTATAAAAGGAGTACATTAGACATGTTAGCATGTCTATAGAATTTGGTAGAAGGCTTTGCCAAATTTCTTTTACGTAGAAGGCCTCGTCGATTACGCCACCGTGTGTTTAGGTAGGCACAAGACCTTTCACATGATGTGACACACATTTCATTCATGGTGAGCAACGTTGTACGCTGATGCTGAGTTGTTTGTGCTGCCATGTTATTTAACACATTTCACTTTAAGTTTGCGTCTGACACATTTGAAGAGATTAGAGTTAGATCTTTCAACTATTCAACTTTCACATCACATCCTTCTCCGTTGGACATCTCTGCGACATCCTTACAAAATGAGATGAAAGGATGTCACTTCTTATGTCGTTGTTGGAAGCTACGGATTACATCAATTTCGCTATGAATGTGAATTATGAAATGTAATAGGAAAACCGATAAAGGGTAAAAACATCACAATTCAATTCAATTCAATTGTAACGTTAAGATAAGTGGGTCGTGTCTAGCTTAGAGATAAATTAATAGTGGAACAACTGACTAAAAGGAAATATGTTATATATCTGCGATCTTGCGATGAAAATCATAAAAGGGAACAGTGTCTTAACACATTAGCATTGGAAAGTATGCCATCTGATTTTATTTTACAATATGAAAAATGATGGTGACCAAATATAGTCCGTTCCAATTCAGGTTCTATTTACAGTGCAAAAGATTAATGTAAAAGATTTTTAAACCCGGAATATTACAATCAAACAAAAACGAAGTTTTTAATGAAAACGTTGCCTGAGGCGACAAGAAATTCAAAAGTATTACAATAAGATATTTATTATCGGTCGGTATATCTGTCCTGACAAGCTGGAATGCACGATAAATGTCATAAAACTATATAAATCTTCTTAGAACGTACCACAGCTTAATATTTTGCCAGATAGTAGGCGGGGATTGTGAGTGAGCTATTTCGGTCTACACCTTCTTGTACCTTCCGCACAAATTTACCGATTTTTTTAAATTTAATATTCTTCCTGTACCTCTTTATTACCAGGTTGGAGCTATCTGATTCTTTGTTCATCGGTTTGATTTATAATTTTTGTAAAAAGGTAAAAAATTGGTTTATTAACCGTTTCCTTTTCGGTATTTCCAATTCAAATTAGCAGTTTGTTTGAATTTAAATTATATGTATATACCTTTAACTGCTGATGCGTAGACTGCAGCTATCTACATTTTTATCTATAATTTTTGTCTAAACTTTTTGATAATTTTTGAAAAAACCAATCACTTAACCATGTTTTTTCTGGTACCTACCATACGAATGACCGATTTAGCCGATAAAATCATATCTTCTACACGGTCGCACCAAATTCAATCAAGTTTCGTTCTTATTAGGAGTTTTTTAAGAAATTGCCTATGATTGAAAATGGACTGCATAGTCAGTTCACTTCTAGTACCTCTCTTACAAATTGACAAATTTTTCAAAATTCAATTTCAATCTATTTATTTTTCGACATTTTTTTTATTGTGTTGCTTTATACTTAGATGTGACATAAATAGGGAGAAATTGCCTAACGACCAATTCAGTCCATGAATAATAGAAATAGTAAAATTCATGTCCTCCAATCAGCTGCGCTAAATTCAGCTAAATTTTTCATACGTCACACATTTTATAAACCTAGTTCTGAGAACGGAAACGCACTGCAGTATTATATTCATTATGATACCTCCCAAGCCAAGTTGGCCAATTTAGTGACATTTGATTATCCAACTTCAATTTTTGTGGATAATATTAAATGTAATGCTTGGTAAAATGTGGAAAAATCGACTGAATAACACCGCCGTTTTTCCTAAAACAATCCCTGGATTAATATCTTTCATTCCATTACACAAAACGCAGGATTGTACATTAATTCAGAACATTTGTTGATAAGAGCCCAACGATTCACCACGCGGCTTCTGATACTTTTCTGCACTAATGCGCATGGACTTTGGGTGAACGTCAGTTCATGTGGTTTTAGGATAAGTGGTGATGAATCTGAGGGGATAATCTAACCAACAGTTTGTTTTACCCTACCAATACATTGTGTTTAGATCAAGAGAATTCTTTTTGTACGAGTATAATTTAAATAGGTGACAAATAAGATTAAATAGATGACAGAAGGGATTGGAGAACGGTTCCAAAACTAGCCAACGTAAAACGGAAAACACAATAATTTGGAAACAATTTTCTTTACTTTTTAACGTAATCTTCTTTTAGCTTTAGATTCGATAGCTTCTATACCCTGTTTATCGTAAGAACTGTCAAACTCCTTAAAATAGCCATCAACCGCAGACTACACCCCTTCATTGTTGGTAAATCTTTTACCACCGAGCCATTTTTTTCAAGTTTGCAAATAGAAAACAGTCGAGGGGACCCAAATCTAGAAAATAAGTTGCGTGATGAAGCAACTCCATCTTTAATTAATTAATTTTGGCCATCGCAAACAGTGGATGTGTGAACTGGAGCAATGTCTTGATGAAACAACACTTCCTTTTTCCCCAAATACGGCCTTTTTTCATAATTTCATCACTTGAACGCTGCAATAAATTAGATTAATATTCGCCCTTGATGGGGTTTTCTTTTTAAAGATAATCAATAAAAATAATCTTATGGGCATCCCGAAAAGCAGATGCCATGGCCTTGCTTGCAGATGGAACCATCACGATTCTCTCATTCCAGCCCACTGTTTTGACTGCTCCCCTGTCTAAGGTGTGAAGTGGAGGGCCCATGTCTCATCCATGGTCATAAATCGATGCAAAAATTCGGCTTTACTATGATGAAACATCGCCAAACACTCTACCGGCACATCTTCATGACGCTGTTTTTGTTCTATAGAAGGCAAATGCGGCACCAATCTTGCGCACGGCTTTCTTATCTTCAAATCTTTGGTCAATGTACGATGTATAACACATTTTGAAACGCCTATCATTTCAGTTAGTTCAAGCACCTTCGGCCGACGTCCGTCCAATTCCATTTTGTAGATTTTCTTAACCGTATATGGCGTGGACACCCTAAATGATTCGACCATTACGGTGTTTGTCTTTGCAGCTCGTACGGCCTCGTTTAAACTCTGCTGATCAATACTTTACAGTCGTAAACGAAGGAGCAGACTCCTCCAGGGTAGAATCTAGCTCGGCTTTAATATTGGTTGGACTGAGACCTTTCAAATGAAAATATTGAATTGAACATAACGGTGGCCAATTTTTTCCCACATTTATAAATTCACTAAGATCGTTTACTTTTAGTGGCTCAAATAAAAATATTAAACAACGTGGCGCCTTGAAACTTAATATATGTTTTAATAAGGTTACCACTTTTTACCAAAAAAGTTTTTTCAAACTAGACACCATCCAGTAGTCAGGCCAGCTAGTTTTGGGACCACGCTCGTATTACGCATCTTCTTCTGGCATGTCAGCGTCTGTGTGCCATTTACGTTCTTCTAACTAAACGCCATCTGGCTTTAGCTACTGTCAAACATACATTCCATGATACTAAATGGGTATACTTAACAAGAGATCGAAAGATCTAAGCTGCTTGGGAAATTCTGTACAATGTTCCTATTATTTCCACGAGATCACATTTATATTCTTCCATCAGCAGAGGCATTAGGGATTAGTGTGTATGACAAAATTCAAGGAAGCCAGCCTTGGATACGAATTTAAATGATACGAGTATTTTTCAAAAGCAGTAGACACCTTATCGCTTATTGAATCACTGTGGCTGAACGTACGATACTCGTATACTTATATGATTCAAACAATTCGTAAATAGGAAATCAAGTAATGTACGAGGTGTGCTCAAACAATAAAGTGAATTTTCAAATTCCGAGGGCTACGTACATTCGACCTTCGATTATTATTATTTTTTTTTTTTATATCGGTGCACTCGTCTCGAATAGATGTTGATGGTTTTATCCACATGTTTAGTTTGTTTGTGGGTGGCATAAATAAGACAAGTCTTTTGCATATTTGACGATTTTCTGCTATCGAAAAAATGGAATAAAGAAGTTGCATCAAATTTTGTGTAAAAAATGGAATTAAGTGCTCAAAAGCACTTGAAATGTTGACAGTGGCATACCGTGAGAGTACTCTGAGTCAAAAAAATGTTTACAAGTGGTACAAACTTTCCACAGAAGGCCGAGAAGATGTGAATGACGACGCTCGCTCTGGACGCCCAAGCACATCAACAAACCGATGCAAATGTTGAGAAAGTGACGAAAATTCTTATGGAAAATTGTCGAATCACAATCAGAGAAGTTCGTTCCAAAATTGCAGAATTTTGACCAAAACCAACGTCGCATAAGCATCGCTCAGAAATTGTTGAATGACGTCAACGATGATCCAAATTTGCTGAAAAAGGTCATAACTGGTGACGAATCATGGGTATGTGGTTATGACATCGAAACCACAGCCCAATCGTCCCAGTGGAAGAGTCCAGAAGAGTCAAGACCAAAAAAAGCACGCTAAGTTCGATCAAATGTCAAGGTTTTGCCCACTATTCTCTTCGATTACTATGGCGTAGTGCATCAGGAGTTCTCACCAGAAGGTCGTACAGTAAATAGGGAGTATTATCTTGAAGTTATGCGCCATTTGCGTGAAGCAATACGAAAATTTCATGACCTTTGCATCATGATAATGCACCTGTTTGCTTGTGAGAGATTACTTGGCCAAAAACAACTCCGTTATCATGTTTTAGCCACCGTATTCACCAGATTTGGCTCCCTGCGACTTTTCCCTGTTCCCAACATTGGCGAGGACCATGAAAAAACTGTATTTTGCGACGATTAAGGAGGTAAAAGCCAAATCCATGAGAGAGCTCAAGGACATACCAAAATGTGCCATTAAAATAGAAATTGATGAATAAAAAAATATTTGTTGAGAAAAATTAAAATTTTCCTTATTTTTTTAATGTTCTTCGTACCTGAGAGCCCTATATAGTTCATGGTTCAAACATTAAGCTCGTGATATTTTGTAAAATGTCCCATTAAACCGGTGGTTGGAATATAAATACTTGGACTGAAGAGAATGGACAGGTTTTCGATCGGCCATTGTCAATAATAGCAGTTTCTTCTTCTAGGCTTGAGTTAAATGTGGGCAAAATCACTATGGTTCCCATAGAAAATATGCTGCTTGCTCTTGCATTATGAACTTGATGAATTTAGACATAATTTTGCTCAATGTAATATTTTTTAACTATTAATATCCTTCACACAAATGACTCTAAATATCAAAATTTTGTTTTTACCATAACTTTTGAAGTGGCTACATATATTCACTAACTACCCTGATTCGTGGTTATAACTATATACGATCATCAAGTCCCCTCTTGTACCTCCCACACATAATTGTGGATTTAATAAGATTATACTTATTAAAATCTAAATTAGAATTGATATTATCGATGCTTTGCTTAAAATACGCACGAAAATAAAGGAAAATTAATACATACATGAAACAGCCGTTTACACTTATTGGCTTACGGGATTGAATAGATTTGGTACAGGTGAAAAAAATTGTGTTTAAAAACATGTCACATTTTCAGAACATCAGTAATCCTCGCAGGGAGTGTACTTAGTATCTATACATTCCTGTCGATACCGAGAGTCCATATAGATTGATGACCTGTAGTTAGCAACTCTTTCTATGGCAGTTGCTCCACGTAGCTGATATGGCGTATGAAAACCGCATAATTCCTTTTCACTGTCTCGTAAATATTCATCATACGCTCTGCTGCCCAATCGATTAGTGTGTAAACAACAATTAATTATCATTATCACCAGACCAAAGTTAAACATTCAATACTTCACACCTAACAGAACCCATTTAGATCTTAATTCATCTAATCAATAACAATAAACAATATTTTATTAACCACAAAAAAAAACATATGTCTACATTTCATCAAAGTGCTCTTTATTACTTGTAATCACTCAACGTTTCTTTTTCTTGTTTCCTGGTCTCTTTACAGATGGTTACCAAAATCCGCCATGAGGCCTGTCGGCCCCGATACCTCGCACACCGATTGCATATTGGTCGTGGGTGTTTCCCGTCCTAAATTAGCCGTAGTCTTTCTTACCGTTATGTTGATATCATTGTTTTTGACGTTTCATGTCCTGTACGACAGTGCGGTCTACAACATTCAGGCAGCCCAGGCTGTACACGAACACCATCATCGTTTAGCTCTAATCAATTCCAACAGTATTAACAATGCGGGCTCACACGGCGGCAGCGGCAGTGGCCCCAACAACGGCATTGGTTTTATCAATACCAATCGCTTTAATCATTTGCCCGAGGATTACACGGCTAATAACAAGCTTCCGGCTGATGTATCATCATTATCCTCGTCTTCTTCGTTGGCATCGGCGTCATCCAATCAACAGATAAGTCATCCAATGGTGTTTCCTTCAAATCGTGTACATTTCCCCAAAACGAGTCGTCGTTTGCCACAGGTAAGCTAGAGGCGATGCTAAGTGTTCAACAAATGACGCTATGAAAAACTGAATATGAAATGAATTAGGCGGAATGAGAATGTACATAGCTTAAAATGCTACATTCAAACGTTTGAAATTAAAGCAATTGCGATGAACATTTCCTTCCTTAAAATTGTGTCTATCATTAATAATAATCCAATTGTGAATGCTCAATTGCCATTATGTACGAAGCTATAATTAATGGATGCTTATTAGTAAATTACTATATGACAATTCGGCACAAATTATTTAATTGCTTGAAAAGGGTTGAGTTTAATAGCATCTGTCAGTTGACATTTCGCCATAACCTAATTACGCATCATAATTAAAATTAACGATAATTACCGTGAATTAAAATTAATAATGCGTTCAGAGTTTGTGTAAAAAATGTGAACTTAAGGAAACTGGTTTAGTAAAGAAAATTAATATTTGCAAAGCAACTGGGGCCCACAGTTCACAAACCGGGAGGGAAAACCCCACCTCTAGCTTAATTCATATCCGAAGTATATGATTTTTAAAAGTTTTACAAAATTATTTACATGAAACTACAATACTCTGCTAAAATAAGAGAACATCTCTATGTTAGTCTGGATCCATTTAGCTTCATCTTCGTGCGAATATTTTTCACGTCGGTTATGATATAAAACTTGATTCAGTCTCAGTGGTGCGAATTTTACTAGACAGATTGAAGAAATGATCATTAAACGAAAAATATACCGGAATAAAATAGTCCACATATAAAATAACGTCAATGCCAGAAACAAAAAATTTCTCAATAAAAAAACGTCCAAAAGAAATCAATAAATTTCAAAATAATTTAAAGAATAAAAAATTAAATAATTCCCAATAAAATAACATCCAAAGAAATGAAATAATTCCCAATAAAATAACATCCAAAGAAAACGAAATAAATTCCAAGATAATCAAATTAAGTTACGTCAAAACTTTATTCCATAATGAACTAACACCAAAAACTTAAATTAATTTATCGTAATTTCCCTATATCCATTTTAAGCCATTGTTGGGCAATTTAAAAAAAAAGTTTGAAAAGATCTCCATACGATTTGAAATATATCTATTAAATATTTGTTTTTGTCCAAAATATAGAATGATCTACTTCACAATATAAGGCACATATTGTACTTTTGCATTATTTGGGGTTAACAAGAATTGTTGCATAATTAAAATATAGCGAATCCATATCCTCTGAATACTCATTCTTCTTCTTCTTAGGTGGCGACTGGAATAGACATCTTTATCTATCATACGCCGCCCGTAGAAAACAATTCCAAGCACTTCGATCTTCTGCGCTTTTCCTTCAATTCGTCACACCAAGCTTTGAGAGTACTTCGAAAGCCTGGTCCTTCCAACGGAGTTTCGGTCACCCTCTTCTGCGCCGTCCATCGAGTTCGTTGTGCCGGAGTATTTGGGTTTATCCGTACAACATGACCCAGCCAACGCAATCGCTGTATATTAATGCATTTGACCACGTCGATGTCGGCATATAGCTCATATAGCTCATTGTTCATGCGGCGCTGAAACTCTCCGTTAACGATAATGGGTACACATATTTTCCGGAGTATTTTGCTCTCAAAAACTGCCCGGCAGGTGGAACCAACGTCTGGTACAGCTGGATTTTTGTTTGTCGAGAGAGAGCTTTGTCATTGAATCGCTTGCTTAGCCCATAATAACATCTGTTAGCAAGCAATATTCTTCTCTGTATCTCCATGCTGACGTCATTCGTTTTGTTTACAGCGGAACCGAGGTAGATGAATTCTTCCACCACTTTAAAATTATAATTGTTAACGTTCACACAACGTCCCAAACGGGTAGATTCTTTGCTCATTGGAACCAATAACTTTGTTTTATCCTCGTTTACCACCAGACCCATCGTCGCTGCTTCCTTCTTGATGCTTGAGAAGACTGCAGTAACATCTCGCAGTTTTTGCCCAATAATGCCTATGTCATCTGCACATACGATTAACACATGGCAGCTTTCCTCATAATCATCTCCAACAGTATGTTGAAAGTATGTTACCCAAAATCCTCGTTTGGTGTAAAAAGGCTAAACACTTATTACGAGTTGAATATTACAGGGCATAAACGGAGATGGGAAAAATTTTCATCTTCAAATATCTTCAAATTTGTTATATCCTATTGGTCCTATTAAACGGAATTCCTTTAATATACATAACGATCATCCTGCGAAATCTTCTATCTTGATTTTCAACTCTTTCGTTTTCTTATCATACTTTTTCAAAAATTTGCCCTACAAACAGCGTAAAATTGTTTCATAATTTTTGAACAAATCTGTTATGGAAGATGTACCAAAAATTGCCCCACAGATATGACATGACATGGCGACATAATTCATTCAAATTCAATTTCCTCATGTCCTTTGATCCCTTTTTAAAGGCAGTGTCTTTTTAAGTATTACCTTTTCTATCAGTTAGTCTTTTTGTTTTAAGTTATTTCATGTTTTTTTCAATCGATAAGCCATCTGTTGCTAGCAATGATCTTTGTTTAAAAAGTGTCTTCATTAAATTGAACTAGAGGGCACTTAAAAGATAAATATGATGCTTTCCTTTCTTCTGTGGGCTCCGATAAAATGTGGATGATAAAAAAGAGTACTTCTAACCAGTAACCGACAATATTTTTATGCTCGGGCAATTATTGAATAGTACAGACATAAGGAAAAGAACATGAAAAACGAGATGCCAAAGATATGGGAAGATATCCTATATCCGCAAAATATTTTTAGAATTCCAAATTGAGATGCACTTTTGAGAAATTATTTCGAATAGACTGAAAGGCCGTATGAGTGTTGAATGTCCAATCTTTAGTAATACCTCGTAAAATTTCTTACATTACAAATTTGCAGAGTCTTCTCTCAGATATCCATTTTTTTACTTTGTAATCCCGAAGAATAACAACAAATAGGAACTCTTAAAATTTTAAATGGACCAATTAAACGTTTCGTTTAGTTATACCAACCTGTTGTAAACAAGTCATAAAGAAACCGACTTCTCCAAAAATGTCCACAACGTTTTATATGGTTGAAAAATATATTTT
Organism: Philornis downsi; assembly: GCA_019455685.1. Classification (NCBI taxonomy): domain Eukaryota; kingdom Metazoa; phylum Arthropoda; class Insecta; order Diptera; family Muscidae; genus Philornis; species Philornis downsi. Next base: position 1,025,256 of record JAHXMU010000097.1, read on the forward strand.
ATTATAACTTTTTCCAAAAAGTCTTCATATCATTTTGTCATCCTATTTGTAACAACTTGAAACTCCTGATATTTCTAATAACCTTAAAAGTCTATGTAGATTTAAGCACGCACTCCTGTCCATGTGTTTGTAGAAAGCGTAATAGAGGACACATCGCACAAGTTGGCTGAAATTTAGCACAACTATATCACATAGCCATATACAGACCAAGGTCAAAATTTGGACAAAATCAAAAAAAAAAAAAAAATTAAAATTTTTTGGAATATTTTTCAAAACTTTTGCAATTTGTTCATTAATTAAATGCAATAAAAACTATCTGTGCATAATCAATGAAAAGGGCCACCATAGAATCAAAAATCAAAACAAAATTGAAAAAAAAAGTTAATTCTTTGAAATCTACAGATTTTGTAAAAAATAAAAAAAATTAAAAATTGAATAAAATAGAAAAAGATGTTTTTTGTTTTGGATTTTTTTTTTCAAAATTTTTGCCATCATAAACAATGGAAAGGGCCATTAGAGATTTTGACCAATGTAAAAAATTGGACAAAATAAAAGAAAACTGATAATTTTTTTGGAATATATTTCAAATTGTTGCCAATTGTTCATTAATTAAAAGCAATGAAAGGTATCTGTGCATAATTAATAAAAAGGGCCACCAGAGAGTCAAAAATTGAACAAAATTAAAAAAAAGTTAATTCTTTGGATTTTTTTTTTTTAATTGTTGCCATTTGTTCCCTAGTTAAAAGCAATGAATGGTATCTGGGTACGAACAATGGAAAAGGTCATTAGACATTTTGACCAAGGCCAAAAATTGGACAAAACCAAAAAAAAAAAAAAAAAAATATTTGTTTAAAATTTTTTTTTTTTAATTTTTGCCAATGAATGTCATCTGCGCATAAACAATAGAAATGCCCATAATAGATTTTATCACCGTCCTAATTGTGGACTAAACTTTAAACCTGTGAATGCATCTTTATTTGGAATTACAGCCATAAGCTTTGACATAACATTCCACTCCATTCTTTAGTACTTAAAGCTACACAGATTATTGCAAATTTGTAACGAAAATATCAATTTCCTTACAAAGAATGATCACATTCTTTGCTCACATGTTGTGCTTGTGTACGTATCCGTTCAGCAAGAAATGAACCTCATCGCTGAACACAATTTTTCGATAGAACAACGGATTTTCATTGAGCTTTTGTAAGGCCCATTGACCAAAAAAATAGACGATGTGGTAGGTCATTCGTCATTGCATGATAAAATGGCAAAGTATACTGTACACTTTTGACTTTGACCGATGACGTTTCGACACCATTACCAACCAGTGTTGCCAATCTGAAAAACTTAAATCTTAAAAAATCGCCCTTTATAACACGCAAGAAGAGGTCCTCTCTGATACACCAGTTATTAGCCATTTATCACAAATTACTTCTTCAGGGGAAAACTTGATCACGCAGGGATGAGATCCAACTTTCAAAAAATTATACATTTCCAGTAATTTTCTAACATTTTATCATTTACTACGTAATGAAAACCAACTTATGCAAATCGCACTGTTTATGCCAAGTTTATATATGTGGTTTGGCAAAACGAAACCGATTACTTTGGCATAAATTTAAAGAGTTTATATAGCATGATTGAAGTGATACGATTTAGATCCAATGTATAGCATTATTTGTACAATGTATACCATTTTATTTGGCAATATGTTACAGTTTTGAATTTAATTCCATTATCCCTCTCTCATGCGAACCCTCGTCCATATTGGCAAAAATCTGAAATAGTCAATTTTCACAATTTTCTCTTAAGACGAATTTTCCACCAGCAAAATCCTTCACAAAAGACAGAAACAAGTAATAATCCAGTTCCAGGTTATAAATTCTATGTATAAGAACCTCTCACTATCTGGCAGATGACTCTCAATATGTTTAGCCACGTGTGATCCTGATGGTACACACCACATATCTTATAGGTCAAAGTTGGCAGCTTTTGGGCAATTGCTTCTATCAGACGATCCAATTGGTGATAGTGCAGAACACAGTTATGATTTTGCCTGTGGAATAAAACCTCATAGTAAATGATTGCCTGTCCAGTCCCACCACCACACTACACACAACAGAACCCTTCTAGCCATCTATTCCAGGTTGGCTGCCGCTACACTTTACAGGGCTCACCATGCTCACTTAACATTGTCGTAAAAAGCCTACTTTTCATTACCAGTCACGATACATTTCAGCAGAGTCAGTTGAAAATTCGGTCCATGAGGTTATACATCGAGTTTCTTTTTGTATCCAGCCTTATTCAGATTATTCCGAACGGATTTTGAGCAACATTTAGCGTCCTGATAAAAGAAGCATTGCTTACGGTTGGGCGTGGTGATATCCGGATTTTCGGAATCTACAAAACCAAAACTGCACATGTTTGGTATCATTCAGCCATTTTCGACAGACTGGCTGTCGTTTTCGGCTTCATAGAAGAAAATATGCCGTATATTTTCTTTAATGGTGTCCATCTTTGACACACTCTCAACCAATACTGTGTCAAGCGATCACAATGCTATCGACGTATTTTTTTGGATACGAGATCCAATCTTTCTAATGCCATCTACCGTAACCATATCGCAATTATGCGACGCGAGATACATATTTCTAAAGCCATCTATTGTAAAAATAATGGGTTTTATTTATATACCTTATATTTCCTCTATACGAGTACTAACCAATTTGTAGAACAAAAATGCTTAAATTTCTGTCAGTTAGATTACAACAAAGGGTTATTCACTTCTGGTTTTTTAAAGTAAACTTAAATAAAACACACATATAGTTGTAGTTTCGATAAAATTTTTATTTCATTATAATGTGTTATAATCGCCACTGAATTGGTTGCAGCAGAGGATTATTTTGAGGTTTCTCTAGCGTCATTTTCAAAAAAATACTTCATATTCGAAAATATCTCCAAACCATAATTCGCAGCAAACAATCACTTTGTATAGGCTAGACAGTCACCTCAGGGTTCTCCGAGCCCCTTATGCGACAATTGTGCTTGTTGACGTAACCACCGAGTGAGAAATGAGCTTCGTCGTTGAAGACAATTTTGTTCGATTGAAAGCCCATCACTTTTGTAATAAGTTTGAACTACTTTAAAGCATTCTTCGCTTGTTAAACGATCACTATATGAATAGTACTTTAGACGACAGACATTTAACAGCTGACAGCCTTGCCAGACCGGCGGACTTTATACCACTAAATGGATACATTGCAATGGTTTTTATTATAATCTGTCAACTAACCAGGCTCTTCTCTCTGGTAACTCCCATATAAATTATTTAATTTAATCTATATATTTCGAAATGCATATTTTTAATTAAGTCGCCACAAATTCAGCGTTAAGGATTTAGTAAACTTAGTTATGCGACTGAAAACTTACAAGAGTGCGACTTAAAAAATTCGATAATTTAACATAAATCAGTGATTGTTCTAAAATCACTAAACAGGGGACTTCAGAATGCTATAATTTTGTTTATTTTATTGCCTTAAAAAAATAAAATTTTTGCTAAGAATCAACCAATTTGTCAGGTCTCTGTATGTACGATTGTATGTAGGTCAGTTCCACAGGCTGAAATTTCTGTAGTAATGCAATTCAACACCCGGCTGGCTATCTCATTAGGCTAATAGTATGATACATTTATATGCCACCAACATTTTCTATATTGAAACACTAAATTAATTGTTAATATAACCATATTTTATCAGCTCATTTAGTTAATTAAAATCGTACGTCCATTTGCTAAAGTTGTTAGAACTAATTTAGCTAAAATATCATCAGATGGATGGTAATATTTCTCCATAATGAGTTTTGAATGCAAAAAAAAAGGTAAATCTAATTAGATTTGTGCCAACAAATTTAATTAAACTTAACCTCTAACTGACGATGCTGCCAACGGAATGGTCTTGAGAAAAGTGTCAATGTCCACTCGCGGATTGCTCCCGTTAACATCAGCGTAATGAGCAACACAATTAATGCGGATTTCACTCGAAATCGCATAAAGTGTCTGATAAAATAACAATAAAGGACACAGTGAGAGACAGGGGTGAAGGGACAATTGTGACATTTCGTAAAATTAATTGCAGTAATTTGCCGATTTCATTTCCAAACTCATTTCACGTAGAGCGACTGGCGTTGACGGCGGACCTGCTGCTAATAATATGGCCACTGCAGATACCAATGACAGAGCAGCAGGAGTCAGGTCATTCACTACAATTACAAATTACGACGACAGCAGCTGCAGACCGTCATAAGCTAAATCATAATTTTGCCAAAATTAAATGTTCAGTTGTTAATGCTATTTCTCTCTCCTTCCGTTTCCATTTTTTATTTGCATGCCGCCCTTTGTTGCCGTTTTGTTGCCAAATGGAATGAACCACTTACATCGACACCATTCACGCTCGTGTCGCTCATTTGCAGGCCCTCATCATTGGCATACGAAAGTGTGGCACTCGAGCGTTGCTGGAAATGTTGTACCTACATCCTCGCATCCAGAAGGCCGGCGGTGAAGTACATTTTTTCGACCGTGATGAAAATTATATGAAAGGTCTGGAGTGGTATCGCAAAAAAATGCCACATTCATTTCGCGGGCAAATAACGATAGAGAAATCTCCCAGTTATTTCGTATCGCCTGAGGTGAGTAATTACTATTTTTGCTATCTATGTGTGTGTGTGTGTGTGTGTGTGTATGTATGTATGGATGTTTGTTGATTATAGCTTGTGTGTGTGTGTGTGTATGCGTGTTTGTAAGTAAATTTGTGTGAATGAGTATGAACAAACATACCAATTGCTATTCGTGAGAAAGAGTACGAACATGTCAGCAATACGAATACAAACATCTCTTTTAACTAACGAGGATTCACATCCGCAAATGCCATTGCCTTTATTGTGTCCATTAAAGGAAAATATGGAAATAAAACAACGTTATTATTAAAAAAATAGTTAGCAAATTACCTACTTTTTAATACAATACAAAAGGGATGTAACTTTCCGAACTATGCAATTAGAATCTACAAAAATCCATATACTGATGGATGATTAACTTCACACAATCTGTTGGTGTTACCAATACGCTTAATAAATTTATTTGGTACAACAAAGCGATCGCTCAGATTGCCTGCAGATAAATTTTTGGAATCTTTCTGAAAAGAATAATATTTCTATGTATTTAAATTTTAGGGACCGCAAGCTGTTTTCCAAACTCCAAGAAATTATTTTCACACTCCTGCAGTGACACTGTTCACCAGAATACCTGAAAATGAAAACAAAATGTGCATCGTTAAACTAGAAAGGATTATCGTATAGTTAAATTAAAAAAAGGGGGAGAAATTGCTCAAATGAAAAAAAAAAAATTGTATTTTTTTTTTTTTTTTTTTTTTGGTGTCAAATTAATATTTTTCACACAATCAAAAGTGTCTTATGTCGTTATACAATAAAGCAAGATTACAGCATGTTGTTAAAATATAAAATCTATCGAATAATTCTGTCCGTAAATGTGATAGCGGTGCCAAGTACCATTTAATTCGTTTTAAAATATTTAAATATTTACGTTCTAATACATTTTTCACAATTTTTGCACTAAACAATAAAATGTTTTTATGAAACTTTTCTGCCACCAAATCGAACTTTTTCGAAAAAAATCTACATGTTTGTAGTTTCTTAAAAAGTTTGACATCATGGTGTGAATTCACACTTTCAAAATTAACGAATTAATCCATTACTCCATTAACCTTATTACCGCATTAAATATTACCGAAATAGTTTCATGGGCATCTTTCCAGAAGAAATAACAAATTCCTTTACATCTCATGAATGACATATAAGACAGCTATTCCGAAGCATTTACCTGACTTGTAAATTATCCGACTACTCGAAGTATTCGTAAGACACTTCGAGGAGACCGCCGCTAAAATAATGATAGATGGCTGTGTGTTGGATTGAACCAGCGATAATGTAAACGGCAGTCGAGTGTGCTAAATATCGCACAACGGTTGATTTTTGAAACAAATAATATGTTTCATCACAAAAAAAACAAAAAAAAAAAATCAATTTGAATTGAATATTTTTATTTTCTTAGATAAATTTATAATTAATTTTCAGTTTCTGAAATAATATTAATACGTTTGAATAACCTCTCAGCTAAAAAAGTGCATCCAAAGAAGCAAATATTCATCACAACTTGTGGGGGGAAGTGCTGACTAATTGCGTAATCGCCAATGAAATTAACATAGGATAGTCATAGGAGGAAAGTACTATTTTGTGATGCCTCTTCCCTTCATACGAGGTGTAATCAAAAAATCACTGCTTTTTTAATTTTTTTTTCAAAAAGTATTTATTTATTCATCAATTTCTATTTTATTTCCTTTAAAGTAGCCCTCCTCAGATACAAACCACTTGTGCCAGCGTTTTTTTAACCCTCGAAACACTTCTAAAACTCTCTTTTTGGCATCGCCAACAGCTCCTGTTTCGATTTTTCTTTCATCTCATGAATCGTAGCAAAACGCTTTCCTTTCATCGGTGTCTTCAGTTTTGGGAAGAGGAAAAAGTCAGCGGGGGCCAAGTCTGGTGAATACGGTGGTTGAGGCATGCTTGCGGTTTTGTGTTTTAGCCAAAAACTCACATACAAGCATTGATGTGTAAGTTGGTGCGTTATCATGACGCAAATTCCATGATTGTGTTTTCCACAATTCTGTGCGTTTCTGACGAATTGCTTCGCTCAAACGGCGCATAACTTCCGGGTAGTATTCCTTATTGACCGTACGACCTTGTGGCAAGAATTCATGATGCATCACGCCATTGCAATCGAAGAACACAGCGAGCAAAACCTTCACATTTGACCAAACTTGACATGCTTTTTTCGATCTTGGCTCTTCTGGACGCTTACATTAGGATGATTGGGCTTTGGTTTCAATGTCAAAGCCTTACACCCATGATTCGTCACCAGTTATGACCTTCTTAAATAAATCTGGATCGTCGTTGATGATATTCAACAGCTCCTGAGCGATGCCCATGTGACGTTGTTTTTGCTCAAAATTTGGCAATTTTGGAACAATCTTCGCTGCCGCTCGTTTCATGCCTAAAACATCCGTAAAAATTGCTTGGCATGAGCCGGACAATATATCAACATTATCAGCAACCTCTCTAATAGTGATTTGAAGATTATCCAAAATCATTTTCTTCACTGCTTCAATGTTTTCATCGGTTGTTGACGTGCACGGGCGACCAGGACGAGCATCGTCATTGACATTTTCTCGGCCTTCCTTAAACCGCTTATACCTTAACCTGTGTTCTGCTCATAATAGACTCGCTAAACGCCACAGTCAACATTTCAAATGTTCTTGCACATTTAATTTCATTTTTGACACAAAACTTAATACACTTTCTTTGATCCACTTTTTCGAATAGTAAAAAATCGAAGACAACACCAAAACACGACTAACCTTTTTATCTGTCAAAAACAAACTGACAATCCAAAATGGCTGATATTGCCAACATGTAGGTATATAACAGACATGTGTACCAACGTAACAGAAAACAATGCGAAAATCAAATATACGTAACTCACGAAATTTGAAAAGAAAACGTTTTTTTTTTATCACACCTCGTATGCATGAATCATGTAGTTTTAGAGAAAATTCAAATCTTTGGTGAACATTTTTTGTTGTTTAAAATAATTGTTTTTTACAATAAAAATAATATAGCAATATTTTTGTTGTAAAAAAGAACACAATAGACGGGCACTAAATTAGAAGGCCGCCTAATGTTTTGTATTGTCAAACATTATATACGCTCTACCATGGACTACAATCCATAGTACTGAAGACGAACATTCTTAGCAACATAAGATTCTATACGGTTCGTTTGATCTCTGAATACGAGCATTTGTAATTTTTACAAATAGAATGACTAACTTAACATACCGGTCATCATGCAAAAAAGGAAAATAAATGTTTTCCCAAACATAAATGAAAATAAAATCAACGTTTTAAGTACTTTACTATGGTAGCTTTGTAAATGATTCTGAACTGTGATAAATGTGCTTCAAGTGATAAATGTGCATAGATTGCATTTTTGGAAGTGGGGAAAATGTAATTGTTTTTTAATGACTTCCAATTTTTCTGCTGGTTAGAATCTGGATTAACGTTGCATCCCAAAGACAATTAAAGGCACAGTAAACATAATTTTCCACTGCTTTAAAAACCATCTTTCTTTGAGAGTGCGATAAAAAAAACCAACACAGCAAAAGAAGTGCATCCACCAAAGCCGAAACCCATTGCAATTTTTGAAGCAAAGTGGAGAAAATTTGTGAAATCACCAATAAATTTAACATAGTTTTGTCATAGGAAGGAAGTGGTTTTTTATGGTGCGTTTTCTTCACATTTTCATGAGAGTTATTATAGTAATGAATTTTGGAGCAATTTTCAATTTGATCAAAGAAATCTTGTTTTTGGATCAGAGCTTTCAGACTGTAATTAGGCCGTAAAACGGTGTTTGTGCCAACTGTGATTATGTGGCAGTCGAATCCAAACATACTAATAACACTTAAATATAATTCGATTTAATAATGTTGGGATGAGATCTTTATTGATACTGAATACTATTTACATGTGTGAAAGGGTTATTTGAATGTTTGACAATAACGTAGTGATCTAGAACAGGGCAGTGTATTTAGAGTAGCAGTGTTGCATTGTGTTACAAGTATATACTTGTCGTTCCTTCACAACAAATAAGAACTACTGAGTTTGTTAAGATTTAGAAGAGGCGTAAAAATGTTTCTTTAGAAATGATAATTATGCATATATTTTCCCTATTGGAAGTGATGAAAATTGTTATTCTTTTTGAATGACTTCCATTTCCTTTTGCTCGATTATCATATTCGTGATTAATTAGATGTATATACGAAATAAGGGTGGGCACATCTTTACATTTTTCTAATGTTATAGGTTTTGCACTGGCGCACAGTGAGATTCTAAGTGGAAAAAGTCTATTTTTCGACTGTAAAATATTAAAAATGTAATGATGCAATTTTGTACGGAATTGTTTAGTTAAGAAAAATTCATCATTGCTTTTTTAAAAAAAGTAATTTTTTATCGCAAAATAATTACTTAAAAATGCTTGGGAGAAGCAAAGCGCAAAACGACTAAGATTTTAATGCAACTTGAGGGCCTGTATATGAACATTTGTTGTTCGTTTAACTATTTTGTGTCATGATGTTCTAAAAATATGGTATTTTGTGATTCTTTAAGAAAAAAGGACAACTGGATAGCATAAATAGTTTCGAAACTATTTAAATTTAAAAAAAGCCCTAGAAATGTCAGTGTTCTAAGTTTTCCTTGGATGAAAAAAAGGTTAGCTCCGGCGACCTCCATGCTCTGACTGCAATAAAATGAAGGAAGGTGAGTATATTGTTGCGATTTACAGAAAAAAATCCTCATAATATTTTATACTGCTGCACAAAGTTATAAATTTTATGAAAAAAGTCACAAGAAATTACGCTACAAATTAAGCAAAGAAATAAAGACAAAACACGTATGCAGTGCATACTTTTACTTACGAAAACCCCGTCAGCAGCGTTTGCTACATTTGTAAAGCAAAACCAACACAAATGAACAACTTAAACGTAGTTGCAGCACGACCAATTGATACCGATGCCCTCAAATTGGGGATTTCCTCGTTGGAGTGCATTCTTCATATTGCCTACAATAAACCATTTCAAAAGTGGTCGGCGCTCGAAGACGAACATAAGGCTATGAAACAAGAAAACAAAGTCCGAATTCACAACGCATTTAAAGACCATATGCATTTACGTGTTGATGAGGTTCAGCAAGGCACTGGGACCTCCAACGACGGCAACACCTCAAGACGTTTTTTTTTCCAATCCGTCACTTGCAGCTGACATAACTAAAGTTGAAGAGGAATTAATTGATAGGTTTCGCATAATATTACAAATAATCACATGTGGCCGAAATATTAATTCTTCGAAGTTTAAAAATTACAAACGCGAAACTTTATGTCGAAAAATACAGCTGGTATTATATGCCAGTAACTGTGCACAAAATATTAACGCATGGAAAAGAAATTATCGATGCAGCTACTCTTCCTATTGGTATACTATCCGAAGAGGCAGAAGAAGCGCGCAACAAGGATTATAGAAAAAATAGACTGATGTTTTCAAGAAAATGCAATAGAATTGCAACTAACTCTGATGTTTTCAACCGTCTCTTGGTGTCATCAGATCCTTTTCTTAGTAAAATAAGGCGTCAACCTCGTAAACAACATTTAGAATTAGACGATATTGTAAAAGAAATGATAGATGAATAAGAAATAAGTTTCCTTACACATGTAACTAATTATTTTATTTTAGGCAGTCCAACTAAATATTTTTACAGGAAATAAGTCAGGCGGGTAGTGGGTGAAATGGTTATTTTTCTGAGTAATATAGGCGATGGACGTGGCCGATTTGGATGAAACTTTCCAAAATTTTTGTTTCCGTAGTACAGGTGATCCATGCCAAGTTACAAAAATTTATACCTAACAGAATAAAATTTATACGAAAATTTCATTTTGAGTTGTATGGGCGGTGGGCGGTGGGCGTGGCCGATTTAGATGGAACTTTCCAAAAATGTTTCCGTAGTACAGATGATCCATGCCAAGTTACAAGAATTTCTACCTAACAGAAAAAAATGTATACGAAAATTTCATTTTTAATTGTATGGGCGGTGGCCGATGGGCGTGGTCGATTTGGATAAAACTTTATATTTTTGCTACTCTACTTCATAAAATGCTCTTTGCCGAATTTCAAGACTCTACGACAACTCCTTATATTTATTGCACAAAAATGTATGAAGCAATCCCACTGTGTGGCGCTTAAGGGCATTAAAGGCTCTTCCTCTTTTTTACGAAACATTAATTTCAAAATTAGCCGTTTCATCCTAGAAGGTTTTGGTTTTGGTATTCTATAACAAAAAAAAAACGCATTGACGCTTAGCAAAATTAACTTGGCTGCATTGCTATTTATGAAATGTTTATTCATTTCATTTTGTTCTTATTCGAAATCATTTTGCCATCCAAACTAATCCAAAACAAACAAATCCGTACATACATGTATCCATACATACATCCATACATCAAAACAAATCTATACAAATGGCAATAACACACAAAACCAAAACCAAACCAATCAACTGATGTTTGCAAAATAAACAACTTTTATTTACGTTATTTGACGTTTTCCTTCTTTTTCTTCTTCTTTAACTTCTTTGTTTACTTTTGCTTAAGAGAACTTGGTCGCATTGTTATTTTCCATACTTTTCTACTACTTTTTCGTACAACTTATCTCCGTTTATCTTAGCGTGCAAAATTATACACATTAGCTTACACCGGATAGCATTTATATGACGAAACGGGTATAAGATATCAAATAAATGCAGCCTTTATAAAGCATTTTATATGTGTCTCTTTATAAGGAACTTATCAGCGAGATATTTAGCCAAGAAACAAGATTTTTAGCCATTTGATCTGAATGATATTTAGCCAAGAAACAAAATGACCTTTGCGCTTTTCTTACCTTCTGCTTGTTACATTTTCAAATTTTATTGTTTCCTTTTTCACTTTCTTCACTTTTGTCCGAATACATGTCACTTGGGCTACTTTCAAACTAAGGATGAAGGCTATTCTGGTGAACACGATCTACATTTTTTTTATTTATTTATTTATACTATCATTATTACAGTTTTATAATTAATTGTAATATTAGTGGTATTGCAACCATTAATCAGGTATGTTCCAAAAAAGTAGAAGAATTAAAGTAAAATACGATTTGAAAAGTTAACATTTTGTTTTGGATGTTCTGCAAATGAAGCAGTTTGTTGTTTCATTTTCTCATATGAAATGAAGTTCGAAAATAGAAATTGTAAACAGCTGATATTAACTTGAAAATAAAATTTAAATTTTTAAATTAAATTAAAATTTTAAAAATTTACAAATTTTAAATTAAATAAAACTACTATTTGTGATTTTTTTCCACAAAATTGAAGGATAAATAAATAATAAGGACAACTAAATAAATAAAGAATAAATAAATAATGAATGGGGTGTTAGTGTCCGCTATATACCAAACCAATGAATACGCAAGAGCAAAATTACAAAATTATACTTTTAATAAAAACTATTAGGTTTTTACAAAATTATCGCATCAACAAAGATGCATTTCGTAACAGTTTACATTGCATAAAATTGAGACGGCCCAAGTCATCCATTACGGCAGAACTACAGCTTGCTGCCACATTAAGATTTTTAGCAGAAGGAGGATTTCAACGGGGGGTCGGAAAAGGCACTAATGTGACCTTAGCACGGAGCACCACCTGCAAATTTTTAAATCGAGTGCTTATTGTTCTAGAAAAATATATTTGTCCTAGGTGGATTAAATTGAAAATGACAGTTGGTGAACAAACTTTGTCTAAGCGCCTTTTCATGCAAAAATTTGGTATTTCCGGTGTAATAGGATGCATTGATGGAACTCACGTGGAAATTACTAAGCCGCAAAAAGATGGAAACTTGTTCTATAACAGAAAAGGAAGGGTACTACAGTTTAAATGCTATGATTTAATATGATTTTGAATACTTTTTTTATTGCCTTCAGTTTATGGGTATTGTTTCTAAGTTCTCGATTTAAACCATTTGTACACTTTATGAGCTCACTATCATTATAAATTCCTTTCAGCTGCTCCGCAATTGATACCATAGCAGTCAGTCTGGCCTCTCATACAGTCTTTCATAATGTCATTAAAACGAATGTCTTTCGCAGCAGTAGTAGACTTACTGGTGGAAGCAACATTTTCTTCAAGCATATCACTGAAGTTGACTATGATTTCTTCTTCTGAAGGTGCATCACCAAAAACCTGTGCGTTTTCAACTCCTTTGATGACTGTGAAAATCCCACACAATCCACCAACAGCTTTCTCCATTTTTGTGAGCACAAATTTATTAAATGGTCCTAAATCTGTCGCTCTAGCCACCGAACTATTATGTGCGATTTTTCGTCTCACTAATGCCTTCCAATCCATTCACACCTATAAAATATTGTCAGTCACTAAAAAATATTTGTTTTGTTTGAATAATGTAATTTTCCTTTTTCCAACCAGATGTATCCTTTGTTGAAGGACCGTTGCTATTTAATTCGACGGTAAGGTCTTTCCATAATTCTTTCAATTTTACACGATCCCCTTTTGCGAATCATTTTGCCAGGTCTGGATTGTAGCATTATTGCATCCTGCGTAGTATTATTGTGTTTTCCCCTTCGAACAAGGAAAATTTTTATTCAACCAAAGGAACCTGACCACTTTTATTTATTATACTTACAAAAATTTTTGTTTCACAATAAAATTTCAAAGTATTTTTAAACCACTTCTTTTTGCCTAAAAGTAGTTTCTGGAACAATGCAATTCACTACGAATTGATATTCGAAAACGAAACAGAAATGAAAAGTAAAAAGTAAAATTCAGAACACCCAAGTGTCAAATCGAAGTGATTACAAACTACTTTTACTTCAAAGTAGGATCTGGAACATACCTGTATATTTTATTTTATGAGAAGTAATTCTTTTAATGTTTATATTACATAGTAACAAAACCTATTTTAAGTGTAAGGAAATTGAGATAATAATAACTTTTTTCATCTTGACAACGAATATTTAGAATATAGTTATATCTATAAGTCTCTTATTAATTCATAGTTGGAGCATCTGTTTCGATGTTCAAAGCTTTTGGTGAGATTATGTACAACCATACTAAATCTATTTTTGTTAAAATTTCGATGTAGATGTAATGTTGAGTAGCGAATAGGTAAATTGTAAATAATTTTTAAATTCTTATTTTGTATTATTTGAAGTTTTTTTTCGGTAAGTATTAGCAGCTTTCGTAAACCAGACTTGGCACCCGTATGTCATAAATGACCTTACACAAGTTTTATATAGTAGGATTTTGTTCTTGACATTCAACTTCGATTTTCTGTTTAGCAGTGGGTAAATTGCTCTTCCGTATCGAATAGCCTTTTCCCATGTCTTTTATACGTGTTCCTTAAATGTCAGCTTTTTATCAAGTATAATACCCAGATACTTGACAGGGTGGCTCAATAGAACGTGCATATTTAAAAAATATATTAAAAAATAAATACAAAAGGTGTGGTTAAAATAAATCCAAGGCATTGTAGAGTAATAAATGGAGTTTATTTTTTAAAAATAACATCATCTAAATAGTGACCCTCTCTATGACGGCACTCCTCTAACCGCAAACGAAAATTATTGAAAAGTTTCTTCAGTAATACTGGTGTAATGACTGCCATTTCACCACGGATATTCTCTTTGAGCTGAACGATGTTTCTTGGATTATTACTGTAGACTTTGTGTTTGAGGTATCCCCACAAAAAAAAGTCAAGAGGCGTCAAGTTTGGACTACGTGGGGGCTATGGGATATCAACTCTTTTCGAAATCAGTCTGCTAGGGAACATCTGCTTCACCACCGCCATGGAGTCATTTGATGTGTGACAGATAGCTCCATCTTGTTGGAACCAAGTTCTGAAATTCACTGTTCTTGAACTTTCAATTTCTGGAGCCAAAAATCCGTCCAACATTTCAACATAGCGTTCCGTATTAACCGTGACGTTTTGGCCCCGCGCATTTTCGAAGAAAAAAGGACCAATTATTTCTCTGCCAGAAATTGCTGCCCATACTGTCACTTTAGGACTATGCAATGGTTTCTGGTGTTTGATTTCGGGATTTTCACTGTTCCAGTAACGACAATTTTGACGGTTTATGAACCCATTCATAAGGAAATGAGCCTCGTCAGAGAAAAGGATATTGTCAAAATTGGAAAATCAATTAAGCATTTCATTAGCAAATGCGAGCCTTGCTATGAAGTCAGACTCTTTCAATTCTTGTGTTAATTGCAGCTTATTTGGATGCAGTTTAAAATCCAATGTTAAAATTCGTTGCAAACTTCGTCGCGACGCTTCCCGTCGAGGTGATTCATAACTACTAAAACTCTATGAGCCCGCCAACCCAACGATGTAGGCGCCCCTCGCCCGCGCCTTTTCTACCCCGAAAAAAAAGATGATGCAATCTGCACGTTCTATTGCGCCACCCTGTATTTTGAAATATAATTCCCGTGCCTTGCATATTTAGAGGCACAGTGGGGATTCTCTTGGGCGATTTATTAAATGGAAAAATTATGGCTTGTATTTTATCCTGATTAATTTTTATATTCCATTTTGAGAAATATTTTTCTGCGTGTATAAGTGATTTTTCCATATTTTTTATTATTGCATTTGATAACTTTCCGCTTGTTATGATTGCAGTATCATCAACGTACAATTCAGTGTTATATTTCTTCAGTACTTTAAAATCCGCTGTATACAAAGCATACAATATAGAAGACAGGATAAATGCTTAAGGTACTCCAGCAAGACTATGTCTTTGCGTAGAATTTACGTTATTCACAGTAAGCACCATTTTTCTATTTGTTAAGAAGATTTTTATAATTTTTTAAAGATATATAGGTAAGCCTATAAATTATAATTTGTATACTAGGCCGTTATGCCATACAGTATCAAATGCTTTTTCTACATCTAAAAACACCATTCCAGTACTTCTTTTGTTTGTTTTATTGTCTTCAATGAAATTTATATTTCTTTTAACCCGGTGTATTGTTAAATGATCTTTTTTAAAACCAAACTGCTTCTTCTTCACTACATCATTTGACTGTGTGAATTCTTGTATCCTTTGTAGTATAATTTTTTTGAAAATTTTGTCAAGACAGGTTAACATACGAGTACTAATTGCTCTGTAACTTTTTGGTGATTTAGCTTCTTTCCCAAGTTGTACGATCTACACAAATGTACTCTATCGGTACATTTTTCTCAATTAAACGAAATTTGCTTAATGCGCTAAAAAAAAATGGTAACAAAGCAAAACAAAATAATTATTTTTTTCCTCATTTTGGACTTGGACCACTATTATAATTACTGGCACAATTGATCATTGATTAAGTACAGCAGCAAAAATTAAAAATATTGTCTTCAAGAAAAAGGCTAAACATTTTCATTTTCAACGGTCTGCAAGTTGAACATGAATATGAACATTCCTCGACAACAAATTGACTGCTTCAAGCAACCTGGTTGTAGTTTCCCACACAAAGATCCCTATCAGCTTGCAGCTAAGGTACGCACAGGATTGAACCAGGTGTAGAACATGCCCAACCAAATACATAGGAATTTGGACATCGTCATGCAACATACTCCCGAGAAGTGGCCTACACCTGTTGCATTGCGAGGGAACGCTACAAGAAAAAGAAGAGAAGATAGAGAACTTGTTTAAACAGCAGAAATGTTTAAGGACGCTTCCGGAGAAGGAGGACATACAAAAACATAAAAATATAGCAGAAACCCCAAAAAATATATTCGCATGTGCCCAGCATTGAAGAAATTCACTCAGAAATGTGAGCAGCGCCGTATTTATAGACTGATGGACTTTACTGGGTCTTATCGAAAAAGTGATTCCAAGCAGATCAATAAATCAATTGTTGTGTAATTCGCTTATAGAATTTTTCTAAATTCAGTCGAAACTGGGATATATTGGTACTAGTCGTGGGTTTGAAATATGATTTACCAAGCAACACTTGTGGCAAATTTCATAACGTCACTTTAAAAGATATTATAGCTGCTTTTAAATTCCAAGTTAAAATAATTTCTAATTTTAACATTATCCAAAACTGAAATTAGGCAAACAAAAAAAACATTCAGCTTAATTCATCATTTGGTTTATTTTGACCACAATCACAATCCCATTAGCGTAATAAGTTCTCTGGAATGTGCATTCATTTCAAAAGTTTTCAAGCAAATCGGGCTAAAGCTTTCAACTCAATTAGTTAATTACAGTACATTTAAAGGCATCTCATATATAACATATATATATGCATGTATGTATATATGTATAGATAAATGTTTGCATGTTTGGGCAATTACGAAAGTGATCTGTTTATGTGTAGTTATATTAGAACAGCCTCAAAAAAAGCAAACCAACAACAAATAATTAAATCTAAACATGATAATTTTTAAAATTATTAGTAGAGTATCAAATACAGACATTAGAGTGTGCTTTAAATTGCACAAAGTTGTATTAGATGCGCAACTAAGTTCCCGCTGTTCGCCAATAGATGGCGCCATCTGTAAGTGCTAGTCGATTTTGCAATAACTTAAGTGTCATGAGCCAAACTTAGGCACGTGCTAAACATACCACCTCAACGCAATAGTGATTTTTTTCCGTCATATTCTTTTGCTTGTGTGAATGTGTATGATTTTGCGCCAAATAAGCGTCAAAGGCGGGAAGTATTGATTTTCTTCCTTCAATCGAAGAAAACGGCTGCTAAAGCTCATCGAGAGCTTCAAAACGTTTACGAAGATGCTGCTTTTAGTGAAACAATGTGTCGAGATTGCCTGCGTCGTTTTAAAGAAGGTGATTTTGATGTTGACGACCGTTAGCGTGAAGTAAGACGAAAAGCCTTCGAAGACCCTGAATTGACGGCATTGCTTGAGGGGGTTCAGTGTCAAACGCAGGTAGAGCTTGCTTCAGTATTAGGAGTTACCCGCCAATTTATTTCCAAGCGGTTGCATGCATTGGGAATGACTCAAAAGGAATTAACTTGGGATCCTTATGAGTTGAAGCCAAACGACATTGAGAGTCATATTTGCCTGTGAACAACGGAAGACGATTCTTCATCGTATTGTAACGTGTGATGAAAATTTGATTTATTACAGCAATCCAAACTGAAGAAACTCACGAGGGCTGCCTGGCCATTCTTCTATTAATTGGCCTATTAATTAACGTTGCAAAGGTTATTCTCTGCATTTGGTGAGACCAGGTCGGTGTTATTTATTACGAACTGTTGAAACCAAGCGAAACCATCACTGGGGATCGGTAAAGACTTCAATTAATGTGATTGAGCCGAGCTCTGCGGGAGAAACGCCCACAATACGGGGATAGGCAGGAAAAAGGGGTTCTTCAGCATGACAACGCTCGGCCTTACGTGGCCAGGCCCGTTAAAACCTACATGAAAACGCTGAAATGGGAAGTCTTACCCCATTCTCCAGATATTGCGCCGTCCGATTATCACTTGTTCCGTTCGATGGTACACGGTTTGGCTGACCAGCAATTCCACTCATACGACGACATCAAGGAATGGCTAGATTCGTAGAAAGCCACAAAAGATGAATAGTTTACCGTGACGGAATTCGAACTTTGCCAGAAGATGGAAAAAGTAATAGCTAGCGATGGGCAATACTTTCAATGAATCATTTGTAAACATGTTTTCATAATAAAGTTGCATTTTTGTAAAAATGCAACGAGAACTTAGATTCGATAATATTCTTTTGTATTTATTAAGTCCAATTTTGTTAATGAACCAGTGGATTTTAATATAATTTTCTGCGATCCCTGTTTATTGAAAAGAAAACTTTAGCCAAGTGATGAAAATGTGCTATAAATTGTATCTCATCTAATGGAATATTCCTTCAATATAAAAATTATGGTTTTCTTCAAATTTTTACTTGTCAAAAAATTGAAGAAATTAATTATTATCGTATAATTTATTTGTAACTCTCAAAAAATCATGGACCAACTGATTTTTTAAAAGTCAAGCTTTTTTTTTAAAAAAAAAAGTTTTGGTTGAGGACAATTGGACAAATATACAATTTATCGGGTTGTTAGGAAAGTTCATTCGATTAATTCGTTAGTTCACCATACTTCACTTCTTATGACGTAGAATTCCTTCGAACGCTATCACAACTTCCTCCCACTTCGTCTCTAAACTCTTTACTATTGTTTACTTGTGCTCTCGTTCTAGTCGTGAGTGATTATAGCGTTTTACAATTTAAAAAAAATGAGCGAAAAAGAGCATTTTAGGCATATTATGCTGTATTATTTCCGGAAAGGAAAAACGACTGCTAAAGCTAGTCGAAAAATAACGTCTATTTATGAAGAAAATTGACCAAGTGAAAGAACTTCCCAGAAATGGTTTCAAAGATTTTCTACGGGTCATTTCTCCTAAACGGACGCTCCAGGATCAGGACGACCAGAGGCAATTGTTTCCGAAGACTTAAAAGATTTAATTATTGTTAATCCCCGTGCAACAGTTAGAGAAATAGCTGAAATATTCAAAAAGAAAAAACAAAAACAGTCTCAAAGTGTCCAAAGAAATTAATATTTTGTCCCCGCTTGAGCTGAAAAAAAAAAATCCACTTAACAAATCAGATAAGGACTTGCGAGTTATTGCTCAAGGGCTATCAATATGACTACTATGACTACTAATGACTGAAACGCATTGTGTCTGAGAATAAGAAATCTTTTATTTATAACAAAATTAACACTCTCTGAATTGCACCAAAAACATCTTGTATATGCGGGGGGTGGTAATCAGTAATAGTTTCGCAAGATTGAGAAAAAATGAAAGAAAAAATACAGGAGGTTAACGAGGAGTTTAAGGATAGTAAATACCAAATTCCCTTTTAGTATTATGCCAAAGTGATTTTTCTCGAGCTGCTGCAGATTGAGCACTAACTCTCAACTCATTTCTTCACCACAAAGGGACAAGATCATCGGATGAAAGGTCACTGCTAGAATGCTGAGGTGAAAGTTTTTTTTCTACAGAATTGGCCATTGGAATTATAATAGCTGTGATAGAAAGTTCATTAGTTTATACATTAACACATGCCATGCTATTAATTTGGTGAAAGTTGAAGCGGGTGATTTACATTGAACTGTTTCCGGGGAACCAAACCGTAAATGCGGAGGTCTACTGTCAACAGCTAATGCAGCTTAAAGAAGCACGGAAGAATAGACCTGAATTGGTAAATTACAGGGTGGTGATTTTCCACCACAATAGCACTATGCTTCATGCTTCTGGCTTCTGGATTCAAGTTTTAGTAATGTACTAATCTAGCATCATCCGATTTTTGTTCATTCCACAATCTAGAAAATTGTTTGAAAGGAAAATTTTTCAGTTCAGGTAAAATACACTTTTTAGATCTTTACCAGTATTTTGGCGGAAAGAATGATTAGTCCATTCTTGCAATCTGCAATAAAAAAAGTTGTCAGAATAATGATGGAAGATCATAAAAGAAGCTGACACTTATATTGTAAATTAAAATTAATTATTCTTATAAAAAAATCGAAACTTACTTTGAACGAAAATCGAAATTATTTTCCTGCCAACCAAAGGTATTCTTTGAATATTTCATTTGAAGAATAACTAAGTCGTCTTTGCTACATCCACCAATGTTGCGGTGAACTGTTATGCCATTAACGACGCTATGGGCCGTAGACCAAAAAAATCGAAATTACTTCCTTGCCAACCCATCCCATTTAGGGAATATTTTATTGGAAAAATAAGCCAAGTTACTATTTTACTTACATCCACCTATGTCGCAGTGAACTTTTGTGCCTTTAACGACACTATGGACCTTTGACCATGACAGATTAAATAAAAGATCAGGCCTGCTGTGTGCATATTCTCTTACTTACGAGTATTTGTTTTGTTTATTTTTATATTTATATTTTTATTATATGGTCCTTATAAGAAAATAGGAGTTAAATACGAGAACAATGACTTTGCTATCAAAACTGTCTGGCAACAAGCCGATACTTTATCCGAAATACAGTGAACGACAATCCCTTTTGGGAAATAAAGTTCGGGCAAACTTTAAATGCTTACCCAAATTTACCCTTGTCCATTTGTTTCCCAATTCACTTCACTACTAAAAATGCCAAACTACCAAATATAGCCTACACAGCCTAACACAACCACAACACCTCACAATGGTATGCATTTTTGTGTTTGTATATATGCGTGCTCACCTGTATCAAATTACTACAAATACATAGATAATCACAAAGCACACACAGCTGCATGAAAGCCCAGCCGATTGATAGCAGAACATTGCCATAAATTTAATGAGTGTCTATGTATGTACATTCATTTTGTATACACAAGTGTGGACGTTTGTGGGTGTGTGATTGCGTATGGCATTTGAATATTTTGAGCTGCTTCACATGAATTGAGAATCGAATATCGATTTATATATATTAGGGTGAATCTAATTTGTATACTTTTGCAATATCGTACGTAAGCAAATGTCAAAAGGATTACACAATTCAGTTAGCACTGCAATTAAAACAAAGGATTTATTCAACAAACAAAAATTAAATAACAATTTAATTGGCATTACCGGCTTATGAATATAAAATATTATGTTTCCAATGGTAATCATTATTAAATGGTAATAATTATGCAATAGCTATCAAATTTTAACCATTTTATTATAAAGTTTCACTAAGAAAAGTTACAAGAAAAAAACAACAAAGCAATTTTGCTCAAGCAGAATGATTTTTGAATCGTAAAAGAGATTCACAAGCAGACATCTGTGGCTCGAAGGAAGACAAAGACGATAGGACGAAGATATATAGGTATATTACCAGTACTAGCGTTTCACATAGCAGATTTCTTCTTCTTCGTCTTTGATAGCAAATATAATAGATTTTTATTTTTCTTTTCATTCCTTCCCGTTTTCCGTGAACTTTCTCCAACTCACCACACCCAGTTTTGAAAGCATTTCGAAAGCCTGATCCTTTCTAAAGAGGTTTGGTCTCCGTCTTAAATGTCGTCCATCGGGCTGATGTATTTTGTTCATTCGCGGGATATAAACTTGTCAAAACATAATATGGTCAGTTTTGATACGCTCTGCTATGACGATATCGTTGTACAGTAAAGCGTCGTCGCCGATATTCCGCATTAGTAAAATGAGTCAATATAACTCGGTTAATATTTTTCTCTCGAAAATTCCCTGTATCGACTTATCTGCTTGTGTCATAACATATGATTCTCCGCTGTTCACCAAATAGTGTCTGGCATAGCTGAATTTGTCGGGATAGGACTTTATTATAACTTCACTCGAAGGCATGAATTTATATATCATTTGACACAGCAATGTAACAAAAATGTAACAATCAAATGGAAGAATTAAAAAAAAAACCAAATTTTTCTTGGACCAATTTGTTTTACAATTGTTTCAGACAATTGAAAGATACCCGTCTATCTTACAATAAATCTTGATGAAACTTCTTAAAATTTGGAACAGGCTAATCAGCTGATAATCGGGCTACACACCCCTTCTAGTATCTGTCTTACAGTTTGGTCAATATTCTGAAATTCAATTTGTTCTCTGTAACCTCTCGTTTGTAGTCTAGAATTACCTGAATTTTTGTCATAAAATTGGTCGATTATCATTGATCCTTCTGCTATCACCCATACGAATGGCCGGTTTTATTCGCATATTTTTAAGTTCGAAATACTCTCAAGTAGTTGCAGCGTATTCAGTTCAGTAATCCTTCTGTCATCTCCTATACGAATGGAAGGTTTAATTCACATATTTTAAATTTCAAAAAACTCTCAAGTAGTTACAGCGTATTCAGTTCAGTAATCCTACTGTTATCTCCTATACAAATGACCATTTTAATTCATATATTTTTAAGTTTAAAAAAGGAAAACTCTCAAGTAGTTTTAGAGTATTTAGTTTAGTAATTCTTCTGGTATCTCCATACGAATATCCGGTTTTAAGTTAAAAAAAACTCTCAGGTCGTTGCAGCATATTCAGTGAAGTAATCCTTTTGGTATCTGCTATATGAATATCCGGTTTAATTCATATATTTTTAAGTTCAAGAAATACTTTCAAGTAGTTCCAAAGTATTCAGTTCTAAAGATGAAAGTGGGAGCAATTCCACACTCTATGCAGGACTTCCCATACACGCTGACTGATTCATTGAAGTTTAATTTTCCTCTATAATTCCTACTTTGTAGACAGCAATTAATTATATTTTTGTCAATTTTGTAATGTACCTATGCTTGACAAAATTTTGAGGTGCCGATTTCAATCTCAAGCCTAACCATAGAAAGAGTATTATGAGTGAATAATTTAGAAAAAATAAGTGAACATTTTTATGAAGAGGTATTAATATTAATAATTAATTAATATGGCAATTTTTTCTTCGAAATTTTGCAAGTACAAGAATCGAAAATAATTGACGAAAAGCTGGTTTACCGTAGCCTACAAAGACAGAATTGCAAATTGTGTGGGAGTTGTCAGAGCAAGCGTATCGATTTAGCCCATATATGTACAATACTCGCTTAGTATCTAGCAAAATATTAAGCTGTACAAAGTTTTAGGAAATTTTATAAAGAAAATGTTATGCAGTTATCAGGTTTATCAGCCAGACACACGGATATTGTTTAACCGACTTTAAAAGTTATCGACAATTCGCTCTGGATGTTTTGCGGCTTCTGAAAAAAACCGATTTCTCAAACCAAAAATGGGCAAGGTCGATATACTTGTATGTTGAATAGAAAGGTGGCATTAGGTATATAGTCAACGATATGGTATTTTTTCATTGATATAATAAATAATATAAATTATGATCCGCTATGGTCTTCCATTTAGAAATTACAGAAAAATCTATGATTGCACAATCGACAATTTGAGTGTATGGTCCTTTGAGGGATCCTTGTATGCAATATATTTTTATTTGCAGAACTAGTTTTACTACTGCTAAATTGTACTGGATTTAGCGTAGTTAAGGCCAAATGTGATTGTGGGAATATGTGAGTTCAACCACCACAGGCCTGGCAAGGCTGTCAGTTGTTAAATACCTGTCCTCTGAAGTGTTAGTTATTTACTGAAATGTTTGCCATTTGCAAATATTGATCGGTTAAAAACCGAAGAATGCATAAACATAGTTGAAACTTACTACAAAAGTTGTGACTCAACCGCGAGCTTTCAATCGAATAAAATTTTCTTCTGCGCAAAAGCTCATTTCTCACTCGATGGTTACATCAATAAGCAAAATTGTCACATATGGGGCTTTGAGAACATAGAAGCGATTGTGGAAAGGCCATTGCATCTGGAAAAAGTGACTGTTTGTTACGTATTATGATCTAAAAGTGTCTTTGGACCGTATTTTTTCTGGAGGAACCTTTAAAAGATTGACTGCTGCAACCAATTCAGAGGCGGTCGCTTAAATGGCATTGTATTGCATATATAATGGCAATGTTCAAGCATTATAATGAAATAAAAGTTTCATCGAAATCATAGCTTTATATGTATTCTATTTAACTTTACTTTTGAAACCGAAAAATTAATAACCCTGTACTTCTAAATTCTTATAAGCATTATAGCGCAATATAGTTAACAAAAATTTAAGCTAGTTCAATATACGAATAGTGGATTACAGCGGAAAAAATACATTTCGAGAAGTTGGCCAATTTGTACGGCAGACACCAGAAGGGTTATGGCAATGCCGCCCATTTTCATTTTCAGAATTAACGATACCAATCATATTGGCTGACTTCAATGAAATTCACTGCAATTTCTTGAAATTCTTGAATTCATTGAATTTTTGTCTATCAAGCATCGTCAGTGATTTGCAATAGACGAACAACTAGCCTATTACTTGCTACTAAATAAAAACTACAAATTAAATATTGAATTTAAGAAAAGCAAGCAAGCAATTTGCATGGGAAGATATGACTTTTTCTGCGACACAGAAAAGCTTCCTCATATGTGTTGGCTATCCTAAAGGCATCTCATTCTCACTATCCTTCCTTATTACCTTTGTAAAAGAAAAAACAATATTTTGTCTCTCATCAACCCATACTTAATTCTCCGTCACATATTCATATCTAAATCTACCACTAATCTGTCGCTTAACCATCATTAATCAATTGCTCAATATCGCTATCGAATCTGAAATAAAATTGCACAATTGAATTATTTGTATGAGTGCCTCCTAATGTTATGAATTCGTTTATGTGAACGTATGGATTCCATCCTCTCAAACATGTTCTGTGATTGCTATTCCACCCTATCACCCGAAGAAGCTAATATGTACATTCAGATTTGATTTTTGACAGACGCATTGGAATTTGACTGTTCATATGTGTTGTTGTGGAAATTGAAAATCTTTGGCCTACAACCAAATTTATGATAAATATGAGCTAAGATAACCATGTGATTTGTCAGATTTATGGATGATTAAATATAAAAGTAGTCAAGCATGACATTAAATATTGATATTTAAATGGGAAAACAAGTTTCTGTGATGATTCAATGATACTCAATATCTGCGTGATGGGCAATGATTGATATTGGTGATATTTTTGGAAAGATGCAAGCGGGCAGCAAATCTAAAACTTGTTTTTTCTTTCTTAAATGTCTGATTAGTAGTTATTTAAATTGTACGGTCTATTATCAAAATGAAAAGTGTTACTGAAAAACCAAAAAATTGATACAACTTTGTTTTAGAGCGAATATTCTAGAGTTTTGAGGGCACATAAAAACAGTGGTCTACAAATTGGGAAAAAAAAAATTGACTGCAGAAATGAAGCATGTTTTTTAACTAATCTTTTTGCACTGAATTCAAATCTGGGCTATCACGTCTTGCTCACTTTTCATTGTATGCTGGCAATACTGCAAAACAGTCAATACTGGATCTACAGTTTCACAATCATTGATTTGACAAAAGCCCACATTCATTCCAAATCTTCATAATAGTAGCATTTAAGCACTTCAGGGAGATCGTGTGTTACTGATTCAAGCTAATTTTGTTTTGTGTGTGGTGAATACTTGATTGGAAAAGAAGGACATGCAATATCAAAATCATTATAACATGCATATTTGCATTATTTTGGTTTTGCTGTCAGAAAATTGATCAAACCGTGGACACCGACAATATTTTGCAATAGTTGCAGAACTGTTTTATACAGTTGGTCAAATGGTAAGCAGATCTATTTCGATATTTCAATTCCATTACCTTAGAGAGAGTAACCACCAAACTGATTGTTATTTCTGTTTAACAAAATTTGCTAAATTCAATATGAAAAATCAAAAAAATATTACTTACGTGAATATCCCATCGGTTTCCAAATCAGATCAATGTCCCTAAATGATCGATTACCAGGCATTCCCAGTGATGCGAGCAGTGAGTCCAAAACATCTTTCACCAGCAGTGGTAGTTTATATCAGGCTGTTGATGAACGACATTTAGTGACTCAAGCTGAGCTGAATGTTCTAATTCGGAATTTACATTTAACGAAGCAAGACGCAAAATTACCAGCTTCACGCATACAGCAGTGAAAACATCTTGCAATTGGGAAAAAAGTAGCAATCTGTAGAAATAGAAGCTTGGAATTGGCTGCATATTTTGAAAAGGAACACTCTATTCTATGCTGTACTGATGTTGATGGTTTATTTAAAAAAATTAACCAGCCATATAACAAAACTGAATATAGAGTATTTATTGATGGCTCTAAGTACAGTTTAAAGGCTCTTCTTTTGCATGGTGGGAATAGAGAGCCATCCGTGAATACAAAGGAAAATTACGAATCAATGACTAAAATTTTGACATTTCTCAAATACCGCGATAAGAAATTGGAAAATCTGTGGTGATCTCAGAATGTATGATTTAAATTTCTTTGTATATAAAGAATAGGCCATCGTGAATAAGTGTAAATTAATCTGTTTCAGGTCATTGGCTTGTTGACTGGTGTGCAGGAGGTTTCACAAAATATTGTTGTTTCCTTTGCCTATGGGATAGTCGCGCTACATGTCATCATTACGTCAGAAAAGAGTGGAGAAGTAGAGAACTTCTTCAGATTTCAAGGAAATAAAGACAAAAAGCCATTCATATAGTCTTCCGTAAGCGATTTGCCATACAAATGTAAAAGCCTATTTGGATATGACCACAAGCCTCATCAGTGGCACTAACAACGATAAGATGTCTAATTAGCGCTTAATAAAGCAAAATTGTTGCGACCCAATCATAAAAAAGTCAAAAAATAATGACGCTTTATTAAGCGCTCATTGTACAGTTTATACACATATGGTCGAAAAAATAAGTACACCTGCTTATTTCTGCTTTATGTTTAATTTTAGTTACTTTAACGAAAAGTAAACATAGCAATTTTTTTTTATTTAAATTACTTTTTAATAGTAATGCCTTTGAAAGTAAAAACAGAACTGGGGCTCTCCCGTAGTTTTCATTGTGAGTTAGTTTTGTTCAGGTGAGACTTCAGTACTTGGTCAAAACAATAAATACATTGCTCAATTCTTTAATATTTTCGCATTCTTCTGTAGTCTTTTTGAAAAGGTGAGTTATTTTACTGTTGTTTGTCTTTATTCATAACAAAATATATAGTAAAAAAAATCTGATATGGGTCGAAAAAGTCATTGTTCTCCGGAGGAGAGAAAAATTGTTTCAAGACTAAGAAAAAGTGGCCAAATTCATCTTTCTATAGCTTTAAAGCCTAAAAAGCCCGTCGAAACTCGCGAAAGGCCTCAACTTCAAAAACAACAGATATCCGTTTTGTAACACTTGCGAAGAAGGACCCGTTTGTGTCTTCAAAAGCGATTTCAGCAGAAATTGGAAATGTAATTTCATCGCGAACAGTTTGTCGTAGACTACAAGAAGCACATTTACCAGGACGGATAGCCAGAAGAGTTCCTTTGCCTAGACAAAAAAATTTAAAGAAGAATTCATTCCAATTGGTTCGGAGGAAGGGGTGAAAAAAATGGCGGAACATTTTGTAGAGCGATGGAACAAAAATTAATGTATTTGGCAACGACTGGGCCCGAAATGTTCGACGTCCTAAGGGTAAGGAATTCAATGTTGACTTTACAAAGGAGACGGTCAAGCACGGGGGCCGCAATATTATGGTCTGGGGTTGTTTCTCATGGTATGGTGACGGTCCGGTACATCGAATTACAGACACTATGACCAGATTCCACTACAATATATCTTGGAAAATACGATGATGAACTATGCCGCGGAAAGTGTGTCTTAGATATACATTCCAACAGGATAACTATCCAAAGCATACTTCTAAGTTGGTAAAGGATTGGTTCCAAGATAAAAATGTTGCCCTTCTTGACTGGCCAAGTCAATCTCCGGACTTAAATCCAATCGAAAAGCTTTGGAGAGATTTTGATTGATTTTTGATTTTTTTTTTTTACTTTTTTGCTTATTTTAACTAAATGTACTTATTATTTTGTCCAATGTTTTTAATTAATTTCTAACTTTTTGAGAAATACTGAATGTAACTTTTGTTTTTTTGTTATCGTTTTAGTATTTATTTTATTTCCAATGTTATAACAAAAGAAATTAGTATTGGTTTTTTTCTTTTAATTTAAATAAATGTTCATCTACGAGCCTTAAAAAAATATAGAGTTTTCTTATTATTTTGACCATATGTGTGTATATTATTAACTTTCATTAATAGACATTTGCACCACTGCGAGAGTATTCGCTTAACACCCCGAATCAGATCGGCCAAACTAATCTAATTCTGAGTCAACTCTTATGAATGTTACAATAAAATACCTGAAGCAAATTCAATCATTTCTGAACATGCTTTATGCTGAAGAGAATGAAATCGCAAATTTTATACTTAATTCAGTAATTTGAATAATACAATAACGAGTAAATATCGTAACATTGTTTGCACTAAAGACTCATTATATGGATTTTGCAATAGTGAGATTTAATCCTTCCTTGAACAAATTTTTGTCTATGTTAATTTTAATAAACTAATAAATGGTAAAAATATTTTTTCCATTTTTGACTAATTCCGCTCAATGTCGAACTTAATTTACCTGCAAATATAACATGAATAAATGATGATAAATTCAAGCTTAGCAGCTCATGCAATGTGTCCGCTAGTTTGCTTAAAATGGTCACACAGATAGGCATGTTATATATAGAAGTATTTCTAATTGTTTCAAACGAAATGATAAAATATATGTACGCGTCATCCTGTCTCATAAATTAATATGTAAGTAAATGAAATGGATGGTTCTTCTGTGTGATAATAAAGATTTCCTGATGAAATTGATTTTTTTTCAAGCATCCAACATCTTATGCAACTGTCTGACGTACCTTCGTGCTAACTTTTGGACATTACGTTTTGCTATTGCAAGATAAATCAGACATTGCTAAAGTCATGATTTGTATACAAAACGTACGGAGTTGAAAGATGCAATTAACGTACTATAGGTGGCGCAGTAGCAGTAACAGTTGTTTATAAAAAAACACATGCACAACTCGTTGTATTACATTTATTCGTTAATATGCAAAATGTACAGAACTTCATGAAAAGGGACAGCAAATGCAGTATCAAACTAAATTTAGTCTGTTTTCGTTGTTTACAGGACTTTTAATTCAGCACTTTAATATTTAATAAAATCTTGCATAAAATGTCAGTTCTTTAAAAACAGTTTGCACCCACTGCTTCAAATGTCAGTATGTAATTGAAAATTACATGCCATGAAAGACAGAAACATCAATATTATTACATCGTACAAACAAATAGCATCTCCCACAATGTCCAGATATTGAACAGATGTCTAGAATTAAGTCATAAATCTTCATTATTGACATTATTAATATTTATTGAATGACGTCCTACACACACGCAAATACAAATGCAAACACCCACATAAACTTGATTTCCTAGCCGTCTCTACACTGCAAAACTGTATTGCAAGGATATCTTACATTCACAGACGCAGATGCACATAAATAGTCTCTGAAACTTTGCTTGCCATCGTCAATGATTGGTGAACCAAAATGCCTTGGGGATTTCGAGTGCAATCGATGCGCCACAATTGCTCTCTTGCTGCCGTGGGTCGGTGGGTGGTCATTTATTGTATGTGATAGTTCGTTATATTTTATTGTAAAGGACATTTACTTCCATCCACGCCAGAAGAGCTGCTACATCGCTGTTGGTTTGTTTGAAAAATTGGTAAAAAGTTATACTTTTACTTGACGCTGTCAAAATGGATCCAGATAATGGCAAAATTGAAACTGAAAGAAGAGTTTTTCTCTGCAAAACACTGAGAACTTGAAAAGACGTACAAAATTATTCAATAAGAAATATTTTCTTTTTTTATACAAAAGGCAAATCAATTTGTTGTCAATATTGAGAAATAGCGACGACCAGGAAATTGGATGTTACTTTGAGTTGTAGGGATAAAATATTGATGATTGCATTAAAGAAAATAGATTTATAAGATGAAATAAGTGAATATAAAGGGATATGCATTGTAAGATAGGACTGTTATTTGCAAGTAATAAGGAAGGTAGAGACGAAGTTTGGAGATAAATATTGTTTGTGAAAATAAAAATTTCAATTTGCGGTTAATTGTGATACTATACAGTAGTCGAACAGTCAATATAGACGCCCACCGTAATCAGTTCTCAACGTTTAGACTTCTATGCCTCTTCCGCAATTAGCTACAACCGGACTTGGGAGGCGCTGCGTAAATTGAATCTTTTAGGCCCTCCCCACTCGGCAATGAGATGTACCCTTTGACTGCATTCTCTATTATACTTCGTTCTCATGTAATTTCATCCACTCGCAATGCTACCTTTGTATTCAACGACATCGGGTACAGGTTGTGCGTCTCATGATTTATTGGGCGGCGATGGTTTCAATTAAATGTGGAAGCTATAAATATTAACACAGTACGCTATAATGTAATAATAGTCTCTAAGAAAATGGTAAACCACTTCAATGACACACAGGCGGTTCCGTAAATCAAAGTACGAGGTGTCTCATAGAAATAGAGCTTGAAATTTCCATCCCGTATACTGCGAACTTGCATATCAAGTGGTCAAAAATAGAAAGAGATATTGAAAATCTATGACAGTGTAGAAACCAAGTTTGGTTGTTTATGATTTTCACCCAAAATTTGAAAAATTAATTTAATCGGAATATATAATAAGTCAGCCGCTATTATTTTCGCATGTATCCCGTAAATCTTGAAGTCATTGTTTGCTTTTGTATTTCCCTATTTCAAATATAGTCTAATAAGTCAACAAAATATAAATTACACTAAAGTAATCTCTCATATATATATTTTGTTCTTAGAGTAAACTGAAATCTTTCCAAACTAATTGAAATCATTTCCAAACTAGGTTAGGTTAGGTTAGGTCAGTGTGGCAGTCTGAATAGATAGACTCACTTAGACTACATAGACCATAGTGATGCCACAGAAACTAGAGATATGGCTGTCTCTAGTTTTCCCCGTTGAATCATCGTGAGCTCCACAAGAAGCTCTTAAGTAGGACAATATCTGTGTTGTCCAGATCTCCTAGGTCCATAAAGAAATAAGAGCCCAATGTTGATCCCCGCCTACTCGCCAGGGCGGAGCAATTGCAGAAAAGATGTTCTATGGACTCCTCCTCCTCTTCATCCCTACAGCACCTAAAGAAGTCACTAGTAGTAACCTTCAGTCGCACTGGATGCTTTAAAATCAGACAGTGTCCCGTCATGATGAATACAAGTTATGAGACGTCGAGTCTTAATAGCGACCACAAATCTGTCTAGATTGATTACAGTCTCGGACAGACGCCTACCTACCATTTGCTGCTAAATATTTTCTATCTCGCAGTAGGTGCTTACAAGTGTTTAGAAGCATGCCCACGGACTCCAACTTGGCTGGAGTCTGTTAGGTTATCCCTCGTCTTGCCAGTTCGTCTGCTCTACAGTTCCGTGATATGTCCCTGTAGCCTAGCATCCACCTAAGGTGAATTTTAAAATGCTGAGCCGTCTTGTTAAAAGATCTGCGGCATTTTAGGGTTTATGTTGAGTTCAGAAAGACAGAATCCAGAGATTTAATGGCAGCTTGACTGTCTGAGAATACGTTTGGCCATTCTGCCACTTCCCTTATGGCCAAAATTTTGGCTTGATAGACACTACAGGTGATCAGTGATCAGGTAGTCTTTTTGCTGTACTTAGCCTTAGGTCTTTAGAGTAAACCCCAAAACTTAACTGATCCTTTAATTTTGAGCGGTCGGTGTAGAAGTCGACATACCGTCTTCTACCAGGAGTTCTACATTTCCATGTATCTTTTTCTGGTATAAGTATATGATACTTCTTGTCGAACAGTGAGTGGTTCAGGCAGAATGTAGTCAATGTTAAGGATTACACTATGACCATAACCACCGTTTTACCACTGTGACAGCTGTCTTAGTCTTACCACTGCAGCTGGGGCGTCTGCTTATTAATAATGTCCAGGGGTAGTGAATGTAAACTTACATTTAGTGCATCGGATGGGGTGGTGAGGAGAGCACCTATCATGCACAGACAAGCCATCCTTTGAACCTTGTCCAGTATCCTACAGTATGTGAATTTCTCAAGAGCCTTTCACTAGGCAATAACTCCATACAACATTTCTAAACTAAATATAATTTCATTTAAATTGCATGAATATTCCTTCTGAAATTAAATTAAACCTATTGCAAGTTCAATGAAACCTTTTAAAATAATTACAACATTTTTGAGGAAAAATAAAAAATATCCAATTAATATTAATATCAAACAAATATCGGTAAGCATTACGTGAGAGTAATCATTACGGTGAAGGGCTTATGGCCTGTTAAATACGTGCCGAGACTCAGAATCAAAATTTCCTCTCCTTATCTTACATATTTATTTCCATACCAATAATAGATACAAATAAGTTAAAACAAATATAGAGCTGGAGTTTTCTTAATTGTAAAAATTTTTGATTGAAAGAAAGATGTCTATGTTTTAATACCATAAAACGCAACTCATTACAATTTAGGAAGAAAAGAAAAATACATTTTTCTAATATTTTTCATATATATGAGTAAACTGTTGATATGTTTTAT
This sequence comes from Philornis downsi, assembly GCA_019455685.1. Lineage (NCBI taxonomy): Eukaryota > Metazoa > Arthropoda > Insecta > Diptera > Muscidae > Philornis > Philornis downsi. Next base: position 1,058,089 of record JAHXMU010000097.1, read on the forward strand.
ACCTTAAAAAAGTGGCGGCCAGGAAACCCTTACGAAATACAAGAATGCTATTTCTATGAAATAAAACGTAATAAAAAGAAATTCATTACATTTGCACTCTCCAGAAAATCATTTTCACCAACAAAATCATTTGCCAGAGGCAGGGACAGGTGGTCATTACTTGGTGCCAGGTTCGGACTATAAACTGGATGCATAAGATGCATAAGAAACTCAATTAGTGTGGTCTGGCGTTGTCCTGATGGAGCACAATGCATATTGCACACACAGCACAATTTTCACCCTCAAAAGATTCAATTATTGACAGTAAAGAGACCCCGTGAGTCTCGCCGTGAAGGCTTTACCCACGGTGTGCGACACACTAGCGATTGCCAACGCCCCTTGGGATAGCCAAGTTAAACTATCTAGAAATGGGGGCTGACAATTTTGGGAGCAAGCGACGCAATTGTAAGCCCTTTCTTCCAGCCAGAAGATAACAAATTGATTATGCTAGCATGGAACATAATCCCCATTGGCTGAGGTGAGGCCTAACTTACCACCTCTGCTACTGTATGTGTCTGTAAGTCCGCAAAGTCTTTACCAGCGAATTTGGTATCAACCACAACCCGCGTGATGGGTCCTACCACAAATGATTAGACGGGAACTGAGTCCCGGGGCCTCCTGATCCCCACGCTACCGGCTAAACTCACTGGTTGGAGCCGCGCAGCAAAAGCACCGGTAGGAGACGGGGAAAACTCCAAACCCCTTCCGTATTTTAAAATTTAATAATTCTGAAAACTTTGCATATTTTTCCAGTTCTATTGTGAACAACTATTACAATACTATAATGAATTTAGTGTTTTGATATTTTACCGAACGCTGCATTAAATTGTATTGAGAAAAAAATATATTACAACTTTTTGCGCTTTTGGCCTATAAACCCTAAATATCGGGGGAAATTAAATTTCGTAAAATCTGACAATTTTTATGGTACTCAAATGTACGCGAATGAGCGTGGTACGTCGGTAATACCAAAACTAGCCGACCTGATGTATAGATGGTGCCAGTAGTTCGAAAAAAATTATTTTGGTGAAAAGTGGCCATCTTATTAAACATACGGTTTAAGTTACAGGGCGCCGTATTTTTATTTGAGCCATCAAAAGTAAACGATCTCAGGGAATTTGTAAACATGGAAAAAATGGGTCACCGTTATGTAATTCAATATTTCTATTTGAAAGGTCTCTGTCCAACTAATATTAAAGCCGAACTATATTCTACTCTGTAGAAGTCTACTCCTTCGTTTACGACTATACAATATTTGGTAGCAGATTTTAAACGAGGTCGTACGAGCTGCCAAGATAAACACCATAGTGGTTGACCTATTAGGGTGTCCACATCTGACATGGTTAAGAAAATCCACAAAATACTCGTATTGTATGATCGTCAGTGCGTGAGCTGCGTAAGGTGGTATATATTGTATATTTACCGAAAATTTGCGCTAGATGAATGCCGCGCTTGCTTTCAGTAGAGCATTGTGAATATGTTTCAGTAGAATGTTTGGCGATGTTTCACCGCAATAGAGCCAAGTTTTTGCATCAATTTATAACCATGGATGAGACATGGGTCCACCGCTTTACACCTGAGAAAAAATGGCCAGTCAAAGCACTGGACTGGAATGTGAGAATTGTGTGTCGGCGGTCCAAATCTCTATACGGACAAGGTTGAATGCACCCCTGGACAGCTGGAATACCAACAGAACGATATACAACTGTTTACGGGTCTGTTAGGATCAGAAGGCGAAATTGTTGTTCAGAAGAGGGGCTATTGATTTGCAAATGAACCAGATTCTGAAATTAAGTAAATAATTGAATGTGTCCGAAGACGGCGAAATCTATTCCACCTGCGGGTAAGGTGCATGGGGTTATTTTTATTGATTATCTTCAGAAAAGAAAAACAGCGACATCATCACCGAATATTATGCTAATTTACTGCAGCATTTAGGTGATGAAATTATGGAACAAAGGCAGCTTTTGGCAAAAAACAAAATCTTGTTTCATAAAGATAATGCTCTCTTTCACACATCCACTATTGCGATGGCCAAAATTAATGAATTAAAGTTCGAGTTGCACCTCATTCGCCAGATTTATCTCCCTTGGACTATTCACTGTTTCCAAATTTCAAAAAATGGCTCGATGGTAAAAGATTTGTCAACATTAAAGGGGTGGAGTTTGCGGTTGATGGCTATTTTAAGCAGTTTGACAGTTCTTAATAAAGGGTGTCCAAACAAGATTTACATTTTAAATAAAACACAAATATCAAAAAAAAAATCGCGAAACTTTATTATATCGTAAATAGACAGAATGAGGTTATGTATGGAACAACACGTCGGGCAGATGGCCATCGCGGCTTTGCTGGCACACACGCGATCTTTTAATGAAATTTTCAATGACCGTTTTACATAAATGCTGCGGTATTTCATTAATGCAGCGTCCAATTTCCTCTTTTAAGACTTGAGTCGTCGTCGGCTTATTCGCGTAAACCATCGACTTCAAAAAACCCCAAAAAAAAAGTGTAATGGTGTTAAATCGCACGATCTAGGCGGCCAATTCTGGTCTCCAAAACGCGAAATAACACGATCGGGAAAGGACTGAGACAGCAATTGAACTGTTTCTCTGGCTGTATGACATGTGGCGCCATCTTGTTGAAAACACATGCCCTCCACATTCATTTCTTCAATTCTAGGCTCAAAAAAAACTAGTTATCATTTCACGATGCCGAACACCATTAACTGTTTGCGCCTGACATGCCTCATTTTCATAAAAAGGGTCCAATGATTCTTCCAGCCCAAAATTCACACCACACAGTGACCCCTTGAGAATGCATTTGCTTCTCGTGGATCACTCGAGGATTTTCCTCACCCCAAATGCGACAATTCTGTCTATTGATGAAGCCATCAAGATGGAAATGGGCCTCGTCACTGAAGATGATTTTATCCGCAAAATCAGCATTTTCATGTTGTCTCCCCAGTACCCAATTCAGTTTCTGAGTCGATTGAACTTTGTATGCATGAAGATGCAAATCTTTCGTCAAAATTCGCTGCATAGTGGATTTGGAGACACCAATTTGCTGAGCTCGGTGTCGAATTGAGGTGGATGGAGTTTGAGCGTCATCATCACGTACAGCTGCGGCATTTTCGATTGATCGACCTAGTCGAAGGCGCGTTGTTGTCTTTACATCACTAACAGACCCAGTTTTGGCAAATTTATCCATATATCTCTTTGCAGTTGGCTCTTTTGGAGCATTATTGTGACCCCAAATTGATCGCAATTTGCGAACTGTAGCCGCAAAACTTTCACCATTTTGGTAAAACAATTTCACAATGAGAATGTGTTTTTCATTCGTGTAGCGCTCCATTTTTACCAACTTCGTACCTTCTACTAGCAAACAATAACAATTGTTCAAATGTTGGGACACCCTTTTTAAACAAGGTATTAAAGCTATTGAATATCGCTGGAAAAAGTGTATCGAGCTAAAAGGAGAATGTGGTGAAATATGAAGAATTTTTTTTGTTTTTGTGCCTTCTTATTAGGTCAGCTAGTTTTGGGACAGCTCTCGTATTGCGTTTTATTTGCATTCTCAGAAATGAGTTTATCAAACGCATGATGAGTACCAAATTTAGTTGAATTCAATGCAATTTATTCAAGCATATGAAGCTAAGAATATATCAGGTACGAGTATATTGATCATTTGAATGGGAATAGTCAAAAGAGGCATGGCTGCTTGATCGATTTTTCTCAAATATTGCCGAATAATATAAAACAATGTAGTGAACAAAAATTTAGGTATCTGGAGAGTTAAAGCTAAAATTTTGAATTTTATAAAATCAATCCATTTGAGCAGAAGGTATTAGAAGAGGCGTGGCTGTGCGGTCATCTTCGTTCTCTAAAATTATCTTAATAACCTTTTAATGTGCACCAAATTGTACTGAATTTAGTGTACCTGTATAGAAAGTACGAAACTAAGAATATATGTGTTTACTCAATCATTTTTATGGCGGGTGCTGAAAGGACCGCAGGTGGGTTTCCACAAATTTTAGCAAAAAACATATTTGGAAAAAGATACTTGGTACTTTTAACACCTTCTTCCTTCCGTCTTTTACATTTCTAGTCGTTTCAAATGATATATACCTTCATTCCTTCCGATGATAGTATAGCTAAATTTTGTCCTGTGCCTAAAAAAAAATATGTGTTCTGTCCGCCATTGGAATGGTCATAAAGAGCGGAAAAAATTAGACGTTGTGAATTTTTATAACAGATGGTAGGCGGCAATCCCAGACAACATAAAACCTATGTCATTCTAATGTGAATAATGTGAATCCTGTCCACAAAATCATGGAGTCAGTTATTAAGTCATTGAGCAACGTTGCTCTGGCATAACCGCATAGGATTTGAAAGTTATAATTTGAGATTTACGTTTTGTGAAGCATCCCCATTATACTCTTTGTAAATTAAAGACTTAATGCAATAAAATCCTTAATCACATTAGTTAATTAGCAGAAAATTAGTGACATTTAAAAATTACAAATTGCATATAAACTAACAGAAAACAGAATTATGTGGTGTATAATCCGAAAACCAAGCACTATATGACTGTATGCGTATATATTATGAACTTATACTAATTCCATTATACAATAAATATTCAAACCTAATTAGACAAAGGTGTTAAAATCACATAAAAATTTATTTAATTAAAATCCTCCAACTCCAACACATCGTCTGCCGCCATAAAACTTACCTTCACTGTGGAAAAAATAATCCAATTCTATATAAATGCCATGAAATATTTGCAATCTCTGTGAAATAAACACATAAAAAATAGAACAACCACCGGATATCCGATTGTTGGCACTCTTACTCTCGAGTGGGGTGGCATGTTTGCTCATTTCAACGAACCACCAACAGGGAAACAATACAAAAAAACACACATACACACACACACACACACATGAAAATAAGAGAGAAAAAATACTATATCGGCAATAGTCCAATAGCAATACTAGTGTTAGTATTCGTACATGGAACAAAAACGAATTGTTTAAGTAAATTTAATTTCACCCTTTTTGTCGAATTTTCGGCAGTTCATTGTTTTATCAGAAATGTTTTTAGGATCAATTTTTAGTTGTTTTTGTGTTCACTATCATCACATTTCAATAGCCCCGGAACGGCACAATTGCCAGTGACAGTGGAATAACAGTAATTGAAGCAAAATACGGATGGCGCATCAATTGCAGTATAATAAGAAATTCAAAGAACTTTTTCTAGTCAATGTATTTCATTTATTTTTCTATTTTTTTAATTATTATAATTGGTTTTGAAGATGATAGACCGTAAATATAGAGGTCATTCATGCATGTGACACAGCTGATCAGAAAATTGTTCATTGCGGTATCGCCGCAATTATTGTTTTAATCGACTGCTTCAATTCAGTCAAAACCTTTGGTTTCATTTTGTACACCTCTTGCTTTCTATAACCCTATGAAAAAAAGTCTAGTGCAATCAGGTCCGGCGGAAGGTGGAGTTTCTGTACGTTAATTTCTTTGGAAATTTTTATTGGTCCGGTCTGGCTATGTGTGCAGTTGCTCCATATTATCCGAACCAAATGCTGTTGAAACGGAAACGTCTTCAGCGCAGTTCTAGGTAAAAAATGCCATCAACTTCTTTAAATAAGAATGATCGACATCGTAGCACAATGCCATCATGCATATGAATACATTTAATCTTATTAGATTTTAAGGAAATAAAAGTTCTACAAAAGGAGAATTACGTAAGTTGTTTTGTAGAAGTGTCGAATAATATTTGCTGTACCAAATGTTGGGTTGGCAAGAAAGCAAGAAATGTTTTTAGGATTTCTCAAAATATTACAAATATTATAAAGCTCAATGCTAAGAACCAATTAGAATTAAAACCATGCACAAATAGCATTTTTATATATACAGTTATCCACTTTTCGGTTTCAAAAGTAAAATTAAATAAAACACAAATAAAGCTATGATTTCGATTAAACTTTTATTTCATTACAATGCCTAGATCTATCCATTCAATGTTATTTAAATGACTGCCTCTAGATCAATTGCAGCAGTAGATCTTTTTGAGGTTTCTCCAGCATCATTTTTGAAAAAAAACGGCCCAAGGACACCTCCAGACTATAATGCCCACCAAACAGTCACTTTTTCCGGATGCAATGGCTTTTCCACCATCACTTCTGGGTTCATATGCGGCAATTTAGCGTGTTGACGTAACCACCGAATGAGAAATGAGCCTCATTGCTAAAGAAAATTTTGTTCGATTGAAAGCTCTCGTTTGAATCACAACTTTTGTAATAAGTTTTAACTACTTGTACGCGTTCTTTGTTTGTTAAACGATTCAATATTCGTAAGTGGCAAACTTTTCACTAAACAAATAACACTTCAGATGACAGGTGTTTAACAAATGACAGCCTTGCCAGACCTCTTTAGAAAGAGAGCATAGAGACAAATTTGCATATAAATATATCGTTTAATACAAAAAATTCTGGAATGCGGCAAAATGCACTTGAACAATTTCTTCATACAAGAAGAATAAAAGCAAAGTGTCGATTTATTAAAAAGAAATTAGAATAGCGCTCATATCTCAGAAATGAGATAAGGTGGTGCCTTCCACTTGGTGATAAAAACTAGTACAAAAATTCCAAAAATTAAAGAAATCGGTGAAACCCAAATGTGCTTCTTAACTCGGAAATGGATTGTCTACAAAAATTGGTATATTCTATAGAGGCTTTGTACCATGTGATGACTTCTCCGTTCCACAAAAAAAAAATTAAATTAATTTTATATACTTAGCTGGCCACTAGAATATACATTGCTCCTCGGTCTTCTGGGTTTTTCCTACAAATTGTCACACCAATTTTTGACAGTATTTCAAAAGTCCAATCCATCCATAAGAGTTTTATGTGTCCCTTTCGTGTTGCACCGTATGGGTCCATCCGCAACACCACACAGACAACGAACGTTTTTTTTTTTTTTTGAACACGGTTTGTATTAAGTTTAGATAAAAACCATAGGGCACATATTTAGTAAGCCAAATCGTGTTAAGAAGCTGGTACAGGCTGAATAAAAACTCTCGCCTCCGATTTTCTTCTTAAGCCATGATATTGTCGCTCTGATCTCGCTTTGACAAACTGCTGGCAAATAATCGCGATCAGTGGTAATTAATAATATAACAGCTCTCACCATTATTGCATCATACTCTACATACCCGTAACCGGATATCCTTCGCTGTTTTTACAGAAGGGCAACCCTTTTCCACAACAATTGCTGTTGACCCTCCGGTAGGATATTGTTTGCTTCACTTTTATTCTTACATCCTTACCGTCAAGTCCTCTCCACAACTGTTTATTGCATTTTGAAAGACTGTCTGCCTCCCTCTTTATCCCTCATAGCAAGCGTTATAATTGGTGCCGTGTATGCAGCATTATTTCCCTCCCATGCAGTGCCGAGTTGTTTATTGAATAAGTCTAGACATAGTTTTTATATTCAGATGCAGTTGCCACCGAATGTTCACTATATTTATTGCCTTTGTCAGGAACATAAGGATTTGGAGTCGTCTCGTCGTATCATCACATGATCAATTTGATAAAAAAAAAATTTAGTGTTGTGTTTAACGAGAAAAAATTTAATTTCGCTAAATACTCGTAGATCAAAGTTTCATTCTCAAAATCTAAATAAGTTTATTAAACGCATGACGTTTGCCAACTTTCTTTGAATTCAATGCAGTTATTTAAAAAATATGAAGCTAAGAATACGAGGTGTGTTAAAAAAAAAGTGAAATTTCAAGTTTCGCGGGCAACGTACTTTCGACTTTCGATTATTTTTTTCATGTTGGTACACACGTCTCGAAGATATGTTGACGGTTTTATCCATATATTATGTTTAGTTTGTTTGTGAAAGACATAAATAAGACAAGTGTTTTGGCGTGTTTGGCAATTTTCTGCTATCGGAAAAAATGGATCAAAGAAGTTGCATCAAGTTCTGTGTAAAAAATGGAATTAAGTGTTCAAAAGCACTTAAAATGTTGACAGTGGCATACGGTGAGAGTACTTTGAGTCAAAAAAATGTTTACAAGTGGTATAAGCTTTTCACAGAAGGTCGAGGAGATGTGAATGACGACGCCCGCTCTGGACGCCTCAGCATATCAACAACCGATGAAAATGTTGAGAAAGTGAAGAAAATTGTTATGGAGAATCGTCGAATCACGATTAGAAAAGTTGCTCAGGGTGTCGGCATGTCGGTTGGCTCATGTCGTGTAATCATTTCGGAAATTTTGGGCACGAAGCGTGTGGCAGCGAAGTTCGTTCCAAAATTGCTGAATTTTGACCAAAACCATCGCTCAGGAATTGTTGAATGGCATCAACGATGATCCAGATTTACTAAAAAGGGTGATAACTGGTGACGAATCACGGGTATATGGTTATAACATCGAAACTAAAGCCCAATCGTCTCAATGGAAGAGTCCAGGGAATCCAAGACCACAAAAAGCACACAAAGTTCGGTCAAATGACAAGGTTTTGCTCACTATTTTCTTCAATTACCATGGCACAGTGCACCAGCAGTTCTTATCACAAGGTCGTACGGTTAATAAGGAGTATTACATTGAAATTGCGCGCTGTGTGCGTGAAGCAATACGAAAAAACCGATTGGAATTGTGGAGAAAAAATTCGTGGCTTTTGCATCATGATAATGCACCTGCTCACTCATCTTTGCTCGTGAGATATTATTTTGCCTAAAACAACACCGTTATCATGCATTAGCCACCGTATTCACCAAATTTGTCCCCCTGCGCCTTTTTCCTGTTCCCAAGATTGAAGAGACCCATGAAAGGACGGCGTTTTGCGACGATTGAGGAGATAAAAACCAAATCGCTAAGAGAGCTCAAGGACATACCAAGAAATGCAAATCAGAACTGCTTTGAGGATTGGAAAAGACGCTGGCACAAGTGTATTATATCTGATGGAGACTACTTTGAATGCTATGAAGATTTCGAATAAATGTGGACTTCTGTCAAATTAATAATTGTGAAATTGTAAGTCAGCATTAACTGTTTTACAGTATTGCCAGCATGCGACAAAAAATGAATTGGTAGACCAGTGAAATATGAACTTATTTATTTATTTATTTATTATAATCTATGGATACAAATAGAATCCTTACAGACTAGCACCTAAATCTAAATAGTAAATACGAACATCATTTAATTACGTTATTTAAAATAATCTTGAAATTTTGATGTGAAAGACTTATATCTAATTGATTTGCATGTTTATTATATAATCTTAAAGCTTTTGTTAATGGCTCATTTAATGCATAATCATTTCTATGAAAACCAACATTAAAGAAAAATGAGTTATTTCTCAGAGATCTAGGTGGTACGTTTATTTGAATAGCATATAGTAAATCCTGACAATCAACTAAACCCCAAATAATGCCAGAGTGACAGAATATCTCGTCTTGCTTCTAATGTTTTCAACCCTATTAGGGAACATTTATCCACATACGATGTGATATAGTTGGAAAGAGAATCAATTGATTGATAAAGTGTGAACTTAATAAATTTTTTCTGTATCCTTTCCACACGATTTATATGCACTTGAGCATTAGGTGCCCATATAAAAGAAGCGTGCTCTAATTTTGATCTCACAAAGGATATAAATAAAGTCTTCTTTGTATGGTAGTCGAAGCTCTTATCAGAATTACGACGAATAAAGGCAAACATTGAGTAAGCTTTGGGCAGCATAAAGTTAAGATGGTTGTTAAAAGAAAGTTTAATGTCAAATAGTACTCCTAAATCTACTATTTCATCAACGGAGTGTAACCCGAGCCCCTTTATTGAATATGTAGATAATAAAATGTTTCGATGTCTATGAAATGACATAGTGAAACACTTGCTCACATTTAAAGGAAGGCCATTTGAATCTGACCAAGAAACAATTCTATCTAAATCATTTTGCAAATCCAAACTATCACGATCAGATGAAATTTGTTTAAATAATTTCAAGTCATCTGCATACAAAAGACATTGAGAAGATTTTAAACTAGCAGAAATATCATTTATGAAAATATTAAATAATAGTGGGCCTAAAATACTACCTTGCGGAATACCAGAAGGAGGAATAAACGAGTTGGACTGTGAACCATCGATAGATACCACAGAGTATCTACCAGTTAAGTAATGGCGGAACCATGACAACATTTCCGAACGAAACCCAATCTTAGCCAGTTTAGCCAAGAGAAGATTGTGAGGAACACGATCAAATGCCTTTGCAAAATCGGTGTAGATGCAGTCAACTTGAAGACCCTTTTCAAAAGAAGATATGCAAAATTTAGTGAACACAGCTAAGTTAGTGGTTGTGGATCTTCCAGCCATGAAACCATGTTGGACGATGGTAATATGCCGCTTTAAGCTAAAGAAAATTTTATCATAAATTATATGTTCAAAAATTTTTGCAATATTTGTTAATTTTGATATAGGTCGATAATTACAAACATCATTTTATTGCCAGTTTTATGTATAGGCAAAATAGTTGTATACTTCCATCTTTGAATGAAATAGCCCGCGCGTAAAGATTTGTTAAAAATTCGAACATTTCTTTAAGACAAAGGCTGATAGACCGTCATTATCACTTTTGGGGCAATTGGAAAGTTTGTGTATACCATTTGCAACATCCTCATCGGAAATAAGCAGTAGACTAAAATCCATTGAAGAATTTATCCGATTTAAATCTATATGATCAAATGGAAACATATCATCATTAAAATTAGACTGAAAGTAGGATAAGAACAGGTTTAAAGAATCAGTTAAGCTGCTTGATATCGAGTTCTTATATTTCATGCTAATGGGAATGGTAGATGAATTTCTTTTTGAGTTTATGAAAGTGAAAAATCTCCTAGGATTCTGTTTAATTGAACCATTAAAACTCATCATGTATTGATTATACAAGAATTTGTTCAGGCAATTAAATTCTCTTTGATAATGTTTAAAGTTTGTATAATCTATGGCATTATTTGACAGCTTATACAATTTATCATATTTGTTTCTTAGATTTTTTAATTTTTTGAGACCTTTAGTATACCATGGTAATTTATAAACAGGTGGTTTGGCCAAAGTAATATTATCCTCCATTATTTTTACAATATGTGTCAGAAATATTTCATAACAAATGCCAATAATTTCATTATCCAATAAGTTATCCCAGTTCAAAGAATTAATGAAATAGTTTAAATCGTCGAAATTTCAATTAAAATAATTGAACCGGACCTTATTATTATTAACTACATCTGCAAATTTGTACGCTTTAATATTTAATTCTAAGGCAGTGTGATGAGCTGTTACTGCAGCAATTGGGATAGAAGATTCAGAAAGAGAAAAATTCAAATCTTTATTTACAAATATCAGATCAAGAATTTTTTTCAACTTGTTAAGGACTGTGTTTATTTGAATTAAACCGAGACTTAAGAAAGTGTCAATTACTGTAATCTCAAAGGATTTATTAACATTGCTTGGAAGAAATTCATTTATATTAGGAAATTTTGTCCAAACAACATCACTCATATTAAAGTCACCTAAAATACAAAGTCTGTCATCTTTTGTTAAGTTATCTGACAACGTAGCTACATTCAAAACATGGGCATTATAAAGTTCATCAGAACTACTGGGTGGAATGTAAGAAACGCAAATTAAAAGCACACCGTAAAGGGATTTTATTGCAACACACAATTGATCTAGAAGTGAATCTGAATTGGATAGTGAGATTAGATGACATGTTAGAGATTTTTTTACAGCAATTAAGACTCCTCCACCTCTATTAAGGCCAGTCTTAATTGAGTCTCTGTCTTTCCGATATACTATGTATAAGCTGGGATTAAAGAACTCTTCACTGAAAAAATCAGAATTCAACCAGGTTTCGGTAATAACAATTACGTCAAAGTTAACTTGTGATGAAAAGGCATTAAATAATACAGACTTAGTCCTCATACCAGATACATTTTGATAATAAATTTTAAGCTCAGAAGTATCCAATGCTACATTTGGTGCACAGAACTTACTGTTTTCTGAAAAAACTTAAAAGGTCTTATTCTAATAGCAGAATTCCACAGATTTGGATTAAACAAATTATCATAGTAAACCGATGGTACTCCAAGTTTAAAGTTTAGAAATTTTAAATCACTCAAATTGGCATCTTTTTTCACTAACTTGTAGCAAACAATTTGATCTGCATCAATATTTATATACTTTCTAACATGAGAAATTACATTTTCTTCAGAAACAGTCGTTTTAAATGATGATAAGTGGACCCACTTAAATTTAAGAGCAACATCAAGATCAGTGTCATTATTTACACCAACCACATCTCTAGGTTTGAAGGACGGCTTCTTTCTTCTAGTTACCCGGCTCCAATCATTAAATACCTCTTCACGGAAAGCCGAAGCTGAGAGCTCAGAATTGGTGTTCTCAGCAGTCACACTGGCATCATCCAACATTGCAACATCATTTGCAGCATCAATATTAACACTGGCACAGGCATCTTAAGAACTTAAGAATTTATATTTTCAATCGGTGGTTTGCTTTCAAGGTTAGGAAGGTTAGCAATTTTTAATCTATCCTTTACCTATCTATATTTCATGTTTTCACCAAGATTTACAAAAAAAAAAAAAAAAAAATAATGGGAAAAATTTAGATTGTAGACGTCAACGAATAAGCGGTTACAGGGAACAAGTTTTATTTCGGAAAATCAGTCAACATTGAATGTAGAGTTTATAAGGTAGTGCAAAGATTTAAGAAGTTTTATATATATTTACGGCAGTTGTCTTGTCTATCAGCCAGTCTGGCTTAAAAAATCATGAATATTAATGCATTATGCTTGAGAAGAGGACTTTTTGCCACTTCCTCTTGCAGCGAATCGGTACTCCGTCGATGGCAATGAGGGCTTCAATCCATGGCAATAAACATAGTTAGCTTGGCTCTGCCAAAGTTGCCTGTTCAACTTTAAGGCTGTTCACATATTTTTGCTAAAATTCTCAAATATTAATTTTAAGTGTTTAAAACTTTGCCAGTACATGGTTTTTTATAGTACGTCATTAATTAAAAATTCAATTTGAAATTGTTCATTAGTTAATTTTTTTTTTTTGCTGTTTTTAATCATCATACTGATAATATTTTAATTTACGGTATTGACCTTCTAACGAACCATGACTTGCCATCATTTAAGACTTATTTCCCTTACTTTGCTTGTCAATGTTCAAAGCTAATTTTTTGCTGCGTAACGCAGCTTCCAAAGTTTCGGCAGCCTCAAACTTGTTTTCTGTAAAGTGCACCTAAATTTGTCAGTGTTGTTGTAACTGTTGGGGAATCAACTTTGGCGGTCTTGTGCCATCCGCCGTATTGTCCCTATGGGGTATTTTCACGGTTGTTATACTTATGCTCCTTGTTCTTCGGCCACCTGTCAAATGGGCTTATTTTTACTGTCGATAGTTCCAAATTCTTTCTGGTGGGCCCGAGTTAACACTTGCTTAAATAAAATTTCTGCGTCAGCATATTTCCCCTGCTTTAGATAACAGCTGGCTAAGTTATTTTTTGTTTTAGCAACATTTGGATCATCGGAACCGAGTTTCGATTCATATATTTCTAAAGCTCTCTCACAATATTTTTCCACCTCATCATATTTTTCTTGGTTTTGACATAACAGAGCTAAATTATTCAGTTGTTCCGCGACATCAGAATGATTTTTGCCCAAAACTTTCTCATGTATTTCTAAAACTTGTTCGCAGGATGGTTCTTTATCCTTATACTTTCCACGTTTGCCATAGAGAACAGCAAGATTATTTAAAGTGGCGGTTACAGCAGGATGACTTCCTCCAAGAGTTTTTCTTCTGATAGGCAACGCATCGTTTAACAAATTTGAAGCTTCATTATACTTGTTCTGATCTCTGTATACAAGAGCTAATATGTTTAGCATAGTTGCAACATCTGGATGATCGTGACCACTAGTTTTCTCCAAGTCTTCAAGAGCTTGTTTGCACAATGGGACAGCAACTTCATACCTTCCCTGTGACGCATATTGTATCACTTGAATATAAAGTGTTTCCAACCAAACTGGTATTTCACAATCAGATGACTGATTTAAGAACTGACTTGGTGGTATTAGAGATATACCTATATTGTGCATTTTATCATTTTCTTCATTCGGAAACAATTCCACAACAGGATCAGGTCTATGCTTTTCGTTTGCGTCTTCCTGCTCCCGATTTTCATCATACCTTTGTACGGATATCATAAATTCTAGATGTGTTTTTTCTTCTTCAAATTGAATTATATAATATTTGCAAGTTCATCTCTACCATGCATTTTCCTTTTTTGCATTTCAGTTAGCGATATCGAAAATATAAGCAGAGTCAAATATAGGGTTGGCATCTTAACCACATTCCAAGCCACGGTACCCTTGGATGCCGTTTGCTAAACAAAAAAAATCAAATTATTTTCACCATAATATTTTGCTTTGTTTATTGTGTACCAGCTAATAGGAATAAATTCTGCTTCTGTCATGGATTGTGTGGAAGCAATTGTTTGTCGACAAAGCAAACACTGCTTTGGACTGTTAATATCCCAGTAGATTTTATTAGCTTTGGCATTTTTTTCTCTTCATTTGTAAATATTATCGGTGTAATTATTATTTTTTTAATGGAGTTCATAAAAAAACTGGTTGTTTTTGGCAGAGCAATAGATAGGATGTAAATGGTTTTTGAGACTGTTCGTTTTGGCTTCATTGGTTTTAATTGAAAACAATGGACAACTAGCAAAGAAAAAAGTGAACAATATTTGGCACAAATTGTTGGCAGACATAAGATTCACGTATTATAAAATTTAAACACAAAGTCTTTAACAAAGTGCAGATAGAAAATGTATTTTCTGCACAAAAATCACATAAGAAAAACCTTTGGAATTCTTTGACCATTATATAAAGCTTAGGTATTAATTTTAAGACCACAGCTGCCTCCCTCTAATAGTGTCAACTACATGTTGCAGTAAATTTATTTGAACATTAAAAGTTTTTGTTTCATTTCGTTTTCACACAGCGGTGTGGCAAAGGATATTCACTTCACCTTATGGGCATTTTCTTGCATCTTTAAAACACCTAAAGTGACTAATTTATCATGCCATAGTGCAGAAGAACGTTCGAACAGAATTTACTGCGCTATGTAACGACTCGCACGAGTCTATTTCCTTGAAAAAAGGCTACCTATAACTAGACTGAACCGCCAAGCAAAAGATTTTAAATTTAGCTAACTAGATTAGAAAATGTTATCGTGTCATATAAGAAATTAAAAGAAGAAAAAGCTAAAAATAACCAGAATTCGGATAGAAACAGCAGATGTGATGCTGATATGTCCTCTACTAGATTTTAACCCTGCCATACTACCATATGATGTGAACTTTTCAAGTGACCCACATTGCGACGCCTAACTGAGTTTTCCATTAACTTTTCGTGAATGTAAACAAATTATAGTTCCATAATTATTATAGATTTATTAAACTAGTGTAGCAATAGGTAACTATCCATGTTTAACAATAAAAAAAATCAATAATATTAATAATAATTATGACAATGATAAAAATAATAAAGTACAAACAAAAATTTACTAAGACATATAGATATAGACTGATTTTATATTGATCGTATTAAAGTCATTATATTTTTGAAAAGAAAATGAGAAAAAAATAATCATGATACTAATATGTATAAAATACAATGTCATTTGTATGATCACCTCTGGATTGGTTGTAGCAGTGAATTCTTTTGAAGTAGTTTTCGACCACTCTTACGCATATTTTGAGCGGTACCTCGGCGTAAACTTGACGATTCTTGGTTTTCAAATCGCATAATAATACTGAAAAAAAGGAAATCTGTTTGCTAACCATTTAAAAAAATGTATTTACCCAAACATATCGACTGATATAATCGATTTGCTACCTATCGTTGTTGATGCAGTTACACCCCTCAGATTTGAGATTCGGGATATTGAAAAGGCCATAAATAATCTAAACTCCAAGAAAGCCCCCGGCGTTGATGAAATCAAAAACAAAATGCTCTTGGAGCTAGCGCGTACAGCAGTGAGACTAATTCTTTCTATCTTCAATGCAATTTTGCGATTTTAATACTATCTTAACGAATGGAAGATCATGGTGACTGATACCTAAACCAGGTAAAGATCACACATCAAAATTCATACAGATCAATTAGTATACTATAGTATATCAAAACTTTTTGAGAACGTAATGATATCTAAATTAAACCCAATACGAATCGAGAATGGATGTATCCAAAATCATTAATTTGGATACAGAAAAAAAACATAATAAAGGGTGACGCATAAGTAACGTTAACGGCGACTATATTGAATGCGTTCCTATGCATCATTTGATTTTAACTCTTGAAACAATTGCATCTTATATGGGAAAAGATGTAACATACGTAAAATTATTTGCAAAGACAGCCTAGACATTTCTAACTACTGAGAAAGTCGCCTGGTGGAAGTTTCGGGGGTTTCTTCAATACTTGCTTGTACTCGAGCAATGGTCATGTCATTTCAAACTGCACGAGGTCTTTCAGCACGCGGAAGATCACAGGGCTATCTGTTTGTTGCCCAAAACGCTGAACCAATCGGTAAATTGTTGGAGCACTAGGAACATTTCGAATATGAAAGAAATTTCAATATGATCTGAATAATCGAATGGTGACTTTCAAAGTAAAAGTGAACAACTTTGGTTGTCAGTTCTGTGCTGAGCCTTTCCATCATAAATTTCAAAAGTAGTATTTAGTTAATTCTGTAAAGAGACGAAAAAAAAGACTTAAACAAAAAATGTATTCACGGATCAAATCTTAACGTTGCTTATGCGTCACCCTGTACAATCGAACAAACACACAGTAGTAAATGTCGTTAAAAATGCTTTTGAGGAAAAGAAATATTGTTCCGCTCTTTTCATCGACTTTCCTCAAGCCTTCGATAGACAAAATTTGCCTGTAAACACACATAAACACTTAAACTACTTAACTGGTAGAAAATTTATTCTTAAAGAAGGAAATTTCTTAAGTCCACCCCATCCAATTGAATTCGTAGTTCCTCGAGGTAGCATTTTGGGACCGACTCTGTATTTAATTTATACATCAGACATGCTAACTAATGAATATGAATATCATCAACATTTGGTGATGATATAGCTTTTCCTAGTTCTCATGAAAACGCCCAGGAAGCATCCCGACACTTCCAGAATCACATTCATCGCTTGCAAAATTGGCTAAAACAATGGAGAATAAAGGTAAATGAGCAGAAATGTACACATATAACATTACATAGAGCATTACATAGAGCAACTTGCGCCTCTATACAAATCAACAAACAAACAATAAATCAGCACCCAGTGGTTAAATATCTTGGTATACATCTTGTTTGGCGCCTCACATGGAAATTTCATATACAAGTAGATGCAAAATTAACGCAAATGAAATTGAAAGCAACTCAACTAAACTGGCTAATGGGTAGAAATTTCACTCTGTTGCGTGTGATGGGAGCTTAGCTCCGTTCCAGCAAATTCGAATTTTTTCTTTAAATTCTGCAATATTTTTGTTTATGGTTAATGGGCAGAACCAAGCTAACCTCTACTTTTACCCTGTAAATGTTTCCTCACGTCGAGAGTGACGTTTCTCAAACAAAGAGTTCGCGGTGAAAGCCATGCAGCAGAATGTATATGTTGATTGTTTTCCAGCTGGAAAACATCACTCGTAATATAAGGACGCATTGCAGAGACGTCACTAAAGTTGCACTAAATGAGTAATACGGTGTAAAAACTCCTTTTAAGCGCGCGATCTTAAGACTGGGAGAGGGGGGCGTGAGCACAATTTATGTTCTTCGCGGAATAAAAAGATGGTGTTTTTGGTTTTTCACTGATTCTACAGATTTTCTGTTATTTGAGTATGACAGGCACAGAATTTTGTGGAGGTATGGCGGTGGTTCAGCTGCTTCATGAGAAGAACTGCGCAACAGCTGATTGGAGGTGGCTTTTTCGCCCCGGGTTGTTGTTTTGTAAGGTGGCCAGCTGCCTATCCATGGCAATATTCCAGGCATCCAGGCGCAAAATGGGTGTCTCCACATCTCCACAAGTATGGGTCTTCGGTTGGGTGACGGCACACACAAAATTTATTAATATTTTAATAATTTAGATTTTTAATTTTGGGATGTGTGTGTGCTGGTGGTGTCTGTCGGCAATTGGGCAAGGCGGATATAAATGAAGTTGGTCGAACGTAATGGAAGCATGTGAAGAGTCATGTGATGGTTGGTAACACCATCCAAAAGGTAATGCCCAAAACCAGGGACGGCCGTGGAATGAGTAACATCTCTGTGCGGTCGGGTAGCATCTCTGCGCCGAGAGTAAACGTCTCTGTGCGAATTTTAAAAAGTCGTTACCGTCAGAAGATTGTTTTTATATATTACATTGAAACTGTTGCAAATATAAGAAATAGGAAAAAATTGTAATGGAGGACACAGAAACGGCGTCTCGAGGGAGGTATAAAAGGAAAAAACAGGAAGTTTTAAGGAGGAGAAAGTTTTAAGAAGTGCTCGGGACAAAACAGTGTGTTTTCAATGGAATGGAAATTATTCAAAGAGTGGACATAAACTAAATCAGATATTCGGCTCCTAAAGTGGAGAAATTGTGTGGCGACTTGAATATATAGCCAATTTAAAAATTCTTCAGAAGTGTGCCAACAACAGGGAGGGTGTAAAAAAAAAGAAACTTCGCAAAGCCGAGCGTGAGTGAAGGAAGAAAGCCCTTACCAGAAAAGAGGCTCCAAATTATCACCCCGCAGGCAAGGCGATTGTGGGTAAAGACAGATCCGCGCACAAATAGAGACGAAGGTAATAAAAGTCAGAGTAATTTATATTTAACCCTGGGGAATATAACCCGTAAGGATAATACCCAGTGGGCCCAGAAGCCAAAGAAGTAAGGAAAATAGAAACAAAGATACGGAAAGCATAGAGGAACGTAGAAGGAAGATTCAGGAGTTAGCAGAGAGGACGGTCGATTTAAGCTAGAATTAAGTTAGACTAAGGTCATAAGAGTGTGTTATGTGAGTGGCCGTCCATCAAGGGCTATGTGACGAGCTAGTGTCCTGTGTTGTTTAGATTTTTGTTTTTTTTTTTTTTTTTTTTTTTTTTTGTAAAATTTTTTTTTTTTTGTGTTCTGTGCCAGGGAACCTATCCTGAGTCGAATGAGCTACCGGTGAGACAACCCCCTAGTGACTTAATTTGGAACATAACAACTCTTAAGTTAGATTGCAAACTCTTACCCTACAACTCGATTTTAAAGCCAATATGGTGCTACGGCACCGTCTCAGCCTCAAATATAGAAAAAGTAAGAACTCGGACATCCACAAAGATTTAAACGTGCCATTGGTAAAAACTGAGATCACGAGGTATGTGACAGCATGTTTGAGGAAGTTGGAATATCATCCAAATCCATTTGCCCTCAACATATTAAATGACAGAAGATACATGTGATTAAGAAGGAGGGATACGATTTTTCTCACCCAAATAGCAGAAGGATGAGTGCAGATAACAGCACTAACAGTAGAACATAACTTTTTGTCCAGCTATGGTTGGACTTAATTAATTATTAGTTATTATTTAAGATACGAAAACTTATTATAAGTTCCATTAATTTTGAAGATACAATAAATAAATATTGAAGAAAAAACGAATCCAACTCGGAAGCAATTCTTAAATTCGTTTTGAGAACAACTGTAGCTACAAAACCGAATCTCACAATACAGTCCATAATTATATTCCACAACAACAAAGGAAGGAGGTAAAAAGTTGATTAGAAGACGCCCCCTACTCGTCCCGTTTTACAACATATTTAGTTATCTCTGTTAGCTAAGCACCACCTCTACACGACATGGATAGTGACTCGCCAGAAGCTCCGGGATCTTGGTTGAAAGATTTGTGTGCACCCATTTTATAATCCAGACCTGCCTATAGCAAATAATTTTGCTGATTAAAAAATCGACGCAAGAGAATCTTTTAAAATTCAAGAGTCAACAGGAAAGAGGTTTTCCATGAGAGAGGCATAATGGAATTATCTTCAAAATGAGAACGATTTATAGAACAAAACGTTTCATATTTGACTTCAATAGAACCACTCGATCTATGCTGAATAAAGCCTTTAATGTTATACAAAAATAATGGATTTATTTTTACTAAACTTATATGAAGGTGCGCCAAATTTTGAGCAGTTTCAGAGAGAATTGACAGTAATCGTGTCAACCAGCCAGCTAGACAAACATCACTCACTCGACTTAGAAAGTCATAGAGCATATTTGGTCAAAATAGTATCGAAGTATCGACTAACTTTCTGACTGCTTTGACCACGCGGGTTGTGGTTGATACCAAAATCGCTGGTAGAGACTTTGTGCTCGAATGTGGAATTGCATTGCAACCGGGTGCTACAGACCCATAGAGTAGCAAAGGTGGTAAGGTAGGCCTCACCTCCGCCAATAGGGATTATGTTCCTCACTAGCATAATCAATTTGGTATCTCCTGGCTGCGAAGAAAGGGTTGACAATATGCGGTAGTACCACAATTGTCAACCCCTTTTTCTAGATAGCCCAAGTTTTACTTGGCTACCCCGGAGGGCGTTGGCAATCGCATTGTAATATGCCCAGTATGTCGCACACCGTGGGTAAGGCCTTCACGGCGAGACTCACGTAAAACCCTCGTGGACTTCTGACTGCTTTGAAATTTTTGGCATATCAAAAGAAATATACTTTTATTTCCATTAATTGCATGCAGCGCATTTGCACCTGAAAATGTGGCGTTTATTTTTACATTGTTGTTAGGTTGCGATTACAACCATCCACTAGTAGGTTAAAAGCTCGATATACCTTCACTTCTCTATCATTCGGACCTTTCTTTGCTCCCCACCAAATCTGGGTCTCTAGCGAACGTATATATCAATTACATTAGGCATTGTCCGTCCAGTGCCTTCCCTGCACTTTACACCATCTTTAGAGAATAATCATTCATTATTTAAAGTGCAGACATTTAATTAAATTCC
The DNA here is from genome assembly GCA_019455685.1 of Philornis downsi. Taxonomy (NCBI): domain Eukaryota; kingdom Metazoa; phylum Arthropoda; class Insecta; order Diptera; family Muscidae; genus Philornis; species Philornis downsi. Next base: position 1,079,265 of record JAHXMU010000097.1, read on the forward strand.
TATTCAACATTCAATTCTCATTTACTACGATTGTGAAACAACTCTTAATTACATTAATTTACGCTTCAATTTGTCATCAGTTCTTAAAACTGCAACTGCAACTAAATGGATTTCACTGAATTCTGCTTCTCCTTAAACATACTGTGGAACTGGAGACTTAACAAAAGCAAAAAATAAAATAGAAAAAAACAAAGGACTGACTATGTAGCTGCTGTATTATCTACACTAACACCAGTTGCAGTATATCCTAATATTAATAAAATCTCGTCCGGCATTAAACAAGTAGAAAGGGGATCGAATGGCAGCTATGGAAGCACATAGCATCATCTCTTTACTACTATGATGTCGGGATTGTTAGAATGACCTCTATTATGCATTTACTGTGA
>JAHXMU010000097.1:1079660-1100711 GCA_019455685.1 Philornis downsi
CCCAATACTTACATACGTTTGTTTGAGTATTACTGAGTTTGCAAATGCTACGGAATACTTTTTTACTGGTCATTATTTACGGCGGTGCAGATGGTCATTACTATTATGCTACGTGCAAATAAAAGTTTTCAAATTATACTTTGATGATGCGAATGTGGGATAGTTGTGTGCAAATGTTACTTTTTCAAATATTTACGTTAGGTTGAAAGCAAAATAACATTTTTAGGTTCCCGGAATAAATTTCTATTGTACTAATTGAGGTTTTTTCTTTTTTTTTTCTTGTGAAACGATATCTGCTCAAAAAAACTATGCGCGTGTATTAAAGTTTTGACCAAATTTAGCCTGCTTTAACCTTCAAAAGAAATCTATAATCATAATTCAGAAATTTATTTGTTGTTTTTCATACTTCACCATACAAGGACTACGATTAACAAGCTTATTGGAAACATATTCAGGATAGGTGATAAACTTGGCAAATTGCAAAAGTGTAATAGTACAAAAGGATATTTAAATAGCAATTGAGTAGAATGAATTTGTTGCATTTGGATAACATTTGACGCTATTTGAGTTATTTTTGTTCCGACCGACTGACTAAATGATCACCATACAGGTGTATGATCTAAGGTGGGTTCGTCTTCACACAGAAAAAGAAATAAAAAAATTAAGTCAATCAAACCCAACAAAAAATATTTAGTTAACCATGATTCTAAAAATGTAAACGAGCTTCTGATTTTTTGCACACTACAACCCTGTTTCGTTGATTATGTTTGATATTTTAACATTTCATTGGTGATGTTTCTACCCACCTTAATTATATAAAAACTTTAAAATTTTATGAAAGTATCGCCATTTATTCAAAAACAGTATAGTTGTTAAAAAAATTGAAACATTCGAGGGAAGTCCCAAAGCTAGCCAACCTAACAAAGAAGGCACAAAAAAGTTGGGAAACATTTTCTTTATTTTTCAACATAATCTCCTTTTATCTCGATACACTTTTTCCCGTTATGTTCAATAGTTTCTATACCCAGTTTATAGTAAGAACTGTCAAACTTCTTATAATAGCCATCAACCGCAGACTCTTCATTGTTGTCTCTTCATTGTTGGCAAATCTTTTACCACCGAGCCATTTTTTCAAGTTTGAAAACAGTCCTAGGGGGCTAAATCTGGTGCGTGATGAAGCAATTCGAACTTTAATTCATTAATTTTGGCCGTCGCAGTAGTGGATGTGTGACCTACAGCATTGTTTTGATGAAACAATGCTTTCTTTTTCCACAAATGGAGCCTTTTTTTCTATAATTTAATCACCTAAACGCTGCAATGAATTAGCATAATATTCATATTCAAATAATCCTATGAGCATCCAAAAAAAGCGGCATGACCTTGCCCGCAAATAAAACCGTCTTCGTCTTCTATGGACACAATTTTCCCAATCCAGTTCATTGCTTTGACTGTTCGTTTGCCTCATGTGTTAAGTGATGGAACCATGTCTCATCCATGATTATAAATCGACGCAAAAATTCGGTTTTATTGCGGTGAAACACTGCACTAAACGACGTGGTTTCTGCTTTATTGAAAGCAAGCGCGGCACCCATCTTCAAATCTTCGGTCAATATATGATGTATAGCACTTTTTGAAATGGCTACCATTTCAGCTAGCTCATACACATTCAACCGACGATCATCCAGTACCATTTTATGGATTTTGTTAACCGTTTCTGGCGTGGGCAACTCAATTGGTCGTACGGCCTCGCTTAAACTCTGCTACTCAATATTTTTTTAGTCGTAAACGAAGGGGAAAACTCTTTCAGAGTAGAATCTAGTTCGGCTTTAATATTGGTTGAACTGAGACCTTTCAAATGGAAATATTTAATTACATAACGATGAGCAATTTTTTCGATGTTTACAAATTCACTGAGATCGTTTATTTTTGATATCTCGAATAAAAATACTACATTACGTGACGTAGTCCGACCTTGTGGTAAAAAACTTCGGATGCACTACGCCATGGTAATCGAAGAAAACAGTAAGCAAAATCTTGACATTTTATCGAACTTGGCGTGCTTTTCTTGGTCTTGGCCCTCCTGGACTCTTCCATTGGGACGATTGGGCTTTGGGTCCGATGTCATAACCATATACCCATGATTCGTCACCAACAACAAACAAACTAAACATGCTATATGGATAAAACCGTCAACATATCTTTGAGACGAGTGTACCAACATAAAAAAATAATAATCGAAAGTCGAATATACGTAGCCTGGGAAATTTGAAAATCCACCTAATTTTTTGAACATACTTCGTAATCCTCATTGGCGAAGGTGAGACCTATTTTACCACCTCAGGTACTCTATGGGTCTGTGTAGCATCTGGTTGCAATGCAACTCCATATTCCAGCACAAAGTCCCTACCAGCAATTTTGGTACACCAAATGATCAAGCGGGAACTCATTCAAGGGGCCTCCTGATCCTGATGGAGTTGCGGGGCTGCGTAGCAAAGCAAAATCAAAGCTACTACCAAATTGTGATTTACAAATCATATTTCAAGGGATTAGTCGCCCTGGAACAGTCAATTTTCCCCCAATAGGCAGTACAGATCTGATTTAAGAGCTTAACCTTATAGCAGATGATTCCCTGCTAATCCTAGCAAACACCCGGCTCTTCGCTATTAGACTACGACCGTTGTCACCTAAAGTTGATGCAAGAGACCCAATGTTTATCACCAATCATTAATCGCTTCAGAAATGGATTGATTTCGTTGCGTTTCAGCAGTGATTCGCATGTGGAAATTCGGTCAACTACGTGAGACACCCAAAATTATTTGAGAGATTAAAAATGTGCAACTTTTAACTCCTTGGCAATTGAAGCAATGCTTACATGGCTGTCGTACTTAACGATTTCAATTATTTAATCGACGATTGGCTTTTCAGAACGTCATGCATCTCTGACATCAAGATGCACGAAACCAAAATTGCGCATGATTGGCTATCGCGGTATCTGAACTATAAACACATTTCGCATTTTTAGCTAAATGGCTTGTATTTTTGGCTTTATCGAAGAAAAAAAAACCGTAGACGTGGCGTATTTTGTATTTGCCATTCTGTATTCCATTTTGGCTCACTCGAGTCAAGCAATCACAAGACTGTCTGAATAGTTTGTTGAGTACGAAATCATATCCTCTTAACATTATCTAGCGCAATCCGGTTGCTAAAACTATTATTAAGGCGATCTATTGGAAAAAAATAAAGGAATTGTTTTTAACTATAAGTCTACGCCAACCTTTACCTTGCGTTATTCACAACCACCGCCAAAACAATCTAAGTATGCTTTCAGCCTACGTTATTTATCACTGATCATCGCCAGCATGTCGAACGATAGGAATGTTTGAACGTCGAGCAAAAAGAATGGAAAATTATCTCCAACTACAGGAGTTAATTTAAAACAAAATCTGTGGCTCAAAGCATGATAATGTATGTGTATGAGCGCAAACACGACACAAGCATGAATGTGAGTATATGTGTATGTAATGATCTGAGCATAAGTATGACTGTGTGTGTGTGTGTGTGTGTATGGTATAAATTATGTTAAACTGCCCATTTATTTCCATTGTCTACTTTCAACCGACTGCCATTATTATTTTGTAGGTGCCAGAGCGTGTACGAGCCATGAATTCCAGCATAAAACTTTTGTTAATCGTCCGGGAACCAGTGACAAGAGCCATTTCTGATTATACTCAATTACGTAGTCATGCAGCAACGGCCACATTGCCGTTGGCCAACGCCAATGAGCAACAGCAGCCGCAGCCAACTTCAGCTGCCTCAGCACCATCATCAAATGCGGCCAAATTGTCCTCACAATCGATGCTGTATAACAAATTAAATGTCGGTTACTCTTCATCGCAAATCTATGACAATGCCATTGGAGGTGCTGGGATCCACGGGAATATTTACGGTTCAGGTGCTGGTGGCTTGAAAACAAACTACAACAGTAAAGCTCAATACAATATGCGCCAGTATGAGACAACAACACCCAATCCTGCGTCAGCAAATGCAGCAGCTGCTCAAATTTTGTCAAAGTAAGTTTCAAAAGCAACGACACATCCCAGCAAAGAAATTAGGATTACAATGGAAATAGGAAATATTTTCACAGCTCAGAATTGAATATTTCAATATAGTTTCATATTACCCCTTAATGCACAATTTTTATAATATTTATAATACGAACAGCAACTTTTTGCGAAACTAAAAGTCCGTGGATTGCTTGATTGCTTACTTTAAAGCGGGTGAAGTAACACAAATTGCGTAGCATTTTCAATGCTGTGGGAACTGCGGCGCTACAGAGAGCTCCTAAGCTGGGCATCTCAATCAAAAATCCATTCTAGTTGGATTTCGAAATCCTTGTTTAACTTCACTTTTTGCAAATGCTTACTAACATTTTGAGCGAAATGTATAATTTTTGTCCGAAATAACGAGTTTGAAGGTTGTGTTTCATAATATTTTAAGTTTCTTTCGCTCACTTTTTTGGTAGCCGAAGGTATATTTTTTGCTTGGATGTGTCTTTTGACCACATCACGGCATTTGTATTGTTTTGTGTGTTTCTCCTCGTATGCTTTTGAGTTTATCGAAATTTCATGGACCAATTAATGGAGGGATAAAGCTGCATATGTGTACAAATAAATCCTGGGCCCATATTGTCCTTCTTTTTTTTTGGATTGCGTACAGTAAACATTTATTTTCTCGTCATCCTGTGCATGTGTGTGTGTGTGTGTGTATAAGTATCTAAGTGTAAAATATTTTAACTTTTCCATTGTTGCTTTGCTATTTCACAGATCCTTCGAAGAGCTCGCCATATTTCCCAACGGCACCGTCAATGAATCCTATCGTCCTTTAACCATATCCATGTATCATTTGCATTTACATCGATGGCTGGAAGTCTTCCCTAGAGAACAGATTTTAGTGGTGAATGGTGATCGCTTGATTGATGACCCAGTGTCGCAGTTAAAGAAAATTGAAACATTTCTGGGTGAGTTGAATAAATTATTGTAGTAATTTTTTTAAACATTCCCACAAAAGATTTATGGACCATTCAATTGTGTAATTTAATGGAATGATAATACAGTGGATAGTTTTATAATTTCATCGTCTAAATAAAGGAGCATTTTCAAATAATTTTGAGTAATTTGAAAATAGTTAAACTATAATTTCTACACGAAATTCCATTTCATCACATTTCACGCCGTCTTGTGGTTTGAAATTCTAAAACCACAATATAATAAAAAGGTAAGGAAAAGTTTTGGCCACCATTATTGGTGACTCGTTATGTGAGTTCTCTCTTAAAGTTCTACAATAATTGTTTAAATTGGGCTGACCTGAAATAAACAAATTTAATAAATCAAAGTTTTCAATCTAGCAGATGAAATGTCTACCTCAAACGTTAGATTATACAGACTGGCGCACAAATTATGCTACTGTCAACTGTCAATTTAAAGATTTAGAAGTAGTTTTTTTTTACCCAGAACAGCGCCGAAGACGTATCCATTTCGAACTTTATTATGAAAACCTGTTTACAAATGATTCGTTGAAAGTATTGTTCATCGCTAGATACTACTTTTTTCCATCTTTTTGGCAAAGCTCAAATTCCGTCACGGTAAAACTATTCATCTTTGAGGCTCATCTTTATCTTTTGAAGCCACGAATCTTGTCATTTCTTGATGTCGTCATATGAGTGAAACTGCTGGTCAGACAGACCGTGTGAAATCAAACGGAATGATAATCGGACGCCGCAATATCTGGTAAATATGGCAGATAGCGTAGGACTTCCCCACTTCAGCGTTTCCAGGTAGATTTTAGTGGACTTGGCTACGTGAAGCCTAGCGTAGTCATGCTGAAGAATAACTTTTTCGTGCCTTTCCGCGACCTCCAGTGATGGTTTCCCTTGGTTTCAACAGCTCGTACCCACCTGATCTCACTAAATACAGAGCATAACCTTCACAGCGTGAATATTCGACCGTGACAACGACGTAGAAGCATGACGGGGCAGCCCCCATGACTTTATTTTCTTTGGATTGCTGCAATGAATTCATTTTTCATCACCCGTTATAATGCGATTTCTTTTTTGTCGCTAAAGCTATTGTTTGCAGACAAAAATCGACGCTCAACGTCCCTTGGTTTCAACTCATAAGGAACCCAAGTCTCCTGCTTTTGAATCTTTCCCAACGCATGCAATCGCTTGGAAATGGCTTGGCAGGTAACTCCTAATACTGAAGCAAGCTCTACCTGCGTTTGACACGGATCCCCATCAAGCAATTCGTCAATTTAGTGTCTTCGAAAGTTTTTCGTTTTCCTTTACGCGAACGGTCGTCAACACCAAAATCACCGTCTTTAAAGCGACGAAACCAATCTCGATATGTTGTTTCACGTAAAGCAGAACCTCAGTAAACGTTTTAGAGCTCACGATGAGTTTCAGCTGCTGTTTTTTTTTTTTCGATTAAAAAAAGAAAATTAATTATTTGGCACAAATCATGCATATTCACACATCCAAAAGAATATGACGTCAAAAGAAAAACACTATTGTGTCGAGGCAATATGTTTTCCAATATGAATCGACAGAACCTAGAGCTGGCGACATCTATTGGCAAATAGAGAACTTAGTTGTGCACGTAATATGTGTTAAATTGGTCATTTATATGGGAGGTACCCGCGCAGAGCATGGTTAACCGAAGGTTTTTTTTTAAATTCAAAATTCAGACTATTGTAGACAAAAATTCAGACTGTTGAAGTCAACGAAACAAAGTTACAAAAAAAAAATTGCACTTCGGAAAATTATCAAATTCACGTAAAAGGTGCCAGAAAGGTTGCGTCGATATTGCTCGTTTCAATTCTCCGGCTACTATCTGGCAAAATATTGAGCTGCGTCAATTTTTATACGTTGAGTTATTTACCAGCCAGCTAACCAGACTTAAAAGTCATAGGACACATTTGGTCAAAAAACAGTTGGTACATTAGACGCTTCCTTCAAGTTATGACATTTTTAGCCTATAAAATGAAATGAAAGTGTAAAAGAAACAATATTTAGAAATATTTCTATTCTGACGTACATTGTAATGCTGCTATTTCATCTCTATTTCAGGTATTGAACATCGCATCACCAGTAATCATTTCTATTTCAATGAAACCAAAGGTTTCTATTGCCTGCGCTATGACAGTGGTGATCGTTGTCTACGTGAGACTAAAGGTCGTAAACATCCCCATGTCGATCCGCTGGTCATTTCCAAACTACGTAAATTCTTCGCTGAACATAATCAAAGATTCTATGAGTTAGTGGGTGAGGATCTAGGATGGCCGGAAGAATAAACAAACGGAAAGGATTTACAGAGAAAAGAGTAACAAAACATAAAGTTGTGCGTTAAAAAAATGCTAAAAAGCTAAAAAAAATTCTGAGATTTATGTATGAAAACAAGCAGAATGGTTAAGTGAAATGCCTCACAAGATAATTTACAAATCATATTGTATGTCTATCATAATAGGATAAATCATTTTTGTCTTCATTCATCCTGATGTAATTCATACACTTGCCCAAATTAATGTTTATTTATCGACAAACAAAGAGGCGATGAAGTAAGGATAACAACCACAGGAGTTAAGTAAGCGCAGCAATTGAATTAAAGTAAACCTATAAGGACTGAAATTGAAATATTTGTTTAACACACATACCTACTGCATATACCTACTTATATACCAATATAATTAATGTGTACACAATATTATTTACATTATTGTCCGATTTTTAACAACAACCTTTTTATTTATTATTAATTTTCATTATTCGTTTTAATATGAATGAATATCTTTTTGAAAATTTATATGCAAAAAAAATACAAATCGTAATATTAAGTTTGGCATCGCCATTAACTGTAAAGAGTGAGTGTTTGTGGTTTATCTGTTTGTGCGTATGTGTATGCGAGTGCGTATTTGCCTGATTGTAAACAATTGAAACCTTTTGTATGTGTGTGTGTATGGGCGCGTGAATGTGTGTAAATATGTTTACATAGACATATGAAATCTATGAATATTAAACATGATAACGTAATGATTTCATGTCCTTTTTGAAATCGATCGCATAAAATCTTTACCAAGTTTGACATTTTTAATTATTTAAATTGTCGGCTTTTTTGCTATCACCTTGCCTAAATTGGGAAAATGTAGTTTGCAAGTATTATATTCTATTTAACACTGAACTATGTTATTTATAGTAATCCTATAATGAGTCTTTATAATTATTCGTCTACACAAGGTGTAGTAAAAAGTTATCCATTATTTTTGCAAGATTTTGAAGGTTTAATTTACACAGTTTAAAATGATCAAATTTAGATCAAATATACCCCGTTTTGTTTAAGAATTTCATGTCGTTTTGAAGGTAATTTCATTGTGATTGTCTCGAAGAAACTCTTCTTCTTATTGGAAAAAGACGTTTCTCATATGTTCACGTATCATACGTTTCTCTTGAAGCAAATTTTTTCACCAGCAAAATCATTCGGCAAAGATAGGTACAGGTGATAATCCCTTGTTACCAGATCCAGAATACAAGATGAATGCATAGAATCCTTCTAACCAAGTTACCGGAGCTTCCGACGAATTACTATCTATAAAATGCATATGCTAAAGTGTAAATCTGTCAGACCAGGTCCCAAGATTTAATTTGGAACTTTCGTTCCGTGGGAGAGATTGGAGGTTTTGTGGAAGAATTTAAGTTCTTGGTGGGATATGTATACTTATGAGGGTGTTTCATACTGGAGGAGCCGAAAAGACAACGGTTAACTTACATTATTTTGGGTTTTATTCGAGTGGATGGTGAAGTAGTCCGGTTGGCGGAAAAAGAGCCCAAGTGTCTCGCTGATTTCAACCAGGAGACCTTGCTTTCATGGAAAGCATCATTCATGGGAAGGGTTAACTACGTTCAACACTATCGATGTGCGTGGTCTGATGTTGTCCTGATAGAACTCAATTCCTCTCCTATTGGCCAAAGCTGGTAACTTTTGGGCGATTGCTTCCTTCAGACGGTCCAATTGGTGACAGTATTAAGAGTTTGACCATAGGAGAGCATCTCCATAGTAAATGATTCTATACTAAACCCATCAAATCCACGTCAAAACCTTTAATCTTGACTTGGCCGCCGTTGCGCAATTTTGCCATAACCGTTTTCGCTTAACGCTATCGCAGGTAAGCCACTTTTCATCATCAGTCCCCATGCGCTTCTATCGCTATCCGCAAAAAGAAATTCTGTCCATGAGGTGGTTTTTGCATTGACCCGTTTGGCACACATATCGATCGATAGTCCTTCCTTCCTCCCATCTAATTCAAATGATTCCAAAGGGCTTCTTGTGCAATGTTTAGGCTCTAGGCTATATGACGTGCTTACATGACGAACGGACTTGATGATTTTCTACAGCTCAGTGCGGACAAAAACCACACATAGAGCAAAAGAACAAGTGCTGACTCGATCTCGGTGTTCAGTACAGTCACTCTACAATTGGCCTTGCAGATTGTAGTGTATTTTTGACATTAAAATTACATGGACGCAATCGACGAACCCGAAATTGCACATTATTGGCTTTTACAGTACCAGTATCGTAAACACTGTTCACATTTTTAGACAAACGACACGCGTTTTCGCCTTATCGAAGAATGTCTGCAAAATTTCTCTTTGTAGGCTTTCACTTTTAGACTTTCATTGCAGGCGATTAACCAATACTGAAGCAAGGAGTTGCAAAACTGGCTGATTAGTTTTTTGGGTATGGTAATTTATCTTTCTAACGCCATCTAGCGTAAACCGCTCACACTTATGTAATGTCAAATGCAGATTACTAAAGCCATCTATTGGAAAAATAATGGATTTCTTCTTACTATACCTTATAAAGTGATTTTAAAACAAAAATCTACGATTTAGAAATTATCCGTTATATTAACTAATGTGCCCGTTATTAAAACAACTTTGTACAATAATTATATTTATTTCATTAAGTGAAAAGGGGCAAACTCGAAATTATAATAATGATAAGGAAAACCATGCTGGAAATTATTCCAAAAGAGTGACATTTGCAGTATTCCCAATTAATTGGATAAATAAATATTTATCATTTTCCAAGAAAGATTTTCATGCTAATCATGCTAATCCCATAACCATTGGAATAATTTTTCTCTTTATGCTTTGAAATGAGGCGCAGTTATTGGGATTCAATTTAAAAATATTTATGGCGGACGTATCATAATAAATAAAACAGGCGAATATCATGGTTATGACCATGGATTCGATTTCCTATACTGCCATCTGTAATTTTATGACATTGATGTATTTGATGCACACTTCAAGTAATCAAATAATCAATTAGCTTAGCAAATACTTCCCAAATGGGCGTTCGACACCGTTGTTATACTCTAAATCCTGTCAGGTGAGTTTAAAAATAGAATGCGTATAAGTCCACTGAATGTGAAACATTCTCCCATATCTCATTCATGGCATGCAATGAAATTGTGTGTTGCGTGTCTGGCGGCAGTATAGCCTGCTCTAGTGACTGCATCAAATATTCTAGGACTTTGCTTTAGTAAACAATTATTTTTTGAAAATTTCCTGGGCAAAAAGCCGAGGGTGTACAGACTGCTTTACTGTTTGTTTTAATAATACTTTTGTATAAAAATATTCCATATTAGTGTTATTCGTATCAACATATTCCCATAGGAAACTTCTTTAAGTGATGCATTTGAAGGAAACAACAATTAGAAAGATCAGATTCAAGATCATATTTTTTTCTGAATTTGTAGAAAAAGAAGCATTTTTTCGATTGCAAAAAGTCTTATGAAAATATGAAATAGAATACAGCGTTTCTTTACCGTATTTCCAATGAAAGAAACAAAACTTTGCATACCTTCACCCGAAGGAATGAGGATGTAAAGGGTATCCAAACAAGAACGCAAGGTTTAAATGACTAACGCGGCAATTGAATTGTTTCTCTGGCTGTATGACATGCGGCGCCGTCTTGTTGAAACCACATGCCCTCCGCATTCATTTCTTTAATTCAAGACACGGAAAAACTGGTTATCATTTCACGATACCGAACAGCATTGACTGTTTGCGCTTGACATACTTCATTTTCATAAAAAAAGGTCCAATGATTCCTCCAGCCCAAAATCCACACCACATAGTGACACATTGAGGATGCATTTGCTTCTCGTGGATCACTCAAGGATTTTCTTCACCCCAAATGCGACAATTCTGCCTACTGACGAAGCCATCAAGATGGAAATGGGCCTCGTCACTAAAGATGATTTTATCGGCAAAATTAGCATTTTCATGTTGTCTCTCCAATACCCAATTAAAAAACTCCCTTTACTGTCCATGATCAGCTGGCTTCAATTCCTGAGTCAATTGAACTTTGTATGCATGGAAATGCAAATCTTTCGTCAAAATTCGCTATATAGTGGATTTGGAGACAACAATTTGCTGAGCTCGGTGTCAAATTTAGGTGGATGGAGTTTGAGCGACATCACACGTACAACTGCGATATTTTCGATTGATCGACCTGGTCGAAGGATCCAGATCCAGTTTTGGCAAATTTATCCATTAATCTCTTTACAGTTGACTCTTTTGGAGCATTATTGTGACCCCAAATTTATCGCAATTTGCGAATTGTAGCTGCAAAACTTTCACCATTTTGGTAAAACAATTTCACAACCTCGTACCTTCTACTAGCAAACAATAACAATTGTTCAAATGTCAAAAAATGACACTTCGAATTTAAATCTTGCGTTCTGTGACATCCAGAGGGAAGCATTTCAAGTACTGAGTATCTCTTATCAAATGTGTTTCATAACAATTAAGTCGACGGAGAGATATCCGTCTGTCTGGCTGGCTGAAATGCACGATCGTAAAATTTTACGAAACTTCTTGAAATTTGCACAATCCAATATCTTGCCGGGTCACAGTCGAGGATTGTAAATTGGCAATACTGACCCATAGCTTGTGGTAGCTCCATTACAAATCAACCGATTTCCCGGAATTAAAAAATTTTCCTTTTACTTCTAGTTCGTAGACTGCAGCTATTCAAACGTTTGTCCATTATTCTGACTGAGTTAACTAGCCGTTATATATAACTAACCATTGTACTGACCAGCTATATTTGCTAATTCCGGTAGCTTCCAAGCAAGTGGCCGATTTCCACCATATATTCTTAGCTTCACATCTTTCAAATATTTGTACTGAATTTAGACAAATTTGATACATTGCATGCATTTGCCGAAGTGACTGTAATTGAGATAGTTAATACATAGTACTAAAAAATATCCTATTCCTATTATAAAAGGATAAGTCGATATATAATGTATGATTAAAGGACATTTTTGAAATGTCCAATTAATTGAAATTGGCCCAATAGGAATAAAATTGCTTATATAAGGACTGAAAACAGTTTTGGATCCTGATCTTTTTCAATAATTGTAGCATTTTTCATTAGTTAAAGCGACAGTTAATAAATATCGGAATACGAGATCATGAAAAAAAATTGACAACCTTCCAGTGTTAAATGCGATTTTATGCGAAACATAACCTTAAAACAGTTGATTTTTGCAATTACGAAGAGGAACTTATTAGTTTTTTTAAATAAAATTTTATTAACAAATTTCTTTACTGTTATCTAATTATATTAATTATAATATTTGTTTTTTTTTTTTTTTTTTTTGTTTGTAATCCTCATATATGTTGCCCAACCTGTTTCCTTTGATTTTTTTTAGATCAAATTTATAATCGTTACTTAATTTTGCGTTAATCACACAGTCATCATTTATTTACAAACGATGCGAAATTGAAAAAGCAATATTTTTTAATTAAATCAATTAAATAAATACAAACAAAAATGCAAAATTTTAACCGAAACATATCAACTAAAGACACAAATTATATGAAAACTTTAAATTTATTCAATAAATTAGCGTAAATAAATGAAAATAGGTAAAGCTAAATATAATTATAATTTTAAGTCATAAAAAAAATTAAGCAACTCAATGTGATTTTTTTAGAAATTAAGTTTAAATTTAAATTAAGAAAAATAAATCAACTAACAAAAAGACAGCAAAACATTTTTAAAATGTTTGTGAAGCTTCAAAAATAAAACAAAAACTGAAGGAAATTATTGTTACATTTTTTCCAACATATAATAAAATGGCTGAATAAATGAGTGCAGAACATACAAAAGTTGTTAATACACAAAGACGAGTAAACTGATTAAAGACAACTTTAAAAAAAAAAAATAACAACAACAAACAGAAACTAAATAAAATTACTTTAATTTACAACTAGAATTAGACCTACAAAATAGATGTAAGCTAAATAAAGTTACTAAAAACTAGAATTAGTGGCAAACAACAATTTAAAGAATGAAACTCACACTAAACATATCAATTATCAGCGTCAAATGTTAGAGTCAGATAGGGGGAATCTCCAAACTCTGCTACCCTAATGAACCCTTGAAAACAACCAAAGAAATCGATACATATCAGTTGGTTATTCCAGCACTAAAGATTTTCTTTATCTTAGAAATTTAAGGCAAAGTCCTGTAAACCAGTTTAAAGCAAAAACCAGAAAACATATCAGATTTTCACAAAATCTTAAAATTTAGTCTAACTAAGCTTTGTCAATGAAACAACAGAAAAAAATAAAGCTCTAAAAAAATTTACAAAAATGTAATTTTTAGAATAATAACATTTTTCTTCAATTTGAATTAAAACTAATATTTCGACACAAAATACGCCTCTGTGTAGACTATTGAAGAAAACAACAAAATTTACGATGTTTGGACAACACGATTTTTTTTTTAACATATTTAATTTTATACCTTATAAATGCACTGCCTTAAATTAAAAAAGTAAAAAAAAAATAAAAAAAAAAAAACAAGACAAAATCCAAAAATTAGTAAAAATATTGCACTTTTATGCTATGATTTATGTAGAAATTTTCCGAAATTAATGTTATGTCTGTTATTTTCTCATAAATTGTAAATTTATTGGTCTTAGAAATTTGCAAAACAAAAAAAAAATCATATTGAAATTTACGAACAAATTAGAAGTACATATTTTAGACTTGAAATTATACAATATTGGAAGTTTTCTAGATTAGAAAACAAGGAAAATATTCGACATTAGCATATAAGCGAAATTGTAAAAAAAAATTAAAACTGCAGGAAAATTCAGAAGAGAACTAAGAGTGGCGATTATACATAAAACATGAAATTCATGTCATAAATCAGATAAACGTATACATAGAACATACATATACATACAAAACATAGTGTCATAGTAACACAGTCTAGAAACACTCACACAAAGACCTTTGAAAATATTTATTTGAAATTTTCACTGTCCCTTAAGGTGAGTTGATAAATACATAATGATAAAATTGGCTTTGAGTGGCTACAAAACTCTTAAAAATACAAAAATTAAAATTAATTTTTATACCTTTACTCGCAGGAATGGAGGTATATATCGTTTGATACTGCAAAACTATAAAAACTATATATATTTTTTAGTCAAATACGTTTCATAACTTTCATCGATTGAGCGGTGTCTATTTCTCTGGTTGACTAGGTGGTAGTCATGATAGCTATATTTAGCATATTAAAACAGCCTAATATTTTTCCATATCATAGCCGGTGACTGTAAATAGGCTATATTGGCCTGGTAACTCTCATAAATATCGACCGATTTTACGTAATATAGTTTTTTTTCCATATAATTCCTAATTTACAGACTGGAGAAACTTGTGTTTTCTTTATATTGCTTTGATCTAAAGTTCTGGGGGATATCTAACAAAATCAATCAGTTTATCATGCCCTTTCCAATAAAAATAACCGATTTAAACCAAACATTCTGAGGTTCTTCTACCCCATTACCCTAAATTTTGTCAATTTTTGGTGCCCTTGTGGGGTTAGCTAAGATAATGTTTAAAATTAAAAATGAACTGCACCGCCACATTCCTTTTGGTATCTCTAAAACAAAATTTCCAATTTTCGAAATTCAATTGCCTCCCTGTGTCTCCTAATAGGTTGACGGTAGTGCCCTGGATTTTTGTTAATTTTTTTATAACTCTTAGCAAAGTTTGAGAAAATTGACAGACTGTAATCATGCACTTTATAAAACCTCCTATATAAATGATCGACATAATCCAAGTACTCTTAAATCCACATCTTCTATACAACTATACTACGTATGCAATGGTCCATGTTGTCATGCCCATTTGGTCCATGTTTTCGTCATATAAATTGGCCGATTTTCCGAAATTCAATTTTTTCGATTGTGACCTCTAATTCGTAAAATGCGGCAACATAAATATTTGTTTATTATGTTGATTTATAATATCTTTTAATAGTTAAAAAAAATCGAATAGTTAACCATTCCCCTTCTGGTACGTCCAATTTTTTAAGAAAGTAAATGCAGGTCATTGCCATGCCCATTTTGGTACCTTCCTCATAAATAAAATGATTTATCGAAATTGTATTTTTCCTCTGTAATCCCTAATTCATAAACTGCATTTACTTAAATTACTGCCAATTACATTGCATTCTAATGGTTGCCAAATTTTGAAAAATTCTGCCGATTAATCACGCCCCCTCAGGTAACTCCCATACAAATTGCCCAGACCATATATTTTTCGATTTGTGTCTTTCATCCAATTGTATTAAATTCAGCGCAAAATAGCGGGCGTCACACATTAAATAAATTTAGTTCAACGAATAAAAACGATTTGAAATGCCTGGCACGCCCTCTAGAGAGCCGATTTAGCACAGCAAAACATTGATTCCTCCACGAATTGTAAGCCGAGGACTTCTGAAAGTTATAACTTTTTATTTAAATTTTATACTTTAATTTAGAGTGTCTTATGATAAGCGACGGGCGATTTACCACGCCCCTTCCGAGATTCCGCACACTCTTGCATCAATGCAAAAGTAAGTCGATAAATATAAATAAATCAGTTCCCCTAAGTGAAATTTCTATACCGGGTGTCTAAACTTCAATATTTTAGCCATAATTTTAAGATTATATAGGATGGCGCACAAGTAACGGTAAGATTTGATCAGTGAATACATTTTTTGTTTAAATCTTTTTTCTCGTCTCCTTACAGAATTAACTAAATAATACTTGAGAAATTTATGATGGAAAGGCTCAACACAGAACAAAGAATCAAAGTTGTTCAATTCTACTTTGAAAGTCAACATTCGATTATTCAGATCATATAGAAATTTCTTTCATAATTGAAATGCTTCTAGCCCTCCAACAATTTAATGATTGGTTCAGCGTTTTGGGGAAAGCGAAAGACCTCATGCAGTTCGAAATGGAGTGACCATTGCTCGAGTGCAAGCCAGTATTGAGAAAGCACCGAAACTTCTACCAGGCGACGTTCTCAGCAGTTAGAGATGTCTAGGCGGTCTTTTGCAAACAATTTTACATACGAGTATGTTACATCTTAAGATGCAATTGGTTCACGGATTAAAAACAAATGATGCACAAAAACCCATTTAATATAATCGCCGTTAACATTACTTATGCGCCACCCTTTATATAAGAAGCTGCCCAATATCTCATTAATGGGATTTAAAAGAGTTTGTTTGTTTTTCTTTTATGCCTCTTTCATAGATTGCAGTAATTTAAATGCTTCTTCACTGTATTAGGTAACAATGTGCAGAAGAATCTGAAAACTTCTGGTCGACAGACCACGCCCCTTTAAGTACGTGTCATACAAATGACTAATTTAACTCGTAAATTCTTATGTTCATATTTTTTATGCCACTACATCAAATTTAGTTAAATTTGATACACGTTCGGCGCCTATTAAAGGAAGCTTTCAGAATGAATATGGAGGGCATTGCCAGACCTCATCGCGTATCTTCCACATAAAATGACCGATTTCCTGAAAACGTAATTTTTCCTCTATAATTTCTAACTAGTATAGCGTTGCAATCTAAGCTTTTGTTCATTGCATTGATTTATAATTCTCTGTTAAACTTGAAAAACAACTACCAAGCAACTGGTAGTCAATGGAATAGATATACTTATCTATTATACGCCCCTCGTAGAAAATAATTCCAATTCCAATTCAAAATCCAGTCAGATTTGGCACACATCATACATGTGTACATACAAGGAAACCTTTGGAATGAAAGTAGACTCCCATATGAATAACGAGTTTAACCCATGCATACTTATCTTCACATCCTTCAAGTAGTTTCATTGAATTCAGCCAATTTTTTCACAAATTATTCGTATGATAAATTTAGTGCCAATATCAAAATGGGCGACGTAAACATACCCTTTCTGGTACCTCACAATTGACCGATTTATAGAAATTTAATTTTCCTGCTTTAGTCCCTAATTCGTACAGTATAATAAAAGTGCGAATAGCTCCCATTACAAAAAAAGGGTTTAAGGTTTAGTATTTACAAATTAAAGAGGCTTCCAACTATGTAAAAATTATTCTTTTTGTCACACCCCCAAATATCAACCTTTTGGTTTTTTTGCATAACTTCACTATTTGAACTCCGATTGTAACATTTCGCCTTTCTATGCTAGTTCTTTTATAGATGAAGTATTTCTTTTGCTTAGCTTATCTTTTGCAATCGAAAGCTGAGGGACATTTTCTAATTTTTGTTGCTTTTATTGAAAATACTTTAAAGTTTAGTCAGCAATTGCCTGGGATGAAATATTAGTCAAAGTGGGATTTAAGAAAGTACAAATTATATATTTCCACACCAATTTTTACATCTTCCGTTAATGTTGATTTAATTAAGAAATCATATCGATCTTATATAGCAATGCCATTCAATGCTGAGGAATAATTTTCATAGATGAGAATAATGTAGGGATTCCAGCTCCCTCACGGCTCCAAAACATAAAATGTTCCAATAGTTGGCTCAAGCTGATTTTTCCTCCTTTAATATTTACTACTTGTAAAAGATTTCAAAATGTCTATTGCTACAATCATGTTGACTGACGTATAAATAAACCATCCAATATTATTTTCAAGAAAAGTCAATAATTTGCATTTCAATTTGTACATTAAGGGAAAAAGAGAACACGCAGTAATTTTAATGACTGTAGATGTAAATGATCAAATTTAACGCACCAGTATGTTTCGATCCTTTAAAGTGAACGTAACATAAGATTTTAAGGTCTTTAAAACCTTGAAAACATTAAACGAATTAAATTGGTCTGATTGGCCCACTCCTCACAAGACGCACGAGTTCGTTTCTAAAACTAGCCGACCTAACAAGGAAGACACAAAGAAGTTGGGAAAATTTGTCTTTATTTTTCAACATAATGTCCTCTTAGCTCGATACACTTTTTCAATTATATTTAATAGATTCTATATCCTGTTTATAAAAGGTGTCCCAACAAGAGTGCAAGATTATAATTACTGATGCAGCAATTGAATTGTTTCACTGGCTGTATGACATGTGGCGCCGTCTTGTTGAAACCACATGCCCTCCACATTCATTTCTTCAATTCTAGGCACGAAAAAACCGGTTATCATTTTACGATACCGAACACCATTGACTGTTTGCGCATGACATGCCTCATTTTCATAAAAAAGGTCCAATGATTCCTCCAGCCCAAAATCCACACCACACAACGACACGTTGAGGATGCATTTGCTTCTCGTGAATCACTCGAGGATTTTCCTCACGCCAAATGCGACAATACTGCCTATTGACGAAGCCATCAAAAAGATGATTTTATCGGCAAAATCAACATTTTCATGTTGTCCCTCCAATACCGAATTAACGAACTCCCTTCGCTGTCTATAGTCAGCTGGCTTCAGTTCCTGAGTCGATTGAACTTTGTATGCATGAAGATGCAAATCTTTCGTCAAAATTCGCTGCATAGTGGATTTCGAGACACCAATTTGCTGAGCTCGGTGTCGAATTGAGGTGGATGGAGTTTGAGCGACATCTTAACGTACAGCTGCAATATTTTCGGTCAATAGACCTGGTCGAAGGCGCGTTGTTGTCTTCACATCACTAACAAACCCAGTTTTTGGGAAATTTATCCATCTCTTTGCAGTTGGCTCTTTTGGAGCATTATTGTGACCCCAGACTGATCGCAATTTGCGAACCGTAGCCGCAAAACTTTCACCATTTCGGTAAAACAATTTCACAATGAGAATGCGTTGTTCATTCGTCTAGCTCTCCATTTTTACTAACCTCGTACCTTTTACTAGCAAACCATAAAAATTGTTCAAATGTCAAACAATGACACTTCGAATGGTGCCAAATTTAAAGCTTGCGTTCTTGTTGGGGCATCCTTTAGTAAGAACTATCAAACTTCTTGAAATATCAATCAACCACGAACTTGCCAACAATGGAAATTTTTGACCACCGAGCCATTTTTTCAAGTTTGGAAATAGAAATTAGCGCGAGGGAGCTAAATCTGGCGAATAAGGTGCGTGATTACTTTTGGCCATCACAATAGCGGATTTGCGAACTGGGGCATTTTCTCGATGAAACGACATCTTCCTTATCGTTAAATGTAGCCTTATTCCATAATTTCATCACTTAAAGGCTACTGTAAATTGGCATAATATTCGCCAATGATGGTTTTTCTTTTCTGAAGGTAATCAATAAAAATAATTCCATGTGCATCCCAAAAAACAGACGCCATGACCTTGCCTGCAGATGGAACCGCCTTCGTCTTCTTTGAACACGATTCTTCTATTTCAGTTCACTGCTTTGACTGTTCCTTTGTCTCAGGTGTGAAGTGGTGGGCTATAAATCGACTCAAAAATCGACTTTATTGCGTTGAAACATCGCCAAACACTCTACTGAAACATCTTCACGATGTTAGTTTTACTCTATTGAAAGCGAGCGCGACACCCATCTTGCGCACAGCTTTCTCATCTTAAAATCTTCGGTCAGTATACGATGTATAGCTCGTTTTGAATTGCCTATTATTTCAGCTAGTTCACACACACCTTCAGCCGACAATCATACAATATCATTTCGTGGATTTTCTTAGCCATGTTTGGTGTGAACGCCTCAATTAATCGACCACTACGGTGTTCGTCTTGGCAGTTCGTACGGTCTCGTTTAAGCTCTGCTATCCAATAATTTATAGTAAACAAAGGAGCAAATTTTCACAAAATAGAATCTAGCTCGGCTTAAATATTGATTGAATTTTATGGATTTTCTTAACCATGTCTGGTGTGAACGCCTCAATTGGTCGACCATCATGGTGTTCGTGCTGGCAGATGTACGGTCTCGTTTAAATTCTGCTACCCAGTATTTTACAATAGTAAACGAAGAAGCAAATTCCCTCAGAATAGAATCTAGCTCGGCTTTAATATTGGCTGAATTGAGACCTTTCAAATGGAAATATTGAATTACATAACGGTGGCCAATTCTTTCCATGTTTACAAATTCACTGAGATCGTTTACTTTTGATGGTACAAATAAAATACTAAACAATGTGGCGCCTTGGAACTTAAAACATTTGTTTGATGAGGTTACCACTTTTTAACAAAATATTTTTTTCAAGTTGCTGGCACCATCTGTACGTCACGTCAGCAAATATTGGGACCGTACATAAAATGTTTCATTTGCTTAGCTTTTGCCTTCAGAAGCTAAAGGATATTTATTATTTCTGTTGCTTTTAATGAAAAGCCTTTAACTTTTTAATTACTCAGTGTTATTGTACGAATGTTTTATATATGTTTTATGACGAACCTTTTAGTAGTTTCTCATATGAGTGTTGTCATTTTTATTTTTGGGGTAGGGGGTATCATTTGAATTGTTAAAGCATAACAGAAATTATAGAAAAGGTACAAACAGAAGCTGGTGGAAATGAAGGTTATACCAACAACCAATTAAAGCATCATATCAATTTAGGGAAAATTTCATTCCATTCAATTATATTCTCTTCTGGGAATAATAACACATGCAAGCAAACTATTTATTACAAGAGTCCTTCAAATAGATAATTTCAAGGGTCAGTTTGCAAATACACAGAAATCCATTTTTCCAC
>JAHXMU010000097.1:1102945-1148412 GCA_019455685.1 Philornis downsi
CAAATGACTCCATGGCGGTGGTGAAGCAGATGTTCCCTAGCAGACTGATTTCGAAAAGAGGTGATATCCCATGGCCCCCACGTAGTCCAGACTTGATGCCTCTTGACTTTTTCTTTGTGGGGATACCTCAAACACAAAGTCTACAGTAATAATCCAAGAAGCATCGTTCAGCTCTAGGAGAATATCCGTGGTGAAACGGCAGCCATTACACCAGTATTACTGAAGAAAGTTTTCAATAATTTTCGTTTGCGGTTAGAGGAGTGCCATCGCAGAGAGGGTCGCCATTTAGATGATGTTATTTTTAAAAAATAAACTCCATTTATTACTCTACAATGCCTTAGATTTATTTTAACCGTACCTTTTGTATTTATTTTTTAATCTATTTTTTAAATACGCACGTTCTATTGCGCCACCCTGTACAATGTGATTTAAATGGCCGGATTGATCTGGATTGATTGCAGCAGTAGGTCCTTTTGAGGTAGTTTCCGACAACTTTTTCGCACACTTCGGGCAGTATTTCAGCTATAACTCGACGAATACTGATTTTTAAAAGCTCCAACGTTTTTGGATTATTCCCATAAACTCGGTCTTTGACATAGTCCCACACAAAAATGTCTAACGGCGTCAAATCGGCCAATTGACGTCTTCAAAACGTGAAATTTAGCTTTCTGCAAACTTTTCATGTAATAAAAGCAAAATCAGTCGTGTTGCGTGGCTCACGGCACCGTTGTGTTAAAACCACATATCGTCCATAATTTTCAGATGCAGGCCAAAAAAAAAGTTAATTGTTATACGGACATAGCGCTCTGAATTGAAATTCGGATTATTCGCCACACTTTCACTAGCAGAAGCGATATTTTCGACAGTGCAATATTTTCGTACATTGCAATGATGCACAGGTCTGACCGCATCTGTAGCGCTTTCAATCTCTTAAAATTTCTTTATAATCTTGTCAATTACTTGCTTAGTAGTTCGACTATGGCGACCATACTCACCCCTTAAGGTCGACGTTCGAGTCACCACGTTTGTAGTAAGTTTTAACTATTTTTACGCAATGTTCGTTTGTTAAACGATCCGTATTTGTAAATGGCAAATCTTTCACTAAATAAATAATATTTCAGATGGCAGGCATTTAACATCTGACAGGTCTTGCCAGTCTGGCGCTTTTAAAACTACTAAATGGATAACCCGTACAAACTTTTCTCGCAAAGGTATAAGGAAAAGTTATCTCGCACAAGCAATGTTGCCAGAATTTGATAATGAAAAAGATCAAAACTTTTGGAAGAAAGTCCGAAATAAGTTAAACAATCCAGATAAAAGGTAACTTTTCATATCCTTAGAAATGTAATCAGCCGGTGGTTTGAAGCCGATTCGGCTCAAATCAAATGTGTAGGTTTTACATGAGTCTCGCTGTGAAAGCCTTACCCATGGTGTGCCATCACACAGGTGCTGTTTTCCATCATTTTTTTCTTGGTTATATGTTTTTTATTTCTTCTAGTGACAGCAAGCGCCCCTTTGGGGTACCCAAACTAATCCCGAAGGATTAGTCAAACTACCAGAGATTGGAAGTAGGTCCCTTGGAAAAGCTTCCTCAGGTCCCACTCCCTCACTCGGCCAAAGTACCTTTGTAGTCACTTGGTATGAAGTGAGCTACCTCCCGGGTAGGAGTTGAGGTATCTAGGAAGACCTCGGATAGACATGAACAGCGTTTTCCAAGCTAATGCCTTCCTTCACCAACGCAACCTGAAGCAATGCAAAAGCACTGAAAACACTTGTTCGGGCAACCACAGCCAGTACGATGCTCCCACTAGGGGTCCAACACCATTGACCAGGAAGGAACAATGTTCCTTGTGTAGTATATGAGTGTAAATTGTATAAGTAAATACTCTAGAAAGATCATCAAAACTGCGCCTAGAATATTCAAGTACGATATATGTAATCTCTTTTCCTCTTTATCTGTGGGTGGGACTTTTCTAGAATTACGTTTACGACAATAAGTTATGTTTGTTCCTCTCACTCCTATTATATAGTTTATTGTTATCTCCTTTTCACTTGTTATGTATATAAGAACATTCTAGAATTAAGTCTATGATATACAGCACCCATTATCTAAATATGTGTTCTCTCTAAAATATTGTAGTATTTTCTAGAATAAGTAATTTTAGTATAAATAGAGCAACTTTGTACGTTTTTGAGCGATTAATAAAATTGACGTTGATGTGGAAATACGCTCCACGATACCAAACTTGGGCCCCTGGTCACCCGTGCTACCAGAAGAGAAGAACCCTCTGGTCTGGGTTTCGCAGACAAGCTACTCCAGTTTGCTTTATCATAGCTCGCATGGAACTGGTAATCCATAATCTACGGCATAGATTTTCAATGTCCGAGGAGAAAATATCAACACAGCAAAGCACACCATGCTCCAATCACAGTTCATTAACCAGATCTCTCTGGTCATACAACTATATTAACGGAAAAAATAAATCTTCTGATACCTCCCAACGGCTTCTCTATAACCGCACCTGTTGCCAGGATGTGTCTTGTTTAACTATGACTCTCCCCTTTACTTGGTTTTCGAAAAACGAGGTCCAAGATCAGTTTGATGTCATGTTAAAGGTGAATCCCAAGACACCTTTTCCTAGGGCGCCTGGCACAAGGCCACACTACTTTGTTTTTGTACGCAAGCATCATACCCTTTGCCTGCTTAATTGCAGGATCAGGTAGAGAGGCTTGCGTTTTAGGGGTAAGCGGTACAAAGAGGGCGGACCCGCCGCCGATTCAATCGATTTAAATCGGCTTCGATAAGCCGCCGATGACATCGGCTGGTTTCGGCTGCGCCGTTTGCATACTTTTCCACTCGAGCTAAGAATTTTGTATTTCATCTTTAATGTTTTACTACTATTCTATGCATACTCGTATACTCGTATGTAAGCTATTTAAACAAGTCACGTTAGGGATTGCTTAGATAATTCCAAAAAAAAAAATTTTAATTTCGAAGCTAAAATGACGCAAAAGTGGCTTTAAGACGATTCAGCAATAATGTGCTCTCACAAGGACCAAAACGAGGCAGCAAATACCCTCCAAATTCATCTCAAACGCATTGACTGGAGAATAAGAATAAACGAAAGTAAATATAGACAAGTAACATTCATAATAAACCACAACACGTTCCCAACCCTCAGGCTAAATAATATCGTCATTCCTCAGAGCTCAGACGTTATCTACCTAGGCGTCCATCAAGACAGAAGACTAGCCTGGAAAAAGCACATCGAGACTGAAAATACGCTGCTTAATAAGCACTACGAACGTAGCCTAAATTGTAAGGTGTTGATCTACACGGGAATAATTAAACCCATATGGTGTTATGGTGCTCAACTCTGGGGCAGAGCCAGCCGCAGCAACGTAGATAAAATAAAAAGGGTACAACCAAAGATGTTATGAGACATTACTGGAGCTCCTTGGCGCATGAGAAACTGTAATATACATACGGACTTGAATATACCATATGTGAAAGATGAGACAGAAACTCTCAAAGCAAAACGTCTAACCAGAATAGAACATCACCGCAATGTTCTAGCTAAAATCCTTGCTTTCCCTTCGGCACCTTCCAGACTCCGGAGAAGTGAATTTGCAGTCCCATAAAAGGGAAAAGAAACATGACTCCGAAAATGCATTGTCTTCTAATATCTCAACACTGCAATGCTTCGACATAATCCACCTGAGACCACATGTTCGGGCCCTGGCCTCGACACTCACGTAATCCGCACTTACATAGTCCACATTACGAAGAGTAATACATGAGTTTGCGGCATTAAGCCTGGAGACTCTCCGCTCATGTATTCCGGGCCTTTGACTCTTTTCTCACGTGGTCTAAGTTTATGATGAGGGACATGTGCGTAACTCAAACCCCCCGGGTTAATATAACTGTAAGATCATTTGTACGAACACTGCGCTAAACTACACCACTAGAGCTGCTAATTCAGAAGCTGCCGTTAGCTTTTGCATATCAAACTAATCCCTGCCGATCTCACAGGACTGCATAAACTGTCGACATACTCGTCGACAATTCAACTATTTAATGTTAGGCTCACAACGTGAGCGATCCAGTAAAACAAATATAGCGGGAAAACAAAGTTTACAAACTCGTTTAATTTTAATGGCTCAAATAAAAATGCTAAACAACGTGGGACCTTGAAACTGGAAACATATTTTTTATGAGGTTACCCTTTTTCATCAAAAAAAAATTTGTTTTAAACCACTGGCACCATCTATACGTCAAACAAAGGTAATAACTGTACCAAGTGGTAATCAATTTTCAAAATATATGGGAAGAAAATTATATTTTCAAATCAATTGTATTAAATTCTCCAATGAGCGGATATAGAAATCGTATAATGAAAAGAGGCTTTGTCGTTTTAATTATTTTACTCAGTGCTATAACAAAAAGCTGTTTGGATTTAATTTAAACTGATTTAAACTGTAAACGAAAACCGATATACCGGATAACAAAACATGTTGTTGAAATTTGTATGTAACTTATTGACAAGTTTCACACAATACTGGATTGAAGTACTTAACAATTGGAACAATTGATAACCATTTTTCAAAATACAACCGAATAATGAGAAGCTGCTTTATTGTATTGATTTCTAACTCACCACTATGTAAACAAACAATTGTTTTAATGAATCTTAGTTAACAATTTTGATAATAATTAAAGCTTACAAATGCTAATGCGGTAGAAGAAAAAAATGAACAAAATTTCAAAATATGGAAAATGTTGTAAAATAGCTTTATAGGAGGGCAAAACTTTCAATAGAATTAGCAATTTTATTGAATGTTTTATAAAGGCATTTGTGGTTTATGGATACAATTTTTGGGAAAAACATTAATAATAAAAACCTTGTATAATAAATATATTTTAAATTATTATGAATAAAACTCTAGGGGCCTTATTCATAAAGAAATGCTGAAATAGCTTCAAAATGGTATTTTATTATTCATTGTATTAACACTTATTGGAGCTTTCATAAGAAACGCATTCATAAATAATATTTAGCTTTTGAACAGAAAATAGACTTTTGTTGTGGTTTTACCTTTTACAACACTGTCAGCATGAAATTTAAACTGATTGTGATTGTGACTGTGACATTATAATCACAAATTGTCTCTGGCAACTGGGTATAAATACCGAATAATGGAACGCCGCTCCATTGCTTCAAGCTTTATCATTCATTTTGATCAAAATTAGTTAATAATTTTGATGATAATGCATGGATTATTAAAATAGGGGTAAAATTACAATAATAGTGGTAGAAGTAAAGCAGAAAAATTTCGAAACATTTTTGTAAATATTAGGTGTGCAACTAAGTTCCCGCTGTTTGCCAACAGGTGGCGCCAGCTGTAAGTGCTAGTCGATTCTGCAATATCCTAAACGTCATGAGCCAAACTGAGGCATATGGTACACATACCGCCTCGACAGAATAGTGATTTTTTGTTGACGTCATATTCTTTTGGTTGTGCGAATATGCCAAATAATCATCATATGCAGAAAGTATTGATTTTCTTCTTTCAATCGAAGAAAATCGCGGCTAAAGCTCATCGAGGGCTTCAAAACGTTTACGGAGATACTGCTTTAAGTGAAACAACGTGTCGAAGTTGGTTCTGTCGCTTTAAAGACCGTGATTTTGATATTGACGACCGTTCGCGTGAAGGAAGACGAAAAACGCTGGAAGGTACTGAATTGACGGCATCGCTTGATGGGGATCCGTGTCATACGCAGGTAGAGCTTGCTTCAGTATTAGGAGTTACTCGCCAAACCATTTCCAAGCGGTTGCATGCATTGGGAATGATTCAAAAGCAAGGACTTTGGGATTCTTATGAGTTGAAGCGAAGGGACATTAAGTGTAGTTTTGCCTTTTGCCTGGAAACAACTGTTTCAACGACAAAACAGGAAATGTTTCCTTCATCATATTGTAACGGGTGATGAAAAACGAATTCATAACAGCAATCCAAAGAAAAAAAAGTCATTGGGGCTGCCCGGTCATCCTCACCTCGGCCGAATATTCACGCTACAAAAGTTATGCTCTGTATTTGGAAGGACTAGGTCGGTCTTATTTATTACGAGCAGTTGAAACCAAACGAAATCATTACTGGGAATCGGTATCGACTTCAATTAATACGATGAAGCCGATCTGTGCGCGAGAAACGCCCACGAAAGGCATGAAAAAGTGATTCTTCAGCTTGACAACACTCGGCCTACCGTGGCCAAGCCCGTTAAAATCTACCTGAAAACGCTTAAGTGACAATCGTACCCCATCCGCCATATTCTTCAGATATTAAGCCGTCCGATTATCACTTTTTCGGTTCGGCACACGGTCTTTCTGACCAGCAGTTCCCCTAATTTGACGACATCCAAAAGATGAACAGTTCTACCGTGACGGAATTGGAGCTTTG
The DNA here is from genome assembly GCA_019455685.1 of Philornis downsi. Classification (NCBI taxonomy): domain Eukaryota; kingdom Metazoa; phylum Arthropoda; class Insecta; order Diptera; family Muscidae; genus Philornis; species Philornis downsi. The sequence continues at coordinate 1,109,402 of JAHXMU010000097.1, forward strand.
CCAGAAAGATGGGAAAAATTATAGGTAGTAACTCGCGACGGGCAATACTTTCAATGCATCATTTGTAAACATGTTTTCATAATAAAATGACATCTTTATTAAACAAAAAAAAAAAAAAAAAAAAAAAACAGCGAGAACTTAGTTGCGCATCTAATAGCTTTGCAGAAGGACAAGATGTTCAACAAACAAGATAATTTCATGGAATATCTTGTGAGCTTATAAAGATAATTATTATATACAGACTTATTAAATCTTTATATATATAATTCTACTGTACGGGCGTTGTCAGTGAACTCCTCCTAAAATTTTGCATAAATTTTTGTATATGCGTCTGGGTGGTGCCCGGGATGGTTTAGATTTACAATTCGGTCCAATTGGACAAAGGGGCGTGGTACCTCTCATACAAACAAAAAATTAAAAATCAATTATTTCTGCTCCTGCTTACGGTATTTGAACAAAATTTGGTGCGTAGGTTTGGTGTACATATCTTAAGTGCTACTGCAAATATGGGCGGGATTGGACAATGGAGCGTGGTACCTCCCATACAAACCACAAATTAAAAATCCATTATTTCTGCTTCTGCTAACGGTATTTGAACAAAATTTGGTATATAAGTTTGGTGTACATATTGTAACTTCTGCTGCAAATATGGGCGGGATTGGACGAAGGGGTGTGGTACCTCCCATACAAACCACAAATTAAAAATCCATTATTTCTGCTCCGGCTAACAGTATGTGAACAAAATTTGGTATACAAGTTTGGTTTACATATTGTAAGTTCTGCTGAAAATATGGGCAGGATTGGACAAATAGGCGTGGTACCACCCGAAGAAATCAAAAATTAAAAAAACCATTATTTCTGATCCTGTTATAGGAAAATTTAAGTTTTTCAAATACTGACTTTATTTCACTTTTCATTTTTCTATGTTTCCCGACAGACACACAAAGAACGTTGTACATGTGAAAGCGTTGCAGTAATTTTAAATCTCAATTAAATTGACTTAAATTAAATAATTTTAAAAAACTTTACACAAAAAGTATTAAAAGCATTCATTTAAATAACCACACTTTTCTAACAAAAATTTAAATACAGAACCATCTATCCTGAAAATTGTAAATCATTAATTTGCCACCTTTGAAGGCAGAACGAAGTTTGCCGGATCCACTAGTATCTAATAAAAACATTTTAAATCATTGTGAAGAAAGACCTAACAGTATGACAAGCATTAGGTTATTGTATGTGCTAAAGTATATACAAAATACAAGACGCTTCACAGTACATGTAAGCGATTTTAATTTTTCACGTCAGAGGTTTATGTAGTCGGTATGGTTGCATCGTACACAGAGCCTCATAGCCACAGTGGGATGTTTTTCAATAGAGAATCACAGGGTGCAACATTTGTAGCGTAGACATAAACCTAATTCGTGCACTACGTCTATTAAAATTATAACTTTATGTTATTGTATCATTTCGATTTCTCTTATTCCTTCAATGCTAGATTAGCTGACTTTACATACTCGTACATTGTACGAATATGTTACATTTCTCGGATGTGCAATAACTCAAGAGGGCACAAAACTCTGATAGTAAAACTGACAAATTGATAGTTAACGATGACTTGACTAATGTTGGTTTTCAAATGGTCCAACGCTTGGAGATTATCCGCGTAAACACGATCTCTGATGTAGCCCCCAAAAAAAGTCTAACGGAATCAAATCGCATAATCTTAGGGGCCATTTGAAATTACGCTTTCCGAAAACTTCTCATGGAATAAAACCAAAATAGGTCGTGTTTTTGGACTCATGGCACCGTCTTGTACATATGGCAATAGGATGTTACAGCTCGCCCTTGACAACCCCGATTTTCATGAAAAAATCATAATGAGTGACAAGGCACATGTTAATTTGAGTGGATATGTGAATAATCAGAATAGTCGGTTTTGGGCAATGGAAACCCCTCAAATTATTCATCAATCACCTTTCCATCCATTAAAACTGACAGTCTGGCGTACAATTTGGTCAGCAGGAATCATTGGATCTTACTTCTTTGAAACTGAAAACGGCGTAACAGTAACTGTCAATGTGGAGCGATATCGTAATATGATTGAAAACTTTTTAAAGTCACAACTGCATGCTTTGGGCTTGATTAACATGTGGTATCAACAAGAAGATGACACATCGCATACAGCGTGAATTACAATGGAATTACTGGGAGACCTCTTTCCACAACAAGTTATTTCAAGAAATGTTCATGTTGATTGGCCTCCACGGTTGTCTGATTTCACTGCTCCGGACTTCTTTTTGTGGTGATATCTAAAAAGCAAGGTATATGCACAAACCAGACACGTTTAGGCGACTGAAAACTAAAATATTCGTGATCAAATTAATGAAACACCATGTCAAATGTGTGGGAATGCAATGAAAAATGTGCTCAAAAGGGCTCGCATTTATGAGGCTCACAGAGGCGGACATTTATCTGATATTGTATTTCCTACGTAATTGTCGACATTAAATAAAACATTTGTCAATACAAGATCCATTCTCTTTCATTTAATCAAAAATTATAAACAAACAATTTACATATAGTATACCTTCCCGACAGACACCCTGTAGTAGCATTTAAGCATGTCAGGGTGATCGTGTGTTACTGATTCAAACTGTTTTTGCTTCGAGTGTGGTGAATATTTGGTTGGAAAAAAGGATATGCAATATCAAAATCATTAAAATACTCGTATGCATATTTACATTGTTTTGGTTTTGCTGCCAGAAACGTGAACAAACCGTGGACACCGACAATGTTTTGCAATAGTTGCAGAACTATTTTGGTCAAATAGCAAGAAGATCTAATAACCACCAAACCGATTGTTATTTCTGTTTAACAAAAGTTGCTTGATTCAATATGAAAAATCGAAAAAATATTACTTACGTGAATGTCCCATCGGTTTCCAAACCAGTTCAATGTCCACCAAGTGATCCATTACCAGTCATTCCTAGGGGAGTCCGAAACGCCTTTCACCAGCAGTGGTAGTTTGTATCTGGCTGATGATGAACGCCATTTAGTGACTCAAGTTGAGCTTAGTGATCTAATTCGATTTACATTTATCGAAGCAAAGCACAGAACTACTAGCTTCACGCAGCAATGAAGCAGTGGAAGCATCTTGTAGTTGGGACAAAACTAACGATCTAGAAGCTTGGAATTGACTCCATTTTTTGAAAAGGAACACTATTCTATACTGTACTGATGTTCATGGTTTATTTCAAAATATGAACCAGCCATATGACAAAACTGAATGGAGATTAAGTACAGTTTAAAGGCTCTTCTTTTGCATAATGGGAATGAAACCCCATCTATACCAATTGTTTATGCCGTTCACGTTTTGTGCGAATGTCCCTTATATGCAGATAGGGATCTCCAGGGATTAGCGATAACAAGGTCTGGGGATGACTGGATAGTTAGCAATATGCTCTCTACACAGGGTGGTTTGGCTAGAGCAACGGTGTTTGCTTCCAGAGCGTTTGCTCGGCGGAGGGCTACTGTGACGTAGTTGTGGGAAGTGGGTCTGCTGACCTTTTCACGGCAGTCTGACCTGGGGGTTGAGCGGTTGTGGGGCTGTTCGGATCATGCTGATCCCACAATCCCGTTCAGCTTGATTGTTGGCAGCTGAGTGCTCGTTTGCGGGGGCACCAGTCGTTGGGCCGCAAGGGGTTGAAACTGGAAGTAGATCTTCTACAGGGTTAGATTATCTACGAAGTTTGACCAGAGGATTTGTCTGGTACCGGGGGTGATAGGGATACACACGGGCATCCTTTTGGCGGGTATCCTTTTGACCTCTCGGGGGGTACAGACAGGCATGGGGTTTCCCTGTGTCTACCTATATATTTCATGGTTGCCGTTTACCGTCGCCGAACGGAAGGGGTTTTGAGTTTTCCCCGCCTCCCACCGGTGAGGATACTGCATCGTTGCAATTTGGTATCGACTGTTCCATCTGCCTGGGGCCTCCGTGCCTGCAGGTATGTAAAACTGTCCAGTCTGTGCTCTTTTGCCACAGGGCGACCAATCCCGTGAAGTATGGTGTATAAATCACGACTTGGTAGTAGCTTTGCTATGTGTTATGCTACGCAGCTCCAACCGGTGAGTTTGGCCGGTAGCGTGGGGATCAGGAGGCCCCGGGGGTTGAGTTCCCGCCTGATCATTTGGTGTTGAACCCCTAGTGGGAGCATCACGCGGGTTGTAGTTGATACCAAAATCGCTGGTAGAGACTTTGTGCTGGAATGTGGAGTTGCATTGCAACCGGATGCTACAGGCCCATAGAGTAGCAGAAGTGGTAAGATAGGCCTCACCTCCGCCAATAGAGATTATGTTCCATACTAGCATAATCAATTTGGTATCTCCTGGCTGCGAAGAAAGGGCTGACAATATGTGTTAATAGCACAATTGTCAGCCCCTTTTCCTAGATAGCCCAAGTTTTACTTGGCTATCCCCGGGGGGGAGCGTTGGCAATCGCATTGTAATATGCCCAGTGTATCGCACACCGTGGGTAAGGCCTTCATGGCGAGACTCACGTTAAACCCTCGTGGACTTCTGTTCATGCCGTTAATACAAAGGAAAATTACGAATCAATGACTGAAATTTAGGCATTACTCAAGTACAACGATAATCAATGGAAGATCTGTGGGGACCTTAAGATATGCGAGTTAAATATCTTTGTATATATAATATAGACCATCGTAAATAATTGTAAATTAATCTGTTTCTGGTCATTGGTTTGTTGACTGGTATGCAAGGAGGTTTCACAAAATATTGTTGTTTCGTGTGCCTATGGGAGAGTCGCGCTACATGTCATCATTACGTCAGTACAGAGTGGCCGAAGAGAACTGAGTATTCTCCTAGGCAAACAAAACATTTCAAATAAACCATTAATTGGTCCAAATGACGTTCTTCTTCCGCCACTGCGCATAAAATTGGGTCTTTTTCGTCGAGCACGAGTACTTATTGGCCCTCAGATCAAGAAGTTATTGAATGATGACAATTTTTCACAATATTTATTGGAGAAAGAATATGCAGCTTGGAAATCTTTCAAGAGCATTGTGAACAGTTTTCTTGGAAACAATAAGATTGAAAACTACAGAAAAAATGTTGCATGAATGTCACTCAAAATGCATTTTCTTCGTTCGCATTTAGATTTTTTCCCACAAAACCCTGGATGCGGTGAGCAACGAACAAGGGGAGTGTGTTCATCAAGATTTAATGAAAATTGAAAGAAATTATCAAGGATTTTGGGCAAAAGCTTGTTGGTAGACCGGACCAACAAAATGCAAACAACGTTCAAATAACACCATTCACTTTTGAAAATTCATTGATTTTTAAATAAACTAATGATTTTTATGTAAAAATTAAATAACAATATATTCTTTTGTATCTCGAAAACTTGACTTGATAGAGAAACCCCAATTGCAGATTTGAATTCAGCCCACTAAATTACCCTATGAAAGATATTTGGTTGCTCCAGTTCAAAACCTTGTTGGCTAATGTTATTGCAACACACATCATAACTTTCTTAAATTTATTTCTAATATTAAAAATCGGTAAGATTGCCGCGCCTTCACATATATCCCACACATAAGACCGATTTAACCCATATATTACAAAACTGCAAACTCATTGCAAAAAGCAGGGATTCCAACATAATTTTTAAGTGGAGTACTTCAGAAAGTTACCATTTTGCTCCGTTTATTATGCTTTAAGTCCGAAATTTTTGGAAAAACGTTACGCCCTTCTGCCAACCTCCGAGTTTTGCATTGATGCAAAAGATCTTTGGAAGGAGATGTATGTAATTTTGTTCACCCGAAGAAAGTTTCTATACTGATTAGTATATAGGACAATATATACCTTCATTGTTTACAGTGAATATTTAATGGTGTTTTCTCTGCGAAATTAAAAAAATTTAAATACATATTTTACACTTTTCTTGGACATTGGAATTTGAATCGAAGCCACGAAATCCAGAGCTGCTTTGTTGGAATTGGAGCGGGAGTTTCCTGACTTTAATAGAGTTCCACACAACTACTTGGAATTCCATTGTTGAAAAAAGAACCTGTAATTTTGTTGGAAATCATATATTTAACTATAAATTTTCCTCCTCTAAGTCATTTCATTCACTATACAAAATAAATTTAGCATTCCAAAGATCAAATGTTTCATTTTTATAGAGGGTGGCGCATAAGTAACGTTAAAGGCGACTATTTCGAATGCGTTCTTGTGCATGATTCGGTTTCAACTCATGAACCAATTGCATCTTATATGGGGAAAGGTGTAACATATGTAAAATTCTTTGCAAAGACCGTCTAAACATCTCTAACTGCTGAGAACGTCGCCTGGTGGTAGTTTCGGGGTTTTCCTCAATACTTGCTTGCACACGAGGTCTTCCAGCACGCGGAAGATCACAGACAGCCCCTTCATGCCCAAAATGCTGAACGAATCGGTAAATTGTTGGAGCGCTAGGAGCATTTCGAACATGAAAGAAATTTCGATAGGATCTAAATAATCAAATGCTGACTTTCAAAGTAAAATTGAACAACTTTGGTTCGTTGTTCTGTGTTGAGCCTTTCCATCATAAATTTCCGAAGTATTATTCAGTTAATTCTGTAAAGAGACGAAAAAAAGACTTAAACAAAAAATGTATTCACTGATCAAATCTTAACGTTACTTATGCGCCACCCTATACAATTACAAAATGTTCCATTGAGTCGGCCTCTTATTGTCTTAGATTTATTACTTCTTTTATTCACTTTATTTAAATTCAGTTCATAGTTCAGATAAAGATAAATTTAAATGCAGACTAAATTGACAAATTTACAGCTTTGTAAAATTTATTTATAAAAATTATTAACGTCGATTTCTGTTACGATATTTATTGTAAAAATTGTGTTGTGGCTGCTGTTTATTCGGCCGTGGCTGCATCGGTTTCTTCTGATGCGGTTGAGCTAACGCAGATGATTCGGGAGTTGAACTGTCATCATTACCTTTGGGTGTAGATTCGGCTGAAGACAATAAGTAGAAAATGAAATATGCTGTTGTTACAAACTAAAGCTGTTAATTGAATTAAGGTACCTTCAGCAACATGAACTTTAACCAAGGGGACAGGATGGAACATGGAATGGATATCTTGGGATGATCCTGGGAAGGAAATTTGGAATCAATTTGGAATTCAACAATAATAACATAACAAATAATGCAGATGACAATGGAGACTTAAGGTTGATTGGACTATGATATGAAGGTGAAGGTCAAAATTATTAAATTGTTGTTATTACGAGATGCTTTTAAGAACTTGAGTTGAATCCTATGATAATTTGCGTGGTGAAAGAACCTGGATGTCTACAGAGGCAGGCGCTCAAAGTGTTTCTAACTCCACCATGCTGTAGCAACCAAACGGCTAACGACAGCTCGCTTATATTTTGACAGTCAGTCAGTAGCATATCGTTTTACGCTTCTGTTAAAAAATCATTACAGTGGAATTCAAATATAACAATGTTATTACCAATTGACTAGAAATGGTAACCATCTATACTTGAAGAGATACTATATTTACGTTTAAAAAAAATTCTCGTGTATCGGACCAAAGTAATCCTCGACAAAGCGCAGTTCAGTTATAGACAAATTTTAATGTGTCTACACATAGCATGGGGCACATATGAAAAAAATTAACTACGATTGAAGCCTTACAAAATAGAAAAAGTATAAGATTTAACACCTGCTTGGAAGTCAGTCGTCCAGCAAGAGCAAAGATGTCAAAGCACTTGCAGGTTGATGGAGAGCTTGAAAATTCGGTCTTTTCTGAAAAAGAAATAAATTCTTACGGTTCAGCAATATATAAACAAACAAAAGTATTGTGTATGGTTGGAGTTTAAATCAAAAGAAAACTTAGACCACCGAATAGCTCTGCCAAAGTAATCCACAGGACTCGTTTTCATTGAACAAAAAATGAAATCAGTGTTTTATTATATTCTGAGTAAAGATTCTGAATAAACCATTGGGCGTTTCAAGAGTCGACACCATCTCACAAAGCCCGTGAAATCCCACATTTTTGAAGAGAAAAAGTTCTCAGCTTCATTTCTTCACAACAATGGCCACCATATTTGTCGAAATTAAATGAAATGGATTTTTTCACATGCTAAATGGCGGTCAAAGTATCAACTAAAAATATGGGGCAGTCAATGTCTTAAAGATTGGTCTTCACCGAGAATGTAACAAACTGCCGTCAAGCCAATTTCGTGTAGGTGTGAAGCCTTCACGGAAAAAATCTATAATTATAGTATGAAATGGTTTGTACAACATACTCAAGTTTTTAAATAAAAAATATCAAAATTGACGAAATTACAGCATTTTTAGTTGGGAACACTTCAAGCTGATATTTATAGCATTAATCGATTTATCCATTTGGTCTCAGTAGGTGAGAACATGACAGTCTTTGGACAAATGTTAAAAGTGTTTGTAATCCAATTGGTCTTTTGACTATTTTTATTTTCTATTTCAACGAAATTTTCCTAAAATCGTCTCAGAAATTTTGCGAAATGAACCCGGCATTCTAAAAACATTTGCGAAATTTTGAAATCAAATATCTTACAAAACGTATTGAAACAAAAAGGTCTAAGAACAAAAATTAAAAATTTGCAAATCAGATGTGGACATCTAAATTAGATTCATTTTCAGCCGTACCAATTTTGAAACTTCAAGCCTCAAAGGCTGTATTCTTGTAGACAGAGGTAAGTTGTATTCAATGGTATTTTTTAAGAAACTTTTAAAATTCAGAATAAATAAGAGTCAGACCAAATTGTGCCGTCCTCAACTGTCTCATATGAATGAGTACCTTCTCCTATTGCGTGGTCACGCAAAGTACCCATCAAAAGAACATACAAAAAGCTTTTATCTGTTAACATTTTCTAAATGTAATTTTTATACTTTATACAGGGTGGGCCATATGAGTGTTGGCGATTTAATTCTTCAATTTATCGGTAACGCGCGGCGCGGGGTGGCTGGGGGATATGTTGTTCGCTGCGCCAAGAATTAAAACCCGATGATCCCAATAACCGACGTAACTTTGTCAATTTGATGCTAGAGCGGTTCAACAATTTCAACAACGTGATTTTTAGTGATGAGGCCAATTTTCACCTTAATGGCCATGTGAACAAGCAAAATTGTCGGTTCTGGTCCGAGACTAATCCCCGACGCTTGCATGAACGTCCGCTTCACAGCCCTAAGCTTGTCGTGTGGGCTGGGATAACGTCAACCGGTATTATTGGACCATACTTTTTTGAGGACGAAAGAGGGCATGCAATGACGGTTAGAGCGAACAATTATTGCAACATGCTAGCAGACATTTTGGTGCCAGCTTTGCAAGAACTTCAAGGCAATACCTCGAGGATCTGGTTTCAACAGGATGGGGCCACATGTCATACGGCTAGGGTATCCATAGAGCTGCAGAAAAATGTTTTTTGAATGGCCCCCACGTGGCCCCGATCTCTCTCCATGCGATTATTTTCTATGGGCCTACTTCAAATCGGTAGTCTACGAGAATAATCCGACCAATTTAGAACAGTTGAAGAGGAACATTATTCAGGAAAGTAACAAAATACCGAGAACAACTTTTCAATGGGTTTTCCAAAATTTGCGACTTCGGTTCCAAGAGTGTCAAGCAGCCGAAGGAAGCCATTTGGACATTATTTTAAGTCTTAAAAATTCCCATGCTTCTACTTTTTAAAAATACAAATATATTTTTTTTATGTTTCGTAGTTTTTTTTTTAATTGAATGTTTAAACCGCCAACACCCTTATGGCCCATCCTGTATATATCAATCAATCAATCAATATCAATACTTTATATTTATCAATTGATATGGCAAAAACGTAACACTCAGAAGAAAACGTTTAAGCACCAACTGCGTTTCGACCAAATATGTATCATGGCCCTTTAAGTCGATTAAGCGATGTTCGTCTTTCTGGCTAGCTGACACGCAATAATTACTTAAAATCTGGCTCAACTTAAGTTGGAAAAGTTGACCGATTAACCTTGCCCGCTCTAATACCTTCAATAAAAGTGGTGCATTTTGATCCACAAATTCTTATATTCATTTCTTTTAATTAGTTTTGCAAATCACAGCATAATTTGACACCCATTGAAGATTTGTTAAAATTTGGTTTGAAACTGAAAATAGAATTCTTTTCTTTTCGACTTATTTTCCAAAATTTGCGTTTTCTCTGGCAAATCCTAATTTGTAGACTGCAGCAACGTAAATTTTTGACTATAGTATTGATCTCAATTGCCTGGTAAAATCTGGGAAAAATCGAGCGAATAGCCACGCCTCTTCTGGTACCATCCACATAAAAGACTGATGTAATTCAAGTATTTATAAATTCATATCTTTCAAGCAGTTGCACAAAATTTAGCCAAACTTGGCAATCATGCTCTTTGGGGGCATAGTATTGAGAATGAAAACGTACTGCATTTTCATATTTAAACGGGTATCTCCCACACAAATTGAGCGGTCAACCGTTATATACATATATATTTTTTTGTTTTTTTTTTTTTTTTTTTTTTTTTGCCTGCAAGCATTTTCACGCGGACTAAAGGTTCTTAAACAATTGTTGATTGGATCAAAACCGCACACTTGAAACGAAATTAAAAACTCCTCTGTTTCTAGTACCTCTCATAACATTTTCTATTTTCCTAGGTCCATATCTTTCACTCAACTATAGTTTCACCTAACTCGGTTTAGTTTAAACGCATTCGACGGATGGAAATGATCCACACTGCCGCTTCCCTTGGGGCACCACACATACAAATTACACTGTCTTGAAAACATACTCAAAATAAGTACACCCAACTTATTCAATACTACTAAATTTTACTTGAAACAAATAAGTGAAACCCAACTTGACAAAATTCTACTGGATCCGAAAATAGTACATACATAAAATAAGTACGCAAATTTCTTCGAATAACTTTCTTTGATATCTTGAGTATAGAGGTAATTCAATATTTCCATTCAATATTTCCAGTGATGTAATTCAATATTTCCATTTAAAAGGCCTCAGTCCAACCAACATTAGGTTAGGTTAGTTTAGGTCAGTGTGGTAATCTAAATAGACAGACTCACTTAGACTGTATAGTCCATTGTGATACCACGGAAACTAGAGATATGGATGTCCCTAGTTTCTCCCGTTGAGGCATCCTAAGCGCCTCAAGAAGCTTTAAGTCGGACAATTTCTATATCTTCCAGATCTCATAGATCCCTAAAGAAATAAGAGCCCAGTGTTGATCCCCGACTGTTCGCCAGGATATTTTACCAGGATAACGATGCGAAGCATATTTCTAAGTTGGTAAAGGATTGGTTCCAAGATAATAATGTTGCCCTTCTTGGCTGGCCAAGTCAATCTCCGGACTTAAATCCAATCGAAAATCTTTGGGGAGAGTTGAAATAAAGGATTGGGAAAATAAGGATCTGTTATGGAATTTTGTTCAAAAAACTTGGTATGAAATACCAGCAGAAACCTGCAGGAAGCATATTGCCAGCATGCCAAAAAGAGTCAACAAAATAATTAAAAATAAAGGTGGATATACCGGCTTTTAACGAAACTCAGCCAGTTTAGCAGATAAAACTTGATTTTTTTTTACTTTTTTGTTTATTTTAACTAAATGTACTTATTATTTTGTCCAACGTTTTTTTGATTAATTTCTTACCTTTTGAAAAATACTAAATTTAATTTTTGTTTTTTGTTATTGTTTTAGTATTTATTTGATTCCTAATGTTATAACAAAAGAAATTATTACTTGTTTTTTCTTTTAATTTATGAGCCTTTAACCAAAAATATATGGTGTCTTATTATTTTGACCACGTGTGTGTATTGGCTTTGGAGAACCCAGAAAATATTATGGAGAAGCCATTGCATCCGGAAAAAGCGACTGTTCAGTGCGCATTATGGTCTGGAGGTATCATTGGGTCACAGTTTTTTAAAAAGTCCTTTAAGTTGGAACCAATACAGAGGCAGTCTTTTAAATGACATTATATTTCATATATAATGGCAAGGTCCAAGTATTTTAATGAAATAAAAGTTTCATCAAAATCATAGCTTTATGTGTGTTTTATTTAGCATTACTTAAAAACGAAAAATAGGCAACCCGCTACAATCGTATTAAATGTAACTGAACCCCAATTTTCAAAATGTTCGACAAATGTAAACCTTTAAAAAAGATGTTAGGATGTTTGGCAGACAAAAAAAAAAACAAGTTCTTTTGGGGTTTCTCTGTGTAACAAAATTAAGATAAAAATACACATTTGTGTAAGGAAATGCGCCCTAGTACTATGAAAAAACAATAAGCTATCATATTTTAAATCTATTTTGAATCATTCGAGGATTTTCCTCAGCCCAAAGAAGAATGATTTTATCGGCAAAATCAGCATTTTCATGTTGTCTTCCCAATACCCAATTAAAGAACTCGCTTTGCTGTGCATGGTATGCATGAAGATGCAAATCTTTCGTCAAAATTCGCTGCATAGTGGATTTGGAGACACCAATTTGCTGAGCTCGGTGTCGAATTGAGGTGGATGAAGTTTGAGCGATATCATCACGTACAGCTGCAATATTTTCGGTCGATCGACCTGGTCGAAGGCGCGTTGTTGTCTTTACATCACTAGCAGACCCATTTTTGGCAAATTTATCCATTAATCTCTTTACAGTTGACTCTTTTGGAACATTATTGTGACCCCAAATTGATCGCAATTTGCGAAATGTAGCCGCAAAACTTTCACCATTTTGGTAAAACAATTTCACAATGAGAACGCGTTGTTCATTGGTGTAGTGCTCCATTTTTACTTCTGCTAGCAAACAATAACAATTGTTCAAATGTCAAACAATGACACTTCGAATGGCGCCAAATTTAAATCTTGCGTTCTTGTTGGGACACCCTTTAGAAACCTACTTTGTTTCTGGTTTTCTTTCGGAACATAATGCAACATATATTTTGATTCGAGGATCTGAAACAAAACTATATTTATATGCAATTTCGTTCTCTCAGTCTGAATCAGAATTGAAACCAAATGAAGTTTCGTTTGTTGCCAGAGAAAATTGATTTGAGCTAAACTGGGGAAGATAAAAGTAGGTTAAGTAACTTATTTGATGAACTTACGACACCAGATTCTCAGAAATGTTCACAACTACTTAAGAATGCACAAAATTGTTTCTAATTTCATTTTGGATATATTAATCAAATTCAAAATTGTTTATACTTTCATTTTGTATATATGAAACAGAAACCAAATTCAACTGAATTTTGATTTAGAATAAAAATGGATCGAACCTATACTGGGAAAGATAAAAATGGTACATATAGCTTGTCTAGCTGGGCACCCTAATAGTTTTAAGTACAATGAATTGTTACCCTTAAGTGCAACCCTAAATATAAAAAAAGAAGAATACGTCACTTGTAATCCAGACGTCGAGCAAACCCGAAAGTAAAATATACCCCCGAAGTCAATAATAAAATATATAAAAACGAAAAATCTAATTTTGCTTTTATTTCTCAACCCGGTTTGGATAATTATTTTATTCGCCCCCACCCCAAACATAGCTTATTTGATGAATTTACGACATCAGACTGTCAGAAATGTTCATAACTACTCAAGAATGTTGCCTGTTTTTTCAAAAATAAAATCCTTAACCAGGCACAAAATTGTTTCTAATTTTGTTTTGGATGTATAAATCAAAACCAAAATTGTTTGTGCTTTCGTCTTACATATATGAAACCGAAACCAAATTCAATAGAATTTTGATTCGGTTGCCGAAATCAAAATAAAAATGGATCCGCCCTAAACTGAGAATGATACAAATAATTCATATAACTTATTTTATGAATTTACGACATCAGACTCTCAACCACTCATTAATGTTTCGGTTTTTTTTAATGAAAAATTTCAAATGAAATACAAACATAATGTTTCATAAACCAGGCACAAAATTGTTTCGTTTTGGGTGCATAAATAAAAATCATAATTGTTTGTACTTTAATTTTTTATATACGAGTATGAAACAGAAGCAAAATTCAGTTGAATTGAATTCGGTTGTCGAAATCAGAATATACATTTTAGTGTATTTTTCATTTAGATCCCAGAAACTTAAACGAAACAGAGACTGACGGTCTCTGACGGATAGTTGAGATATCAATTATATCTGTTGCCTTTTGTCATTAATTTTCTTTAGAAAATTGGGTTTTACGTTATATGTTCAAGAAGTTGAAAATGATCAAATAATTTGAAAAAAGAATCGATTTTGTTACAGACGCTATATCACTTTTATACGTGGTATGGACATTTTCTCAGAATAAGATATACTGGTCTACAAATTTGCGAAAAAATTGACTGCAGAAACGAAACATGTGTCTTAACTGATCTGGATGCGCTGAATTCGAATCTGGGCTATCTCGTCTTGTTTATTTTTTAACGCATGCTGGCAATACTGTAAAACAGTCAATACTGACACTACAATTTCACAATTATTAATGTAACAGAAGGTCACAGTCATTCTAAATCTTCATAATATTTAATAGCGTTTAAGCTTGTCAGGGAGATCGCGTGTCACTGATTCAAGCTATTTTTGCTTTGTGTGTGGTGAATATTTGGTTGGAAAAAGGGATATGCAATATCATAGTCATTAAAATACGCATATTTACATTATTTTGGTTCTGCTGTCAGAAACTTAAACAAACCATGGACATCGACAATGTTTTGTAATATTTGCAGAACTGTTTTATACAAGTGGTCGAATGGCAAGAAAATCTATTTCAATTTTTCAATTCCAGTACTTCGGAGAGAGTCAAGTAACCACCAAACCGATTGTTATTTCTGTTTAACAAAAGTTACTGGATTCAATATGAAAAATCGAAAAAATATTACTTACGTGAATGTCCCATCGGTTTCCAAACCAGTTCAATGTCCACCAAGTGATCCATTGCCAGCCATTCCTAATGCTACGAGCAGACAGTCCGAAACTTCTTTCACCAGCAGTGGTAGTTTGTATCTGGCTGATGATGAACGCCATTTAGTGACTCAAGTTGAGCTTAATGTTCTAATTCGGTATTTACATTTCTCGAAGCAAAGTGCAGAATCAGGCAGCAATGAAGCAGTGGCAGCATCTTGTAGTTGGGACAAAACTAACAATCTATAGAGATAGAAGCTTAGAATTGGCTGCATATTTTGAAAAGGAACACTCTATTCTATACTATACTGATGTTCATGGTTTATTTCAAAATATGAACCAGCCATATGACAAAACTGAATGGAGATTAAGTACAGTTTAAAGGTTCTTCTTTTGAATAACCGGAATGAAAACCCATCTATACCAATTGCTCATGCCGTTAATACAAAGGAAAATTACGAATAAAATGATTGAAATTTTGGCATTACTCAAATACAACGATAATAAATGAAAGATCTGTGGGGACCTTAAGGTAAGTGAGTCAAATGTCTTTGTATATATAGTATAGACCATCATAAATAATTGTAAATTAATCTGTTTCAGGTCATTAGTTTGTTGATTGGTATGCAAGGAGGTTTCACAAAATATTGTTGTTTCCTTTACCTATGGGATAGTCGCGCTACATGTCATCATTACGCTAGAATACAGTGGCCAAAAAGAACTGAGTATTCTCCCAGGAAAACAAAACATTTCAAATAAACCATTAATTGATCCAAATGACGTTCTTTTTCCTCCTTTGAACATAAAATTTCGGTTTTTTAAGAACTTTGTCAAAGCTCTAGACAAAGATGTGACAGCACTTAAATATTTGTAAGCTATTTTTCCTAAAATTTCATATTCATATAAGAAGGCATATTTGTTGGCCATCAGGTCGGGAGTCTATTGAATGATGACAATTTTTCACAATATTTATTGGAGAAATAATATGCAGCCTGGAAATCTTTCAAGAGCATCGTGAACAGTTTTCTTGGAAACAATAAGATTGGAAACTACTGACAAATTGTTGCTGAATTATTGACGAATTAGGTGCACGAATGTCACCCAAAAGATTTAATGAAAGAAATTGAAAGAAATTATCAAGGATTTTTTGGACAAAAGCATGCTGGGAGACTATTGCTGGACTCTAATACATGAAACCGAACCAACGAAATACAAACGACATTCACTTTTAAAAATTCATTGATTTTTAAACAAACTAATAATTTTTTATGTAACAACGAATAAAAATATTTTTTTTGTATCTCGAAAACCTGACTTGATAGAAAAACCCCAATTACAGATTCGAAT
The DNA here is from genome assembly GCA_019455685.1 of Philornis downsi. NCBI lineage: Eukaryota > Metazoa > Arthropoda > Insecta > Diptera > Muscidae > Philornis > Philornis downsi. The sequence continues at coordinate 1,125,718 of JAHXMU010000097.1, forward strand.
TCAGCCCACAAATTTACCCTAGTAAAGATATTTGGTTGCTCCAATTAAAAACCTTATTGACTAGTGTTATCGTTAAATGCCGCATTATGAATGGATGCTGTGGACTCACTTTTAATATATATAAAAGTTTTCGAGAAATCTATCAAACACACCCATGGTGCTCACGTATCATCTCTCAAATAATAATACTTTAGCATAGCCGTGTAAAATTTTAATTTTCCAAAAGTTTTTTCGAAATTGCGTTCTTTTAACTGGTACCTAAGCATGTGAGACAATTTTCCAAATACCGACGACATCTGATTATGATATCACGCCCTAAGCAAACAGACGGCGTCGTCTATAACATTTAGTTGTAGTCATCAGAAAAACTATTGGCCTGAGATCATAAAATTTGTTATACTGATCGTGTTCGAATGTAATTTTAATTAAATTTGTAAATATTAAATCATATTTTGTTTAGCATAAAGACATTTTTAGACATTCTTATATTTTCTCAATGAGAAAAGTATTGCTTGCTAACAGATATTACCATGGGCTATGCAAGCAATTCAATGATTAAGCCCTCTCTCGACAAAAAAAGAAAAAAAACGACTGCATCAGACCTTGGTTCTACCTGTCTTGTTATATGGGCCAGAATCCTGAGTTATGACGCAAGCGTATGAATCAGTGCTGGCAGTCTTCAAGTGGAAAATACTCCGGAGTATATATGGACCCATCATCGTTAACGGAGAGTATCAGCGTCACATGAACAATGAGCTGTATAAGCTATATGCAGACATTGACGTTATCAAACGCCTTAATATACAGTGATTGCGTTGGCTGGGTCATGTGGAGCGGATGGACCCAAATGCTCCGGCACGGAAAATTTTCGGCAACGAACTCGATGGACGGCATAGTAGAGGGCGACCAAAACTTCGTTGGAAGGACCAGGCTTTTGAAATACTACTGAAACTTACTGTGACGAATTGAAGGAGAAGCGCAGGAAACCGAAGTGCTTGGAATTATTTTCTACGGGCGGCATATAATAGATAAGGATGTCTATTCCAGTCACTACCTAAGAAGAAGAAGATATTTTTTGAAAAACTAGTTAACCGAAGCGAAAAAATCGTTTAATCCGGTTATTCAAAAATAAAAATATTCGGAAAATGGGAATATGATTTTGAAAACAAGTTTGGCCGATTTTCGGCTTCGGTTTTGAACACTTTTGGTGAGACGTAACAAAATGTTAGTGTAATATAATAAATAAATCATTTTAAGTTTAATTTCCTTAACTTTTCCTGAAATCGAGACAGTTGATTCGTGGTCTTCATCATACAAATAATATATATTCTCTATATATTCTATATATTCTATATTCTATATATTCTATATTCTATATTCCTTAAAATATCTAAAATCAAAGCTCCTTGGGAAAACGTGCCAAGTTAAATATATTATGCGGAAACTATTGTGAAATCAATTACTTTTGGCTCGTAATTTCATAATTTGTTTTTAGTAACATTGTACAAAAATTAAAATGGAGGGACAGAAATTAAGGTGTTTCTGAGTCTATCGCTATAAGCTAGAAGCTAGGATTAATATCTGGAAACATTACAAACACGAAACATGTAATTTCCTATAGCAAAGTGTGGTATAAATATTTATTCTCTACAACTATTAATTGTGTGAATGAGATCATGTTTGGTGCGAGATTGAAGTCGTGTGAAACAAACCAATGGGACTGTAAAATATATCCTCCGACGATGAAGCCGGTGTCAGCTGTTGCACGGAAGAATCCAATTTGGGCAATCCAACCGGTTGCCATATATGAGAAATTTCGGTTTTTAAAACTATCGACCAATCATACTCTACGGAGGTTTGTGTCGTTATGGTCCTATACAATTTACTGGCTGATGGTGGAATATCTTTAGGCTCTGAAATGTTTGGTTTTGGCTCTAAGCAGAAACCGATATAAGGAAACGAAGCGGATCAAAAGTTCTGCCAACATGTCCACTAACTCACCTTGCGATGTCGTTGCATCTATGGCCGGCTTCAAAAAGGCTGCAGTCATATGTCCCGGTGTCGATTTCTTTTCATCTTCCTCATCTTGGGCCACCTTTAATTGGTGTCGCTGTACGGGGGGTGTATTCAATAATTCCTGTGGTTTCTTTGGGTCTGTCAAAGAAGTTGTTGATTGGGAAAAGGAAGAGATATAGAAAGCGAAAGCCAAATATAGGATATAATTTTGAATTTGGTGATGGAATGGATTGATGGTGGATTGGGGACGAAATGATGAGGGTTTTCTTTTCATTTTAAATAGTATCAATGATCTGAATGTTGTTTGTGGTAAAGTTCGTATTTAATTTGTAATTCATAGTTTATTTGACAAAGGGCACAAGAGAGTTAAATTCATACTTATATGTAATCAACAGGGAGCAAGAAAATATTAGGAAATAGTTTCTGTAATTCTAAAAACCATTACCGACTTCTGTGGTCTGTTTTCCACTGACTGTGTCCCGTTCGCTGTCACTCTTGTTGTCTTGCTCTTGTAGCGACTTGACGGGCTCATTGTCAGTATCCGCGTCCGCGATAGAATCAGCCTTGGTGTCAGGATCCGGTGTGGGAATAGGAGGTCTATTCTGGGGTGCACCATTTTCTTTAACCTCATCGGCACTGGTTGTCGCTGAATCATTTATTATTGTATCCGACGATTTCTGCAAGGAGAAGCGAGAAAATGTGAATAAGTGATATTTATTTATTTATTTATCTTTTTATGAATAATAACTCATTTTTGGGGTGAAAATGTAAATCTGTGTGTAAAAATCAATATCGTTCTTAGCAAGTCCGTCCTTCTTTTAAAGTATAGCATAAATTGAGGCTGTCCCTATGAAAAATTCTTAAAATGATATAAAACAGTCTATGTTTGCACAAAGCTCTTTTATTTTACGCCTAGCAGAATCTTCTCAAGGACATTGCATAATCTTCAATCTTTTCACTCAAGTAGTTGTAATAAATTCACTCTAATTTAGCAAATGTCTTTGTTTGATGCAATAAGTTCTGAGAATGATAACGGTCACCCTTGCCATTCAGTTTTCTGAGACCACCCACACAAATTGAGTTGGAAAAAACGATAACAGAGCCTAACAGAGGCCCATACCTAAATTAACACATAAATTTTTGGGTATGAAAATGGAATACATAACTAAGCTTCTTAGGATACCACAAATACAAATTGGTCGAATTAACGAAAATCAATGATCCCTCTATAATCTCTAAATTGAGGTTCTGTTTTTGCTTGTTTCATTAAATCTTAATTCATTATATTTTCTGATGAGAACCTAGCTATTTTCCACTTTCCTTTTGGATCTTTTGGACCAACACAAATATATCGTAAGCGAAGATTAATGCAAATCTGCTCACCCAACTTAAATTTCTGTATTGGTTTTGTCCTCTTCTATTTGAAGAAATTATAAAGAAAAATTTGCTTCGGAAATAGTTTCGTTCATTGTGGATTATTATGTTATACAACAAACTGCACTCGAATATTTGTAAAGGTAATTTTAATTCAAATAAAACGGCAAATCTACAACACGAATATATAGAAAAATTTGAACAATTCTCTTATCCCAGAAACGGAATATTCAATCGCTACAATAATGTTTTTGAGGGATTTCTAGGAGGTAGGCAAAGGTGACGCCTTTCAGGCTAAGCCAAAAATTACTCCAAATTCGCTAAAATAAGAAATTTCTAAAAAGCAATTATATTTATACCATAATTCGGAAAATAAGCATCAAATCGCTTTCAAAGGAGGCTATGAGAATTTCAATGTTTCTGCAAATAAAGTTTAAATAAATCAATAAAATAAAAAAATTGTTAACTAAAACCAGGGTGGGCCATAAGGGTGTTGGCGGTTTAAATATTCAATTAAAAAAAAACTACGAAACACAAAAAAAATATGTTTGTATTTTTAAAAAGTAGAAGCAATGGAATTTTTACGACTTAAAAAAAATGTTGTCCAAATGACTTCCATCGGCTGCTTGACACTCTTGGAACCGAAGTCGCAAATTTTGGAAAACTCGTTGAAAAGTTGTTCTCGGTATTTTGTTACTTTCCTGAATAATGTTCCTCTTTAACTGCTCTAAATTGGTCGGATTATTCTCGTAGACCACCGATTTGAGGTAGCCCCATAGAAAATAATCGCATGGAGAGAGATCGGGGCTACGTGGGGGCTATTCAATATCCCCCCTATTCGAAATGAGTTTTCCAGGAAAAACATTTTTCAGCAGCTCTATGGATACCCTAGCCGTATGACATGTGACGCCATCCTGTTGAAACCACATCTTCGAGGTATTGCCTTGAAGTTCTTGCAAAGCTGGCACCAAAATGTCTGCTAGCATGTTGCAATAATTGTTCGCTCTAACCGTCATCGCATGCCCTCTTTCGTCCTCAAAAAAGTATGGTCCAATAATACCAGTTGACGTTATCCCAGCCCACTCGACAAGCTTAGGGCTGTGAAGTGGACGTTCATGCAAGCGTCGGGGAATAGTCTCGGACCAAAACCGACAATTTTGTTCTTCACATGGCCATTAAGGTGAAAATTGGCCTCATCACTAAAAATCAATCACTGATTTATTGTTTTCGTAATACGCTCGGACATAAAATGCACGCTGCACTCCCGTGTACGGCTCCATGGCGACTAAATTTCCAGGAAGCGGCGCAGCGAACAACATATCCCCCCGCCACCCCGCGCCGCGCGTTGCCGAGAAATTGAAGATTTAAACCGCCAACTCCCTTATGGTCCACCTTGTATATTTCGACGTTTTTTTCTTACGTTTTTTTAAGAAATATTTGTTGGCGCAAAAATGGTGTTTATAATTGGTATAAGACCTCATAGAGGTCAACAATTATGATATTCTGTTCTTGAATTATGCACACATTTGCTTTTCATAGATATATCCATTCAACGAAAATGTTTAGCAATTCGTCCAGATTGTAATTTGTACTGTCGAGTCATTATTTAGCCATTTCGGCCAAGTAGAAACGATTTCAATGAAGTATTCATTTTTGTTTATTTTCGTTTGTACGCAGTATTTTTCGAATGTTTACTTGAACAGTGTACTTTCAAAGTTGTTCAAATACGAATATGATCTGGCAGGATTTAAGTACTTACCTCTTCAGGTTCCTTTTCCGATCCATCAACGCTGATATTACTCTCTTCCGTGGACGACGATTCATCAGAATCCTCTTCGAGCGTCGGGACGTAATCAGAGTCATCTTCGGAATTTTCATTGGCATATTTATTTAACATTTGGTCAACAGTAAGATTCAGTTCAACATTTTCATCATCACGAGGTCTTTTTGTGGTGAAACGTGATGCAGCCTAAGTGAAAATCCCCATACAAATTACTCATCTTAACGTGAGAACAATCTCAGACCTACCGAATTGTCTTCTCTTAAATCACTCTCTACAAACGTACGTCTGGCGGGTACATCACGCTGTTGACCAGGTCGACAAACTGCACTGCTAAACAGATTGCTCACTTTTCCCAATATTGAGGGTGTTTGGCCTGAACTACTCGTGGCCACGGAGTCGGATTCACGATTTCCTATAACCTTCATGCCGCGAACTCGTATGGCCCGCAGGTTGCGACGTTTGATTTGTATTGAATAGACCATAGATTGCCGTGAGAAATGCGGTGTCCCTACAACTGTGGAGCTCACATTGAGAAAGAAACGCAAAAAGCGTAACCAAACAATCAGCATGAGAAAGAAGACCCAGGGTAATGGCCGCTCTAATTTTATATCGCTGCTTTCGTCTAACAAAGAAAAAAAAGGAAAATTAACTATATTGGTAAGGCATATATCGGCATTTACATGCTATTTTGACCGACTTTACGTTTTTTGATTTTTTGGGCCACATATATTTTTCACGTGTACTCTTCGAGAATCTGAAATTTGAGTTTTACCACTGTAAGGGGTGCCGCACTGCTCTATGATATGATGCCGAAACTCACCGGTTGGAGCTGCGTAGCAAAGCTACTACCAAATTGTGATTTATACACCATACATACTACGGGATTGGTCGCCCTGCGTGCCTGCGAAGACCTTAGGTAAATTGAACGGTCGATACTACAGTCGATATACGGACATTGCATGGCTGCAGTATCCTCACTGGTGAGAGACGGCAAAAACTCCAAACCGCTTCCGTGCGGCGTTCGGAGTTTCGGGCGATTCACACAGTTCCTCTCTTATTAGCTAACACTGATAGATTCCGGGCTGTTGCTTAGTTCAGACAGTCAAATTGTTGACAGTGCAGGTCCGAATTAAGAGTTTGGTCGTATAGAAGCAGGCCATAGTAAATGTTTCTCTGGCAGTTCCGCCAAACGCACAGCAAAACCTTACCGTTAATCCTGGCTTGGCTACCGTTTTAGCCGGCTCACCTCGACTCAGCTATGACCGTTTTCGCTTGACGTTGTCGTAAGTTCTTCAGAACTGTTGCTTTTCGGTGAATGAGGTTCTTTTGTGTTAACTCGTATGGCACCTTTTTGTATCCAGCGTTATTCAAATGGATAAAAAAAAGTTTTCTATGCGAGTACAACGTTTTGGTCGTAGGTAATATATGCAGATCGAACTTAATTATTATTTTTTTATTACCGTCACCAGTATTTTGTTAGCATTTTCGACAATGCCCTTCAAGAGCATGGTGCATCTTTGACATTAAAATTGTAACAGAATCGGCGAAACCAACATTGTAATCGTATAAAATGGCAGACCAAAGTAGGCCAAATCTCCCGTCACACCTCGACCACGTTTGAATGCATTGTGCCCAAACACATGCACGTCTGTTTTAAAAAAAGTCGATTCAACGTAAGCCTTTTGTAACAATTTCAGCGATTGGGAAAATAAAATTCCATTTGCAGTAAAAAATCTGAGATCAATTCTTTGTTTGCTATTTTTTCCATCACGAAAATAGCAAAAAAAAAACCTTCGTGATGAACTAACGAAATCGAGTATTGTAAACAGACGTAAGAACCGATCGCCATCAAACTCTGAATTTTCATAGAAGACAGTTGTGATGACTTAGCGACGGAAAGAATTTTGACTATTTCTTTAAGTGAGGTTTCTATGTGATAGTTCTCGGTACTTTTTTTTCACAAAATATACGACATTTTGTTTTATTACTATTTCGAACCATCATTATTTAGCTCTTATATGATCACACAAACTGCTGTGGCTATCAAGACCCGACGTCTCATTACATGTATCCGTCATGACGGGACACTGTCTGATTTGAAGAGATGCTTTTGAGGCTGAAGGTTGCTATTAGTGACTTCTGCAGTAGCTGTAGGGATGAAGAGGAGGTGTAGTCTATAGAGCACCTTATTTGCAATTGCTCGTTAAACCATCTTGAGTGCCTCAAGAAGCTCTTAAGTCGGACAACAACTATATCGTCTAAATCTTCTAGGCCTCTAAAGAAATAAGAGGCCAATGTTGATCGCCGCCTGTTCGCCATGACGGGGCAATTGCAGATAAGATGTTCTATAGACTTCACCTCCTCTTCATCCTTACAGATCCTGCAGAAGTCACTAATGTCAGTTTCACTGCATATCTTCCAATCAGACAGTGTCCCATCATGACGGATACAAGTAATGAGACATCGGGTCTTGATAGGCACAGCTCTATCCCGCAGTAGGAGCTTACAAGTGGCATGCCCAAGGACTCCAACTCGGCTGGAGTCTGTAAGGTTGCCTCTAGTCTTGCCAGCTCGTCTGCTCTGTAGTTCCCTGGTATACCAGGAGTTCTACATTTTCGTGTATCTCTATCTAGTATAAATATATGGTACTTCTTGTGGAAGAGTGGTTCAGCCAGAGTGTGGTCAATAGTGCCTGATATGTCAAGCAGCATGTTAAGGATCACACTGTGACCATAATCTCTGTTTGACCACTGTGCCGCAGCTGTGGCAGTCTGCATACTAATTATGTCCAGGAGTAGTAAATGCAAAATTACATTTAGTGCATCAGATGGGGTGGTGCGAAGCGCACCTGTGATGCACAGACTAGCCATCCTTTGAATCTTGTCCGGTATCCTACAGCGTGTGGACTTCTCAAGAGCCTTCCACCTAACGATAATTCCATACAACATTATCGGTCTTATTACTGCAGTATACAATCGGTGAACAATGCGCCTTAATTACTATGCTTTCCCTATTGCCCTCGAGCTATGTATATGTGTGCACTTCTGTGGCTTTTTTCGCCCTATCCAGAATGTTGAGTTTGAAATTCAGCTTCTTGTCCAATAATACACCAAGATATTTTGCACAGTTCGCGAAAGGAATTTCAGTACCTCCCAGGGAGATAGGAACCACAGGTGGAATCTTGTACCTCCTGGTGAACAAAATCACTACAATAAATAAGTTAGTTTCGGAAATCCGCTATTTTGGGACTAATTAATTGTACATCCGCAGAAGCATATTTCAATGTTATGCATATGAATGACGCTCAGTATAAAATACGTTTGGAGCTCAAAAGTTATCTTCGATTGTTCGAATTTCCTTCGGTTTGGTAGATACCACGACAAGGAAATGCAAACAAGAAATATTTGAGTTCAATGTTTCAATACATTCCTAGTGAATAAGAGCGTCCAGGAAAGTAAAAGGATCTGCTAATCGGGATCTGGAAGTGCTGCAAAATTAGATAGTCAATGATAAATTCAACATGGACTTGCCACAGGAGAGATGTCGTCATTGTCGATGCCTTTTAAATGTCTTTTTATACAAAGAAAAATTTTTAGTTTTTATGACAATTTTCATTTTTTTAAAGAATTTATGTATTAGGTGCGCAACTAAGTTCTCGTTGTTTTTTTTTTTATAAACATGCAGCTTCATTATGAAAGCATGTTTACAAATGATCCATTGAAAGTATTGCCCTTCGCTAGCTACTACTTTTTCCCATTTTGCTGGCAGAGTTCAAATTCCGTCACGGTAAAACTGTTTATCTTTTGAGGTTTTATACGAATCCAGCCATTCCTTGATGTCGTCATATGAGTGGAACTGGTGGTCAGCCAGACCGTGTGCCATCGAACGGAACAAGTGATAATCGGATGACGCAATATCTGGAGAATATGCGTTTTATTTCAGCGTTTCCAAAATTTTAACAGGCTTGGCCACGTGGAGCCTGGTGTTGTCATGCTGAAGAATCAATTTTGTATTGTAGACGTTTCTGACGCATCATGGTATCAACAGCTCGTAATAAATAACACCGACCGATTTGGTTCCATCAAGTACAGAGCATAACCTTTGCAGCGTAAATATTCGGCCGAGGCGACGACATAGAAGCAAGATCAGGTAGTCCCTATGATTTTCTTTTCTTTGGATTGCTGTATTGAATTCAGTTTTCATCACTCGTTACAATACGATGAAGAAAACACTTCCTCTTTTGTCGTTAAAACAGTTGTTTACAGGCAAAAAAACGACACTTAACGTCCCTTGGCTTCAACTTATAAGAAACCCAAGTTCTTTGCTTTTGAATCATTCCCAACGCATGCAATCGCTTGAAAATGGCTTGGTGGGTAACTCCTAATACTGAAGCAAGCTCTACCTGTATTTGGCACGGATCCCCATCAAGCAATGCGGTCAATTCCGTGTATTCTAAGGGGTTTCGACTTTCTTCACGGGAACGGTCAACATCAAAATCACCGTCTTCAAAGCGACAGCGACAGAATCTGGACATGTTGTTTTACTTAAAGCAGAATCTCCGTAAACATTTTGAAGCTCTCGATGAGCTTCAGCTGCCGTTTTCTTCGATTGAAAGAAGAAAATCAGTACTTCTCGCATATGATTGCCACAAAATCATACATATGTATTCACACAACCAAAAGAATATGACGTCAAAACAAAATCACTTTTGTGTCGAGGCGGCATATTTACCATATGCCTAGGCTTAAATCGTGACGTTTAGGTTATGGCAGAATCGATTGGTACTTTTAGCTGGCGCCATCTGTTGACAAGCAGCTTGAACTTAGTTGCGCAGAACTTAGTTTCGCAGTTAGTTATTAACGAACGAACAAACAAAAAAAAAAAAAAAAACTAAAAACTTTTGCTATTCTCACGACTGCCAGTTATAAAGCCTTAATTACATTGCTTGGTTTGGTGTAATTAAAAAGAGAAAATATGTTCATGTAGCATCTGTGGAATGTATGACAATACTATTCTAATGGAATGAATGCCTTTCATTCTTTTTTGCTTATTGATTTTATTATTTTTAAGAACTGTACTAAAGCCCATTCCTTACGTTATATTCCTACAGTGTGGGTTACAGAGATCACAAGAACGTCTGTCCAATCTGTTTGAAATCAGACCTTACTTCAAATCAGCTTAAACAAAAATTTGTCGCTACAATAGCCATACATTTAACGTATAATATTAAATTTTGATATCAAGCTTTGGTTTGTGAAGAAGACACTCGCTGAATGTATTAAATTGAAACAACTCACAATGGAGTAAACATTTTAATTCCGCGTAGAATTGAGTCATTTTCATGAGAAAAACTATCAAAAGAGTACCAAAAAAAGTACGAAAAAGGTACCAAAATAGCTGCTACTGTACTCAAAGTCAAGTACAAAATTCCTAAAATATGTGGGTGGGCCGGAAAAAGTTTAGGACCATCTCTGCTTCTTTACATAGCTTAAGAAGGCAACAACCTCGTGTGGATCAAAATAGCATGTAGGCGACAATAGTCTCATCCTCCCCGCACTCACCCAATGGCATACTCCATCTGGCCGTATCCTCCACAATTTTCATTACGCGATCACATTGCTCGAGAACTATTTGTCCCAGGCCGGTAGAAGCGAATTTCTCAATAGCCATGTGTATTTGACCAATGACACCAGTGTCCTTAGGGATTTCTTCGATCTCATCATCGGCTTGAGCGGTTTCGTCATCATTACGGGGTCTTTTATTTTGTTCACGCTTACCCGTTATCGGTTTGGTCCTTTGAGACATTGTTGATGGATCTGAATTTGAAAATACAATATAGTTGTAGTACATATTATATATATAGTTGTATGTATGAAATTTGAAATTTGTATGTATGAATTTGAGTTAAATCAGGTCTTATCAACAGCACCAATAGTTGTCTGCTGGCAGCTGTTATCTTTGAGCTAATAGTTGTTGTAGAGCTTATTATGACTAATTGAAATAACTTAGTCGGTGTTTTTTAGCAATTATGAACTTTGATTTGTATTGATACTAATTATGGAATGGGCAGGACTAAATAATACTGTAATTATGCAATTGTATGTAAACATGTCTGGAAATGAAGAATTTTAACATAATCCAATTAATTTCAAAATGTGTTTTGTCGATTTCACAAAAATCCCATTGACTGTAATGGAGATGCTTCGGCGCATTTGCCGTAGGCTGATTTAGGTAAGGCTTTCAACTCCTTCGCACTAGAATGAATTGTATTTTACTTCTGGAAACACTTTTAAAATAGGTCTTGTACCTATCTTATATATATATATAATATATTATATCTATATATATATAAAAGTCAATTGCTGTGCGTTAGTCTCGCTAAAGCTCGAGAACGGTTGGACCGATTTGGCTCATTTTGGTCTTAAATTATTGGTAGAGTATTCCGGAAGGTTCCAAAGGTTTTATTTGAAGTGATAGATGGCGTTGGAGATGAGATTTTTGCAATTCATTTGGAAGGCGAAACAACGTTTACCGGGTCAGCTAGTCGCTTATAATTTTGTTATTTCAAAGTCTATATCCTATTCTATCTGAACGGATTCGAACATATCAATGCGATTTTATGCTTGGTAAGACTATAACAGACCAAACATTTACACTAACTAAAATTCTGGAGAAGATCACTGTCGTTGACATTCTAATATCGTTACTTTTGTTTTGCAAATAAAGGTTTTTAATTTTTCACCGTCTAAATCGATTGTAGTTCATTCAATTAATTTACTTTCATGTAACGGGATTTAGTTGATTGAAATATCTTAAAATAGAACTCAAAAACTGTTCATAGTTGCCAACTTTTTTAGATTTAAGATATTGTTGAAAGATTAGACAGTCTGAAATCGCATAATATTTATAGAAAATTTAGGATATAGATGAGTTTATTAACCCTCCTAAGCCCATCCGGTTTTGTATGGTCACCGTCACTGACACGAAATTTTCAGCGAAGATGGGCGAAGATTTTAGAGAGTCTATAACTCGGAAATGGTACTTTCTATTACAAAAACGCTCCATAGAAGTCTACATCAAATAATGGCATGAAAGTCACGGCATAAAAACATTAATAAAAAAAGCTAGCTCGTGAGTTTGACGATTAATGACTATAACGATTCTATAAATTGACAACTTTTCCCATTTTGTGGCCATTTTCTTACGAATCTGCGAAATGAACCATTTGCGCAACACACGGTACATAGTCGTACCAGGTATGTTCAAAAAATAAGCTGAATTTTCATTATTCCCAAAAAATATAATATTCATCAATTTGTATTTTATCTCCTTTAAAGTAGATCCCCTCAGATGTAATATCCTTGTGTCAGCGTCTTTTCCAATCCTTGAAGCAGTTCTGATATGCACTTTTTGATATGTCCTTGAGATCTCTTAGCGATTCGGTTTTACCTCCTCAATCGTCGCAAAACGTCGTCCTTTCATGGGTCTCTACAATCTTGAGAACAGGATAAAGTCGCAGGGATAACGGTGTTGTTTTTGGCCAAATAATCTCTCACAAGCACAGATTAGTTAGCAGGTGCAGTATCATGATGCAAATGCCATGAATTTTTTTCCACAATTCTGGGCGTTCTTTTGGTATTACTTCACGCAAACGGCGCATAACTTCAAGGTAGTACCCCTTATATACCGTACGACCTTGTGGTAATAACTCCTGATGCACTATACCATGGTAATCGAAGAAAACAGTGAGCAAACCTTGACATTTGATCGAACTTGGCGTGCTTTTTTCGGTCTTGGCTCTCCTACACTCTTCCATTGGTATGATTGGACTTTAGCTTCTATGTCGTAACCCATATTTCAAATGATTCGTCAGTAGTTATGATCCTTTTAAGCAAATCTGGATTATCGTTGACGTCATTCAACAATTCCTGAGCGATGCTCATGCGACGTTTTTTTTGGTCAAAATTCAGCAATTTTGGAACGAACTTCGCTTCCACACGCTTCATGCCCAAAATTTCCGAAAAGATTGCATGGCATGAGCCAACCCATATGCCGACATCCTCAACAATTTCTCTAATTGTGGTTCGAAGATTCTCCATAACAATTTTCTTCACTTTCTCAACATTGTCATCGGTTGTTGATGTGCTGGGGCATCCAGAGCGAGCGTCGTCATTCACATCTCCTCGACCTTCTGTGGAAAGCTTGACCTACTTGTAAGCATTTTTTTTGTCTCAAAGTACTCTCAAAATAATGCAATTTAATTAAAAGCAATTCAATTCAAAAATTCAATTTAATTCATAATTTTAGAATTCGCAATTTACTTTACTTAATGAAATTCATTTTTCAATTCAATTTCAAATTCATACTTTAATTTACTTTACACAAATCATTTTTCAATTCTTGGGAAGGAAGGATTAACTGCGTTCAACACTTGTCTTGTTTATGCCTCCCACAATAAAAACCTTCAACCCATTTTCGAGACGAGTGTACCAACATTAACGAAATAAGATTTGAAAGTCGAATGTACGTATCCCACGAAATTTGAAAATTCACCTTTTTTTGAACAAACCTCGTATTTAAATTTTAGCGACTTTTTTACTTTAGCGATTTTTTTTAGGAATTTGTTAAAGATATATGGCTTCGTCTAAGAGAATCCTCTTAAGAAGGTCAAAATTGTGTTGTTTTCATGATTGAACGGTTCGTTACTGTTGAAAACTCGAGTTTTGGGTGGGCAGCTACTCACGGCGATCGTTTCTCATTTCTTATGGGTAACTTGTAAACTATCACTGCTCATTTTTTGCGGTAATGCGCATGAGTTACTCATATGTGCGCAGAAACGAATTCTGCATGTTACTGCCAGATTCTCATGATCTGGGAAAAGTCCAGAAGAAGTAAGATCGGCTGTAAACTAAGACACAACCACATTATTTCGGTAAAGGATGAATCTACTAATGTGGAATGCTGAGTGAAATTTGACAGGTTTTAGGTTGGCAAAAAATAATTTCGTTTTTTATATCACACAGTCAGTGGTTTTGTTATTTTTGAACTGTTGTAATTCAGCTACTTAATCTGTATGTTAAACCATTACGCAACTGATATTACAATCTTTAATTTGTGATGTGTCGCAACATTTTCGAATTTCAATAAAAAGTCAACAAAATTTCAATTTCATCACATTGTGCACTTTTTCAGAAACAGCAACAAATCACAGAAGCAATCCAAGATGTTTGAGACATGTATGATTTGGATGCCTTAACGGAAAGTATTTGCAAAAATTGGTTCACGAAATTGCTTTCCAAAAAATTTCACTCATAAAGATGATTTAGTTGGATCGACATATTTCTGTTCGTAAAGCTGCAGAGAAGCTGAAAGGCCTGATTTCCTTTTATTTCAAGAAAGAATCGTCTAATATTGTCACATTGCCAAGTTTTCCGGCAATTTTCAAAAATAAACTTGCTGGGTGTTTTAATAATGTGAAATTACTCCATATGGTCGTAATATTTGTCATTAAACAGGCAAAGACCTCTTAATGGCAATTAAAAAAACATTGATGTCGAATATCTAGACAATTTCTCATAATTGATATAATAATTAATGTTTTCAAACTTATCACTTCCGCCGATAGAGACGGCATCAGGCGTGAACCGTCATCAATTCATCACATTATGCATCACCAAATGCAAATAAAACGATGGCAGTGGCATCCATTTTCAGTGTTTGTTTGGTGTTGCTGTTATTTTTAAGAAATTATTTTGCATTGCACAAAATAAATAATAATATTATCAAATCAATTGTCAACGAAGAGATCAAAGTGTATCGAACAATAATGATCATAACCATCTTGGAGACGAAACGTCAGCCGAAATAAAAAGCGCTGGAGACACTAGAAGAGGGTAGAGCCACGCGCAAGCAGGATGACAAACTATGTTGGCGGGGAGAAAAACAAGAATTCCGAGCCTATGAGAGAACTTCCGTGACAACGACAATTCGTATGCTATTCCAAAAGGAACGCCTTGAAAAACTGAACACCACACTGTATAACAAACTTTTCTGCCGGCAGTTTTAGCTAACCCTTTTAGTAACGAAATTGTGATGATATTTAAACTAATTACAGCTTTATCTGGTGATGAATTTGGCATTTTTAAAATTTAGTTTTTCCCAATTTTGACTTTTGAGAACGAGGTAATTAAACAATTGACAGTGTTGGCAATCAAGCAGTGTTTTTGCAAAGTTGTTACATTTTGTAATAAAAGAATTATGGACCTAAAAAAAGGTTAGGCTATATTTTAAAATTTCAATATTAAACTCCAACATCTTTGCAGCCTAGCGGGTAATTTAGTAATGTAAGCTGGTTTTAACTACCTCATCAAATAGAATCTACAAGTGTAAATAAGACTACAATTTCGAAGAATTTTTGGCAAACGAATTTTGTAACTTTGTCGCCACTTAAGCTTTTATTAAATCCGCAAATGTTGTCTATTTCATTAATTTCAACGATTTTATAATTTTTACATATTCTTTTATTTTTAAAGTAAGGGGAATCTTAAGACAACTTATTAGGCTATTTGATAAAAGTTAAACTGTTTAAATTTTCATTTTTTGTTTTTTGATATCGCCAGTAAACTGATTACAATGCGTTCACAGCTTTTCGAATATACTCTAAGAAAATTGTAAACAACTCAATTTTCAATTCTTTAGTTATTTTAAGATATCGTATGAACAATATGGGATCTAAAAAAATGATACATTTTAAACGATTAGGGAATTTCGCAAAGACATCATAATGGCATCATTTTAAAGCTATACTTTTTATAATTTCACTTGAAGTAATGGAAATATACATAATTTGATATGGTGATCGAACTTACACATATCTTCACCCACCATCATTTCTCTTTAGAGCAAAAGGGCGAATGAACATGCTGAGTCGCTACATTCTTAACAAAAAAATACTCTGCCATTTTCTTTCAAATGAATCTAGGAAGATGTGGGTAAAATTGTGTAATTTCCTTGGGAGATAATAGACTCCCACTCCCTGGTTTCCGGTTGAGTTTTTTAAATTTTAAGAGCCATAAGAATGCAATATAATTGACAACAAATTTAAATAACTCCACTCTACAAATTAAGAGTTGTAGAGAAAAAATTTAATTTCAGTAAGTCGGAGATACCAGAAGATGTGTGGCAATGACCTCTGTTTACATTCCCAGAACTTACTGCACCTTACCCATAACGTGTATCAAATTTTACTAAGTTCAGTGTGGCTACCAGACAGATATGAAGCTCAGAACATATGATAATTTGTATAAGAGCTACAAGACCAGCAGCAGTTACTTGATGAATATTTCTCAGAGCTTGCAGAGAATTGTAAGTTAATATATTAAACAATAACCTAAGCTACAGCAGCTTATCAATTCGAAATTACAGGGGAAAATCTGAATTTCAGATAATCAGCCAATTTAGTGGGACTTACCAGAAGTGTTGAAGCCATTCTGTCTATTGTAACTATACGTGGTGTATTCAAAAAATAAAGCGCATTTTCAAATTTCGCGAGCTACGTACATTCGACTTTCGATTGTTATTATTTTTCATGTTTTATCGTCTCGAAGATATGTTGATGGTTTTATCCATAAAGTTTGTGAGAGGCATAAATAAGACAAGTGTTTTGCGTGCTCGGCGATTCGGTTTTTATCTCCTCAATCGCAAAACGCCGTCCTCTCAAGGGTCTCTTCAAATTTGGTAAATACGGTGGCTGAGGCATGACAACAGTGCTGTTCTTAGCCAAATAATCTCTCACAAGCAAAGATAGTGAGCAGGCGCATTATCATGATGCAAAAGCCATGATTTTTTTTTCTACTGCTTCACGCAAACGGCGCATAACCTCAAGATAATTGTCCTTATTTACCGTCCGATGGCAATAACTCCTGATGCACTACGCTATGGTAATCGAAGTAAACAGTGAGCAAAACCTGGACATTTGATCGAACTTGGCGTGCTTTTTTGGTCTTGGCTCTCCTGGACTCTTCCATTTGGACGATTTATTATTATGGTAATCGAAGTAAACAGTGAGCAAAACCTTGACATTTGATCAAACTTGGTGTGCGTTTTTTGGTCTTGGCTCTCCTGTACTTTTCCATTGGGACGATTGGGCTTTGGTTTCGATGTCATAACCATACTCGTATACCCATGATTCGTCACCAGTTATGACTCTTTTAAGCAAATCTGGATCTTCGTTGATCAACAATTCCTGAGCGATGCTCATGCGACGTTGTTTTTGGTCAAAATGCAGCAATTTTGGAACGAATTTCACTGTCACACGCTCATGCCCAAAATTTCCGAAAAGATTACATAGCATGAGCCAACCGATATGCCGACATTGTCAGCAACTTCTCTAATTGTGATTCGACGATTCTCTATAACAATTTTCTTCACTTTCTCAACATTTGCATCGGTTATTGATGTGTTGGGGCGTCCAGAGCAGGCGTCGTCATTCACATCTTCTCGACCTTTTGTGAAAAGCTTGTACCACTTGTAAACATCATTTTGACTCAGATTACTCTCATCGTATGCCACTGTCAACATTTCAAGTGTTTTTGAGCACTTAATTCCGCTTTTTACACAAAATTTGATGCAACTTCATTGATTCAAAACAAATTAAACATGATAAAACCGTCAACATATCTTCGAAACGAGTGGACCAACATAAAAGAAAAATAATAATCGAAAGTCGAATGTGCGTAGCCCGCGAAATTTGAAATTCGCCTTAGTTTTTGAACACACCTCGTACTTTTATTGCTTTAGCGAACACTCAGGCTGTACCAAATTTGACTAAGTTTAGTCGAACTACATAAGAGAGATGAATATATTTTTATAAATAATATAAAGTATAAAATAAATTTGAACGAAAAGAAACAGAACGTACATGATTAACCGATCGATATTTTAAAATCGGAATTATAAACAACAGCCTAAACTCCTTAAGCTACGTTTCCTTCTGGATGTAACATTTTTGGCAGCAATAAATAATATATACCGGGTTATCCATGGTTTCAAAGCCACCGGTCTGGCAAGGCTGTCAGGTTTTAAGTACCTGTCATTTGAAGTGTTATTCGTTTAGTGAAAGGTTTGCCATTTACGAATATGAACCGTTTAACAGCCGAAGAACGCGTAAAAATGGTTAAGAATTACTACAAAAGTGGTGGTTCAAATATGGGCTTAACGTGCATTAGGGAAAGAGTATAGTTGTCATAATCATGTACAGGGAATTGGCAAAATTGTAAAGAAATTTGAAGAGACTGGAAGCGTTCCAGATGTGGTAAGGCCTGTGCATCATTGCAATGTACGCGCTGTCGAAAATATCGCTTCTGTTAGTGAAAGTGGGGGCGCATAATCCTAATCTTAAATCAGAGCGGTATGGCCGTATAATAATTGACTTTTTATGTCTTGCAATTGAATATTATGACCTGGACGATATGTGGTGTCAACACGCCGGTATCACGAGCTAGACAATGTTATCTATTTTGGCTTGCATTGCAGGAGATGTTTCCAGAAAGCGTACGCCAAATGGCCACCAAGACCGTGCGATTTGGCGCCGTTAAACTTTTTTTTTGTGGGGCTACGTCAAAGACCATATTTACGCAAATAATCTCCAAACGTTAGAAGTAATCGCCAACATACCCCCCGAAATAAGCGAAATAGTGGACAAAAACTACCTCAAAAGGATAAATCGCAGCAACCAATCCAGAGACGGTCATTTAAATCATATTGTATTTCGTACGTAATGGCAATTTCATCATAATGAAATAAAAGTTTCATCGAAATCAAAGCTTTATGTGTGTTTTAATTAACTTTACTTTTGAAACCTACCGTTCTTTCATTTAATCGAGTGTAACACCTAGAAGGAGTCACCTAAGGTAATATTTAAATTGGATGAAGTTCCTAACCCCATTCTTCTATCTCTCACACAAATTGCCAATTTAATCCATATTTTTTTAGGTTCATGCTTCTTATTCAGTCAAATTGGAAGTTTGCTAAAATGCCTTCCGAAAGTGAACATCGCCAGGATTGTTACGCCTTTGAGCCAATTTCCTAAAATTTAATCTTCCTTCTTAAACTGCAGGAGCCTACATTTTCTGTCGATTGAATTAGCTGATAAATTGCTGCAAAAACTGATAAAAATTAATTTGGTAGCCACGTTCCTTCTGGTATCTCTCATACAAATGATCAATTTATGGAAATTTACTTTTTTCAAAAATTGGGCACATAACCACACACTCTTTCTATATACCATACAATTTGTATAATTTAACTTACATATTCTTAGACTCATATCTTTTCATTCAAAAACACTACACTCAATTTAATTTAGCAAAGCATGGAATGTATGGTAAACTTAGTTCTGCGAATGAAAACGGATTGCATTGCCAACTTCCTTAGGGTATCCCATACAAATTAGCCAATTTCATGAATAGCAGTGGTCGCTCTTTAATTTCTTAGCGGAACCCTAGAAATATGACACTTTTCATTGCGCTTCAATATTCTTTTTTTTTTTTTTTTTTTTGCTAAGAACGTATCGGATTGTTTTGGCGCGCCTCATGGTTTTGGATAAAAATAAAAAGACTTTGGGCGAAAATTTCACATGAGCGAGATTTCTGCACTGGTTTTCAACTTTTTACGACTACTCTGATAAAGCTGGAAGATTGTATTTAAATATGGTTTATTTTTATTCCACTTAAAAGCAGGAATCACTATTGCCAGTAGAATTGAAAGCCTAAAAATACTATAAAAAGAACCATATTTTAGATGTTCATATCGAAAGTTTGGCAGGATCGGAGCTTTTATATCTACTGATGTGAAATGTTTTCTACAAATACGATGCACAGAATTATTGTTTATAGTACAGACATAAAATGACAATTTTTTTTATTTTAGGAAAAAAAATTACAGTTTTTGGTATTATTTAATAACCACAACCCACAGCTATGGCTATACGGTTCAAATGTGTATATCCCCCATTTCTCAAGTGCCAGCTAATATAGCTTTACTTTACTTTTACTGAGTGAATAATAATATGAGTAATAAAATAACAAAATAAATGAACGGAAAAAATAGAAAATAAAAAATATAAAATTACAAAAAAAAATTAATATTTTTCAATAAATAGATTTGAGTCTTCTTGGTAAAAGGCAGATTTTTTCCACTCCCGATTTTAACACTTATTAAACATAAGATCGTGGATGAATCAAAACATAACATCCCATCGCTATGAAAGTAGGTGAATCAAATCTTCCAATCCTTCTTAATGTATTGATCGTATTAGCTAATATAATGTATCGTAATTTAATTTATTTATTATCTAATTTATTTATTATCTAATTTTCCTCTATAACATGGCTTACAAGAAAATTCCAAATAGGTAACAACAGTTTCAAAGCAATACTGTTCGCATAAAATACCATGTGAAATATTTACATTATTATTATTTATTATTTTATTTCCACATATCGCAATCCAAAGCCGCATACGTGCTTGAAATTCAGTTTTTTAAAAAAATGTTAATAATAATTATTATAATAATAGTATTAACAGTGTTAACGACGAATATGGAGAAAGATAGGATATAGAATGTGTAGCATCAACAATTTATAGTGAAGTATAATAATTCTACAAGCAAGACATTAAGACCTTCTTAAATCCAAAACATGATAGTGAGAATCTTCTGTGTTCATATGGAATTATTGAATTCCATAATCGTATAGTGGAAATTGTAAAATATTGGTTCTTGAGGACCTTCCAAATATAAATTTAGAAGCTATATACTTGGGTGTGCCAAATTTCATACTTTTGTAGAAAAACAAAATAGTTCTAAGGTCGATAAAGTTTTCAAATGTACATCCCAAAAACTCAACAGTATATCGTGCAACATGATCATAATGTTTTAATTTGTACACAAAACGAATTATACGGTTAAAACATATTTTTAATCGCTCCAGTCTACCTGTACTTGTTCCACAAAAAACTTCTAACCCATATATAACGTGTGGCATCAACATCGCCTTTGCGATATGTTTTCGTATTTCTAGCGGAAGAGACACATTTATGTTATATAACTTGCGTAGAAGCAATGTAATTTTAGAAGCTACCTGCCTGATATGGCTTTTAAATTTTAGAGTATCATCAATAGTAAATCCTAATATTTTTATGGTGCTAACATTATCAATAATTAAACCATTTAACATGAACGAAACAGATCTGCTAGGGATTAAGTTAAAAATTATTGCTTTTGATTTAGATGGGTTTATATGTATAAAATTATTTTCACACCAGCGGCTTATATTTTTTAACTCTTTTAACTTTAATTTTAACTAAAATATTTAGGCGTCATAAGTAATAAAAAAAAAACTCATCTTCTCTACAACATATGGAGGACTCATGCGACAAGACGGTTAAGTCTTTACAACACTTAGATCACTTTTACACCAACTTTCACTTTTAAGTTCGAAATTTATAAATTAACAAATCTGGTTTAAGAACAATTTTATCCAATGCCTCTCTCCTCTGGTAGAAGGCGGCCAAATGTCACTTCGAAAAGCTACAAATAATTCAGAAAAAATGTTTGAAAATCACAAATAATAAACGCAGGAGATATCCTACAAGCAGATTGCATCTTGGAACGAACTATGAGTTTTCTTTTTGAAGATTATATAAAAATACAAAACCTTCAATACTTCTACCAAATTTCAAACTCTTCTTATGCAATAATTAGAAACTGTAGAGACTTCAAGTAGGAAAAGTCATACCGATCTTTGAAGTTTATTACACAAGAAATTTATAATATATCTGCGATTATATATAGATAATTCACAGCTATTTAACTATATTTCCATTTTATACAAAGTATTTCTTATTTCTGCTTTAAAGTTAATCATCATTCAATGTTAAATATTACAAATATTATTTTATATAAAACAACTGACACATTGATTGCTGTGGTATCTTTGAAACATCACCTAATTTTATGCTTATACGTATATTAATAACGTAATTATTTTGTATATTTTTTTTTTTTTTATTTTTTGAATGGGCAAATAAATTGAATTGAAATTTAAATGAATTCCCAGTATCTATACAATATTGCTTTATATTGCCTAATTGTTGCAAACATTTTAAAAATCATTTTACAACAATTTTCTATATTTGGATTTAGTTCTTGTACGGGCAAAATTTTTCCCACTTGGCTCATTTTGCCTTATTTAGGGTATAAACTGTCTTTGTGTAAAAGATTTCTTTTTTGTCAGATTTTAGACTTATAGCTGAAGCAGGGCGCCCTCTATAGTACTTTAAATAGACTATTGGACAGACGGATGCACGAATATGTTCACATCGACGTAGATTATTACAACGATGCTAAATACACATACTAAAGAGGATTCCCGATGCCATTTAGTGAAGAGTATCAAAGTAGTTTTCACAATTGGGACAAATTGCTCCAATAGGAAAAAATATGGGTTTTATAGAACAATAAA
>JAHXMU010000097.1:1148422-1168751 GCA_019455685.1 Philornis downsi
TAAAAACGATTGCCACAATATTTGCTTTATGTTGCAGTTTTCACAATAGGGACAAATTGGTCCAGTAGGGAAAAATGTGGGTTTTATAAAGCAATAAATTTATCAAAATTTCGTTGTAATATTTTTACAATCTATTACCTAATTAGAAACGAATGCCGCAATATTTGCTTTGTCTTCCAGTTTTCACAATTGTGACAAATTGGTCCAGTAGGAAACTAAGGGTTCTATAAAACAATACCAGTAAAATTTATACAAATTTATGGCCATGGTTGAAGAATAATAGCAGAAAACATATTATCCGCAAGAAAAATGAAATAAGTCGATTATTAGGTATGGAAGTAAGTCGTTTCATCTTACACTTATCTGGTGGTGGCTCGGTATGTCGTAAATGGCACTCTCGATTGCAATCCATGACGGTGAGTACAAAGTAAAAGCCTCTGCTCGGCCGAACTTATTGTGCGTACCTAACTTTGCGGCCGCCTGTTTGTTATTATTTGGACCAGAATATAAAAATTTGTAACCGTAATGCGTTTTGCATTCAACCTCGTAGTGTTAAAAAAAATGGACAAACCAAAAGTGTTTGAAGTAATCAATTAATCAATTCATATCAATAAGTGAAAAATTTAAAATATAAACAAATAATAGACATTTGTACAGCACGATAAACTGGCGTCTGGTGTGTTTTAATTTTGTTCATCGAGAGCAAGCTTCGAAGTGGCTGTTATTTGCAAGGTGGACTCATTTATGGACAGTGTAGCTGTGATATATAAAATCGGCCACCTCCATACTGTGGTTGCCAACTTTCATGGTGCGCCCTAAACAAGTTTACTTTTTCTCAAAAAAGTTGGCTTCAAAATTACTATATTTAACGACATCTCCGAAACCGTTTAGTACACAGATGTCTTAATATAAAGACGAGTTACTTTGTAAATCATTTTATTTCTAAGTGCTGACTGAAAACTAATTTTTTTGATTTTGAGTGATTTTGAGAAATAGAAATTTCTCCCTGTATCTCCAAAAATGTGTACTGCAGCAACCTGTATTTTTGTCGCCCTTTGGGGATAATTTGAAAAAATTGATGGGTTAAATATTCCCCTCGTAATATGTCTCTTTCAAATGACCGATTTAACCCACATATTCATAGATTTATATCTTCTACCCAGGTGCACTAAATTTGATCAAATTTGATACAAGTTGGTGGTTTGTTATGTTAGTGTCTGAATATTAATATAGACTGCATTGTCCCTGCTCCTTTTGTCACTTTTCATAGAAATTAAACGATTTTTTGAAATGTCATTTGGTTCTGCAACTCCTAATTCGCAAATTGAAGCAATCTCAATGAACATTAAGCATTGTATTGGTTTATGATATCTGGTGAAAGTTGAGAAAAGTCGATGACGTAAACTTAACCTCATCTGATACCTCTCTTTCAAGCAGTTGCATTGAATTCATATGAATTTGGCACAAGTTATGTCAGGCGCCGAATGAACTAATTTCTAGAAATGAAATTTGACTGAATTGTCAGGCACTTCTCGTAAAAATTGACCGATTTTCCGAAATTTAACTTCATTCACATAAATGCAACATAAATTGCTGTCAATTACATTATACTGCAGTGTTTGGTAAAAAGTAAAAAACAAAAAATCGATAGGGTAAATCAACTATTTGTGATATCTTCATTGAAGGTATCTAATTTAACCCACATCTTTTATATTCCCACATCTTTTTCTCAAAAAATTTGGCTTCAAAATTACGATTTTTGCGACATCTCCGAAACCGTTTAGTTCACAGATTTTTTGATACGAAGAAATAAATCACTTTATTTCTAGGTGTTGACTGAAAACTAATTTTTTTTTTTTTTTTTTTTTTTGTGCTAACCGTAACCTACCCTAATGTACTTTACTATCACTCGGAAATTCCATACAATATACAATTTTCATTTTATAAGTTTCTGTATCTCCCGCTTCGATAAGCAATAATAATAGGTAGATAAGGAAATTGTATTTTTGATAATTGAAAATTGCGTTTTTGAAAATTTTACATATATAGAATTTTCATGTAATAACTTTTTTCTATAGACATTGTAAGGCTCTAATACGAAACTAAATTAATTTACTAATAAAAGTTAGGCTTTTTGTGATTAGAATTGTATAGAAACTTTACCTTTCAAAATGTACAACTACAGCTTTTAAGATTTATAACCTGCTGGAATATCATTTCTTTACATGCATCCCTGAGAGAGCATAGAATGCCAACATTTTGGAACGTACACCTATAAATGATGTCAAAATGGTATTAATAGAATATATTTGCTGTGAATGATATGACATACTTAGAGCACAAAGACACAACAGTTGCAATTTTATGTCTCAAAATGTTGGCAAACCATATTGAATTTCGATCAAAGGAATTTGTATTTATTATAACTAAAAACTATTAAACTAACAATGAAAGATTTTGTTCTGATAATCTAATCTTTGGCGTTGAAAATGTTTGTGCACTCTTTTTATTTTGCGTTTTCGATGTTTTTCGTAAAAACGTGAAATTTAAAAAAATAGCTTGTTAATGCCATTAATTTATCGTGCTCACATAGTGCTCAAATGCCAGGCATATTATTTACATATAATATGCATGACTTAAACTGTTTTCTCTATAAGCCCCTGGGGCCCACTGTCAAACATGTCTGGTCACCCCAAAAATATAAGTAAACATTATAACAAATGCTGATCTAATTAAATCAACTGACAGCTACAAAGTAAAAAAAAAGAAGCAGAATAGTCAAATTGATCGCTGCCATTGACATTGACCTCAGCTGCACCCCGGCCAGCGAGTGATGCGGAAAGCCTGAGCATTTGCTTGTCAAAATGCTCACTTCCATGCGATTCGCTTCAGTTCAGTTGAGGCTGATTTGAGCGTGATCACTATAATTAGTGACTAAACAACAAAGCCGCGTGCCATGTAAACGTGTGTGCTGATTGGTAACGCTGATAACGGTATATTGAAAGTACCGAAACTGAGAATAAAACAAATCCAACCACAAAAAAAAAAGTTTTCAATTTATTTTTGTTTTACTAAATATAATCTGTAAAAGGTAACAAATTGAACTTACCACTTTTCCTCCACTGTAAATTAACTCAAAGTGCCTGAGTATAAAAAAAAATGATGAAACTTTTTAAATTAAATTTAAATGCACTTTTATTTTTATATATATAATAAAGTGTACACTAGAAAAAAACGAAAACATTGAAAACAGTTAACCTTAGAAGAGACGTTCGAAAAAGAAAAGAACTGAAACAAAATATTCAACCACAATTCTACACCATTCACTACCGTGCCGCAGTCCAATTAAAAATCGACTAAATTCCACACACAATTTCCAGCCTCTTCTTAAGTTCAAATCAGTGAATTCTTGGTGAAAATCGAGAGTTTAAAGGGATTTATAAATGAGACCCACATTTTAATGGTGAATTATCACAGTTTTAAATCGTGCGAAGCAATCGCCTCTCCCTCTCTCTCGGTCTCTTTTAAGCACCACAATCTCTTCGAATGCCAATTAGTGTTTATCGGAGATGAGAAAGAACGGTACGCTTTTAGCGGCACAGAAGAAGTACCATTAAATTATGAAGAGTTGCATAATTTGAATAACAAAATAATCTATTGAGACTCTTGATTTGCTGTAAAGCGGTTATAAAAGTGTTTTTGGGACATTCAAGGGCGACAATGTTCATTTTCTATATTTCTTCTCTTCGAAATGATGCACAGTTCTTGGATTCATAGATAAAAAGATTTTGGATAGAAATTGTTGGACACAAAAACTAAAGTTATTAGTAATATAAAAACCAGTGCAAAAATTTCAATCAGATGAACCCAGTCGGCTATATCTTTTATAGGCCTTTTCACATCTAGGCTAAATTATTATATAGTAAATCGCTTCTGTTCCTATCAAAAAAATGCAGTGAATTGATACATTATGAAAGAAGAAATATTTCAAAATAGCAGAGATAGTCAACGAAATTAAATCAATTTCGAAAACAGTTTTAATTTGCTTAAATTAAAATTCTAAATTAAATTTCTGGAATACAAATAAAAATATATACAATTTTAATTCTATTTGCAATAAACCGGATTAGGATTGCGTTGGATTTTGTTTCTGTTTCACACATCCAAAACAAATTTACAAACAACTTTGATTTTGATTCATTCACCCAAAACGAAACTAGAAACAAATTTGATTCTGATTTAGTTTATGGACCGCTTTGTTTTATATTTCACTTGAAATTTGTAAATTCACAAAAACAGACAAAATGTTGGAATAGCTATGAGGAATTCTGCGAACCTGGTATTTTAAATTCATAAAATAAACCATTTGAAACATTTCTTCTACCGTTTCCATTTGCGATTTTTTCTGTGCAAAAAAACGAAACTAAGGTTAAAACAAAAAACGACACGAAACGAAATATTAAGTTTCAGTTCTGACTCAGATCAAGAAACGAAACTGGATAAATTCTAAATTTTCGTATGAGATTCTAGAATAAAAACATTTATTTTATTATGGCTTGTAAGAGAAAAAGAATCAATTTAGGTCTAAAATCTCATTTCAGGTGGAAAACAAATCAATATATTAGGCTTCAGTTTTGATACAGTTCAAGAATCGAATTTGGATAAAACTAAATTTTCGTATGAGTTTCTTAAATAAAAATATTTATTTTATTGTCAGTTCAGGTTTCCAATCTTGTTTCAGGTGGAAAATAAATCAATATATTAAGCTTCAGTTTTGATTCAGGTCAGGAATCGAAATTTGATAAAACTAAATTTTCGTATAAGTTTCTTAAATAAAAATATTTATTTTATTGTCAATTTAGGTTTCCAATCTCGTTTCAGGTGGAAAATAAATCAATATATTAACCTTCAGTTTTGATTCAGGTCAAGAATCGAAATTGGATAAAACTAAATTTTCGTATGAGTTTCTTAAATAAAAATATTTATTTTATTGCCAATTTAGGTTTCCAATCTTGTTTCAGGTGGAAAATAAATCAATATATTAAGCTTCAGTTTTGATTCAAGTCAAGAATCGAAATTTGACAAAATTAAATTTTCGTACTAAAAATATTTATTTTATTATGGTTTGAATGAGAAAAAGAATCAATTTATGTTTCCAATCTCGTTTCAGGTGGAAAACAAATCAATATATTAGGCTTCAGTTTTTATTCAGTTCAAGGTTCGCAATTGGATAAAACTAAATTTTCGTATGAGTTTCTTAAATAAAAATATTTATTGGATGAGAAAAAGAATTGATTTACGTGTCCAATATCGTTTCAGATGGAAAACAAATCAATATTTAGGCTTCAACTCTGATTCGGTGCAAGAAATGAAACTGGATAAATCTAAATTTTCGTATGAGAATATTTGTTTCATGAAAAATATTTGTCTTATTATGATTTGGAGGAGAAAAAGAATCAGTTTAGGTCTCCAAACTTGTTTCAGATGGAAATCAAATCAATATATTAGGCTTCAGTTCTGATTCAGATCAAGAAATCAAGGTGGATAAATCTAAATTTTCGTATGAGTTTCTTGAATAAAAACATTTATTTCATTATTGTTTGGAAGAGAAAAAGAATCAATTTAGGTTCCCAATCTCGTTTCAGGTGAAAAAATATATGAAGGGATTTATTGTTTCGAATTTAAATCGAAAACAAATTTCTCACGTTCTTTAAATTAATTTACAATATCGAAAGCGAAACGAAACTGAACCTTAGTGAAGATCCTTGCAAATTATGAAACTTAATTATTACAACTCACTTATAACTTCCGAATTCAGATTTCAGAATTCAGGAATTCAGTTTTTTACTAAAGTGACTACGTATTTTCATTCGTAGAATTAAATTTAATGAGAACCTAATATTTACTAAGTTATGCCAAATTTAGTGCAATTGAAGAAAGATATAGATGTGCGAATATACGAGTTAAATTAGATACTTTTAAGAAAGATATCACAACCATCGATTATTTTTTTTTTTTTTTACATTTTACCAATTATTACAATAAAATGTAATTGACAACAGTTTAAGTTGATGCACTGCATGAAGTCACATTTCGAAAATATAGGTCAATTTTTATGAGAAGTGCCCGAATACAACTGGCACTGCAGTCAAATTTTGTTTCTTGAAATTAGTTCATCAGACGCATGACATGACTTGTGTCAAATTCAGATAAAATCAATGCAACTGTTTGAAAAATATGAACCAGAAGAGGTATGGTTACATGATCGATTTTTCTCAACTTTCACCGAATGTTATAGACCAGTACAATGTTTAATGAGCAATCTTTGAGATTGCTTCAATTTGCGAATTAGGAGTTGCGGAACAAAATGAAAAATCGTTTAATCTGTATGTGAGGTGTCAAAAGAGGCAGCGACAATTCATTCTATAAATATATTCAGACATTGGCGTAACAAACCACCAACTTGTATCAAATTTGATAAAATTTAGTGCACCTGGGTAGAAGATATAAATCGATGAATACGTGGGTTAAATCAGCCATTTTAATGAGACATATTACATATTTTTTTCAAATTGTCCCCACAGAGCAACAAATGAATGTAGGTTGTTGCAGTATTAATTTTTGGAGTTACAGAGTTATACAGAGTTACATTTTTCGAGCTATACAGTCATAGTTACAGTTTTTCTATTTCAGAAAATCGCCCAATTTAGGTGGAAGGTTCCAAAAAACGCTAGTCGATGCGGCCAATTTAAAATCCACGACTGCGATCTAGAAAAACAATAAACTATGTCAAGTTTTAAGAAGTTTTATGAAAGTTTACGACAATCATGGAGTCAGCCAAACAGACGGAAAACGGCCCAATGGTCGAAAGACACTTGATACTTCTCTACCTGTCATATTTTTCTGAAGTGATCTATGCCGTGAATCCTTTGTGAAAAGATAGAAAAATAGTCAAGCGCTAAACAAAATTTTATGGTAATTCATCTAAAATTTGAGCTGACTTAGAATATCCAACAATGTTTTTTTTAATTGTCCACCAATGATACTGTGTTACACTTTTGCAACAATAATACAGAAGCGGTCCCTAAACTTGCCGAACTGAACTGAACTTGCCGAACCGCATATTGTGCATGATGTCAGTAATAGTGGAAACCCCATAAAACATATGTTTTAAGTTTCAAGGCATTTTTATTTGAGCCATCAAATGTAAACCATTACAGTGAATCTGTAAACATGGAAATAATTGTAATTCAATATTGCCATTTAAAAGGTCTCATTCGAACCAACATTAAAGCCGATCTAAATTCTACACTAGGGGAAGCCTGCTCTTCGTTTACAACTGTAAAATTTGAGGTTGCAGAGTTTAAACGAGGCCGTACAAGCTGCCAAGGTAAATACCATAGTGATCGACCAATTGAGGTGGCAATACCAGACACGATTGAGAAAATCCATGAAATGGTATTGGATGATCGTCGGCTGAAGGTGCGTGATTTAGCTAAAATGGTAGGCATTTCAAAAACTTCTATACATCGTATATTGGTCGAAGATTTCAAGATGAGAAAGCTGTGCGCAAGATAGCTCCTGCGCTTGCATTCAATAGAGCAAAAATAGTGTCGTGAAGATGTTTTATTAGAGTGTTTGGAGATGTTTCATCGCAATAAAGCCGGACACGGATCCATCACTTCATACCTGAGATAAAAGAATATTCAAGGCCGCATTTGGTGAAAAAGAAAATGCTGTTTTATGAAGACAATGCTCCAATTCACACATCCATATCTCATTCATGCGAGGTACATTTTTGTCTCTTGGCATAATATAAATAAATAACACAATAAACAAAATATAACGGCTTATCCACTTAGTGGTTTCAGAAACACCGGTCTGGCAAGGCTGTTAACTGTACCCGTAATTTGAAGTGTTATTTATTTAGTGAAAGGTTTTCCTATTTATGAATATGCTGCGTTGAACAACCGAAGAACGCGTAAAAATAGTTAAGACTTACTACAAAAGTAGTGATTCAAACGTGGGCACTTCTCATGCACTACGGGGTGATTATGGTCGTCATAATTTACCTACTGTGCAGGGAATTCACAAAATTATAAAGAAATTTGAAGAGACTGGAAGCGTTACAGATGTGGCCAGGCCTGTGCATCATCATCATCCGTTAGTGAAAGAGTGCCGGATAATCCGACTTTCAATACAGAGTGCTATGGCCGTATAATAACTTTTTTGACTTGCAATTGAAGATTATGGACTGGACGATATATGGTTTTAACAAGATGGTGCCACGAGCCACACAAAACGACCTATTTTGTTATTATTGCATGAGAAGTTTCCAGAAAGCGTAATTTCACGTTTTGGCTACTTTTTTTGTGGAGCTACGCCAAAAACAGTGTTTACGCGGATAATCCCCAAACGCTGGAGCATTTAAAAAACCAACATTCGTCATGTTGTCGTCGAGATACCGCCCAAAATGTACGAAAAAGTAGTCGGAAGCTACCTCGAAAGGATCCACTACTACAACTAATCCAGAGGCGGTAATTTAAATGACAAAATAAAATATTTCGTGCATAATGGCAACGTCCAAACATTATAATAAAATAAAATTTTCATCGAAATCTCAGCTTTATGTGTGTTTTATTTAATTTTACTTTTGAAATCGAAAAAGACCTCCATGATGCGCACCAAACAGTCACTTTTTCCGTATGCAATAGCTTTTCCATAATCACTTCTGGGTTCTTCGAGCCCTATATGGGACAATTTTGCTTGTTGACATAACCGCCGAGTGAGAAATGAGCTTCATCTAAAAACCGTTGAGTGAGTCTAAAAACAAAATGCGTGAGAATGTGAGCAGCTTCTTCATGTCTCATTCCTGAGGAGATGAGCGAATTTGTTTTTTTGTTTTATACCAAGTATCAGGTGTTTCATGTAAAAGAACAAAAGTTGCAGACGAAAGTAAAAAGTTTGAAATGGCATTTTTGGCTCTTTTGAAAGCCCGCACATTCAACACAATCTTTAATCACATTCAACTTATACTTCAAAACAACACAGAAATAAACTTATCAGATTTTGCTCAACTATTAAAGAAAATACGAAGCACTTTTAAAATTCTCCCAATAGGTACGTTTGAATCTTTTTTTGAGTATAAATTTATTTCATGTGATTTTATCAAATATCAAGTGTATCATGTAAACGAACAAAAATTACAGATGAAAGAGAAAAGTTTGAAATATAAATACAAAAAGGAAATCTTTTTTAAACGAAAAACTTTATGGATTGGTTGTGGGTGATTGAAAACCCACACATTTAATACAAACTTTAATCACATTCAACTTTAAACTTCAAAGCAATACGAACTAACAACAGCATCAAACAAACCAATCGTACTGATATGCGGGCCGGCATTCTCATCGCATGTATTGAATCATAGAGGGCAAAATGTGGAAGAGATTTCCACTCTGCGGGGGCGAAACACAAAATACAAAATTGCACATTTCGGGTAAAATGCTGAAAAAAATGTATCTAATTTTTCAGAATTCAAAATGTTGAATTCTATATGTTAAAATGTTAAATCCAATAAAAAGGGTGGCGCATAAGTAACGTTAACGGCGATTATATTGAATGCGATCTTGTGCATCATTTTGTTTTAACTCGTGAACCAATTGCATCTTATATGGGAAAAGATGTAACATTATATAAAATTCTTTGCAAAGACGGCCCAGATATCTCTAACTGCTGAGAACATCGTCTGGTGGAAGTTTCGGGAGTTGCTTGCACTCAAGCAATGGTCACTTCATTTCGAACTGCACGAGGTCTTCCAGCACAAGGAAGATCACAAACAGCCCCTTGTTGCCCAAAACTGTGAACCAATCGGTAAATTGTTGGAGCGCTAGGAGCATTTCGAACATGAAAGAAATTTCGATATGATCTTTGTGTCTGAATAATCGAATGCTGACTTTCAAAGTAAAATTGAACAACGTTGGTTCTTTGTTCTGTGCTGAGCCTTTCCATCATAAATTTCCCAAGTATTATTTAGTTAATTCTGTAAAGAGACGAAAAAAGAAGACTTAAACAAAAAATGTTTTCACTGATCAAATTTTAACGTTATTGATGCGCCACTTGTTGTACTCATGATAGTAGATTTACTAAGATTGTCCGTTTGCAACAACTGGAAATGCTAATCTGCTATTCCATAACGTGTATATATAGGGTATGACGAAGCACAATATAATCCGAACCGCTCGAGCTAAGGACAGTGAAATTTTCAGAGTACGTATTTATTTACCCATCCTTGCATAACCCACATAACTCACGGGCAATCCTATTGGTAAACTTATGGACCCATGAGTTACCCACGGCTACGTGGTGTGTAAAGTTGAGAAATGTGTGTCTGTAGTGAGTTGTGGTCTTGCGTAGGTACTCACCATCGTGAGTAGTGTGCATACTCGTATGCCGCTATTCTTTTCTGATGGGTAGTATGCAACCGATTATTTCTATTTATGAGATTATGAGTTACTCAAGAGAGAGTAAATGCGTACTCTGACCATCACCCACAAAATGCGTACTATAGAATCACATAGCCACAATAACCAAGTTAAGTTCCAAACTGTAAAAAAAAAAAAAATTCAATCAGTATGAAAACATTTTCCTATACAAGGTCGGCAAACACTTGAACCTTTTTAATTCTCTTTTAAGGAACCGCCAAATATTCTAATGAAAATTAATATTTGATAGCCATACAAAAAATCGAAGAAAAACTTGAAATGAAAATTAAAATTTGATAGCCATACAAAAACTCGAAGAAAAACAGGAAATAATCCCTGGTTATCTAGTTTGCCTTTTTACAGAATTTGTCTAAAGTGCGAATACTTACTCGAACACCATGAATTTTGCACTCATAAATCTCTGTGAGTTTTTTGTGAGCTAATTTCAATGACAAAATGTGTAAATTATTTAATGCTAACAAACCCAGCTCAGAAATTTCAGTCAGGTAAACAGTCTTCTCATAACATCCTTTTGTATTGATGTAAAAGTGTAGATGGTGACAAAAAAGGTGTGATAAGTCTTCAGGTCCTCACTAAATGAAAGCACGGTAAAAGAAGCAAAATTTTAGCTATCCCTGCTTATAAACTGTAGAGGGATCATTAGGAGTAATGTACCCAATTTTCATTTGCACCACTATGTTAACTAAGTATATTATGTTGACTAATTACATTGCATCAAACACAGCGCAATTAAATTAAAGATATGAGACTAGGAATAATTAATATGCATTAGTGCATTTAGTACAATTGAATGAATGATATGAATCCAAGAGTAGGTAGCTTAAATTAGTAATTCATATGGGAGTTAGCAAAAATGACGGGGTTATCTGGTCAATATTTTCCAACATTTTGCCAATTAGTCTACCCATTACGGCTTACTTGGGGAAAATTTAATTTTTATACATCGCACAATTTGTATGAGAGTTACCCGAACGGTCATAGTGCTGCAGTTCATTTTGTTCCCAGAAATTGATGCAAATTTGGTCGAATTTAATGCAATCGCTTGAAAGATATGGAGCTAATATTATATGAGTTAAATTTGTGTGTCGTTGATTTTCGAATTGAATTTTTCAATCTTGGGAAATAGGTAAATTTTTATAAGAACAATTTTTATTAAGAAAATCTTAATGCGCAAAGAGATTAAATGTGAGAGTGCAATTGCAGCCGCTGTCTTGTGAGTAAATCTCTCTTGGCACATTTGAGTTATACATATGTACCTATAGTTACGAGCGTATAATTTATGAGAACAGCTGTTTGAATAAAATGCGAATATGCCAGCGATATCATGTTGCTAGCAATCAACAGGTTTACCATGCACACTACCCGCTCGTAATGATGAATACATCTAATTGAGTGATTTTTATCACTTTTACACTTACTCTCTCTGTAATGTGTACCAAATTTCACTGAAATTTGTGTATAGAAGGTAAGAAGCTAAAAACATACAGGTTATATCGTCCATTTCTATGGGAGGCACAAGAAGAGATATAGTTAATCTATCGATTTTCTCCAAATTTATTTATGCAGCTAAAAATAATGAACAAAAAATTCAGAACGCTGGTATCCCCAAATTTGTAGTTACAGGGAAATAAATTTAATTCATGTTACTGCAGAGTACAATCCAGGAAAAAAGGAGCATCCAGGGATGTTAAAAAGATCCGCTGATTGTGGTCTAGAAGTGATGAAAAAATGAATAATCATCAATAAATTTAACATGGATTTGTCATAAAAGGGATACTGTTATCTTTGACACATTTCCCCTATCTTTCACTATATCAGCTATAGCAATGAAAACTCTTTACATCATTTTTATGGCAATTCTCTTCTTTTAATCAGAATTCACGTAGCTACTTAATTTAACTTATTTTAATTTGAATTTTAATTTAATTTAATTTTAACAAAATTTTAAGCTTCTTCATCGGAAGCCTAAAAAGAAATACTAAAAATGTTTCATATTCTTTAATCGGCCCCATTAGTATTAATTTAATTAATTAAAAAGTGTTTCCCAAGATGCGGCAAATATGGTCTTATAGCATTTGTGGACACTATGACAATACTATTCTATGGAATAACTTTCACTTTGTGTGCTGGGGTGTTAGGGATTATAATGAACAAAAATATCGTATCTCTGAGTTAGTTTATTTGTATTTGTGGTACCGGAATGTGAGTCGCCAATTTTCATTGTCACTGCTAATTTTATGAAGCGAGTGATATACGTCGAATTTGACTGATTTCAGTGCAACTGCCTGAAAGATATTAAGCTAAGGATATTCTAGTAAAATGGGTCATTAGAGAGGATATGGTTACTTGGCTAGTTCTTCTCAAACTGGATAAACTAAATAATATAATAGCAAAAAATTTAGAAAATTGCAGTCAACTAATAACAAATTATAGACGAAATATTGAATTTCTAAAAATCTGCAAATTTGTATAGAATGGAAGGAATGTGATAATGCGGTTTGTTTTCATTTCAAGGCTCTATTTTGCAAATCTCTAATGCCTATTAAATTTCAATGAGATACAGAATAATTGTTATAGGAGATACCAGTTGATTCAATTGGTATATGAGGTACTAGTTGCTGCGGGCGGGCGGTATGACCCATTAGGCTGTGCCAAGTTTCAAAAGGTTTCATAAATATCAATAGTCTTAAAAGGTCAAGAAATACAGGGTAACGCACAAATCGTGCTGCGATGTAACAGTAACTGTCAATGGGGACCGTTATTTAAAGATGTAGAAGGAGACTTTTTTACCCAGTATTGCGCCGAAGACGTATCCGTTTCAACAGTATTCGGTTCCAGCAATATGGGAGAGCTGAACATGTAGCCAGACCGGCTATGGCGGAGCTCCAACGAAAGTTACAAAATAAAATAATGTCCATAAACTCCACTTTCCACTATCCCCCAAGGTTACCTGTCCTGACTGCTCCAGACATTTTTTGTAGGGTCATAGAAAGCAAGAAGTGTTCAAAAGGAGACTAAGAAATTTCATTGAATTGAAGCAGTCCATATAAACAATAATTGAGACGGTCACGTAATGAATAGTTAGTTATAAAAAATATAATTTATATTTATATGATATATAATTTTCTATACATTAAAGAAATAACTGAAATACTTTGATAAAAATAAAATCAATTAACAAAAATTAAAATGAATTAATTAATTAAAAATTAATTTCTTACTGTACCGCAATCGGTACGCCACTCTGTACACTTGTTCCAAAGACCCTTGATACTTCAGAGTGTTAAAATTCTCCCGTATTAAATGACGTATATCGTCATTCCTGTCGGTGAAAGTAAGTGCAACAAAGACGATGGAAACGTAAAGACCAATTATTTTTTCCTGGGAACAAACTTGTGATGATTGGAGAGTCAAGAGAGTAAGATGAAGCCGGTCTCTTCGTTACTCTCTTTATACAATAACTTCATAATTTTGTATATTTTGGTTAGAATTTTTGCAGATTATAGTAAGTAAATCCATAATGTATGTAGCGTTAAAAAACACTACTCTATTGAAGTTCCACGTTGGAAAAGAGAGTGAGAGGGGACAAAATTACGCTCTTGACTGAACGTTGGAAACAAGCATATTTTACTCCAAAGAAAAACAATTGGACAGTACGTTTCCATCGTCTTTATTGTACGGAACGTGGAGCTTTAATAGTTAATAGTTTTTTAACGTTGTGTGAAATGATAATTATACATTATTGATTAACTTACTATATTATGTAAAAATAGAAACAAAAATATATAAAGTTTTGAAGTTAATGTGCAAAGAGATAATTGGTCTGTACGTTGCCAGCTTATTTGTGTACAATACGGTTAAAAAACATTGATCAGCTTTATTTGAAATTATTAGTTTACTCTCTTCATTGTCAACGGAGAACGTAAACTACTCACAAAACATAAGAGAACATCGAGACTCAATTGTTTCAATAATGAATGAGAACAAAAGAGAATCAAACATAAAGTACAGTGAACTAATAAAAAGCCTTGAAAAATCAAATAAAGAAAAACTGCACACTTCTAAACACGTGGTTGTTGTTGTTGTTTGTAGTTGTTGGTTGTTGTTGTTGTTAATAATTCCAAATAAACAATCAAACACTTCGGTTACAAACTGACGGTTAAGCAATGATGGCGTTATTGCTGTGTTGCTACTAGCGGAACTAAAAATTACACACAGGCGTTCAAATACAGGGTGGCGCAATAGAACGTGCATATTTAAAAAATAGATTAAAAATAAATACAAAAGGTATGGTTAAAATAAATCTAAGGCATTGTAGAGTAACAAATGTAGTTTATTTTTTAAAAATAACATCATCTAAATGGTGACCCTCTCTACGACGGCACTCCTCTAACCGCAAACGAAAATCATTGAAAACTTTCTTCAGTAATACTGGTGTAATGGCTGCCATTTCACCACGGATATTCTCCTTGAGCTGAACGATGTTTCTTGGATTATTACTGTAGACTTTGTGTTTGAGGTATCTCCACAAAAAGAAGTCAAGAGGCGTCAAGTCTGGACCATGGGATATCACCTCTTTTCGAAATCAGTCTGCCAGGGAACACCTGCTTCACCACCGCCATGGAGTCATTTGATGTGTGACAGGTAGCTTCATCTTGTTGAAATCAAGTTCTGGAATTCACTATTCTTGAACTTTCAATTTCTGGAGCCAAAAATCCGTCCAACATCTCAACATAGCGTTCTGTATTAACCGTGACGTTTTGGCCCCGCGCATTTTCGAAGAAAAAAGGACTAATTATTCCTCTGCCAGAGATTGCTCCCCATACTGTCACTTTAGGACTATGCAATGGTTTCTGGTGTTTGATTTTGGGATTGTTACTGTTCCAGTAACGACAATTTTGACGGTTTACGAACCCATTCAGAAGGAAATGAGACTCGTCAGAGAAAAGGATATTGTCAAAATTGGAAAATCGATTAAGCATTTTATTAGCAAATGCGAACCTTGCTATGAAGTCAGACTCTTTCAATTCTTGTGTTAATTGCAGCTTATATGGATGCAATTTAAGATCCAATGTTAAAATTCGTTGCAAACTTCGACGCGATAATTGTAAGACAGACGATCTCTTGCGAGTCGACATTTGTGGATTTCCTCGTACTGACTCCATAACTCTCTCAACATTGTCTTCGGTCCTAGATGTTCTTGGGCGACCATTTACTTGTGGTTTAAATGTTGAACCAGTCTCTTCAAAACGCTTTACCCATATTTTAATTAACACTCGGAGCTTCACTAATTCGCCGTAGTCCATATTCAGCACAATATAGTCCCCTAGTAGCAATATATGAACGAGTGTTTTCGTAAAATGCGCGACGCTTCCCGTCGAAGTGATTCATAGTGACTAAAACTCCATGAGCCCGCCAATCCAACGATGTAGGCGCTCCCTCGCCCGCGCCATTTCTACCCCGCAAAAAAATATGATGCAATATGCACGTTCTATTGCGCCACCCTGTATTTCCCAAGATCTCAAGAAATTGTACAGAAGAAATATTTAAAAAATTGGGTTATTTGTTTCTAGTTCAAATTGCAAATATATGTATATGTATATGTATACAGAGCAATGTGAATTGGGTTGGAATGTTGATTGCAACAAAAATTGCGATTTGTGTGCTAAAGCTAACAATAAAACTCAACACGATTCACTTTCATATAATGTATGTAAGCTGGAAGCACCATGACCAAGACTTGACAATAATATTGATAAGAAATTTATCATATTGGCATAGAATATGAACTAATTTTGTCATTCCGCTTGTAACAACCAGTAACCATTTTCTTACTCTCCCGATCTCGTAAATCAATTAAAGTCGCTGAGTCAAGAATCGATATTCAAGTCATGCCCCTAATTCTATTTGTAATTAACTACAACATGAAATCAAATTATTGTTATATTTCTACCCAAAGGTGAATAGATTATCGAAATTTGATACGCCAGAAATTTAAAATGTAACAACTGGCTGGCTTATAATTACAATAGCAGTCGTTAACCTTTACGAAATTCTTAAAACTTGACTTAGTATTTTGTCAGATTGTAGCCTTAAACTTAAGTATTTATCCATTGTATTAGTTTATAATTAGCTTGGCAAGCTGACCGATTAACCACGCCCTTGCTCCCAGACGTGCCTCCAATCATCCATATATTCTTAAGTCATACATAGATAGTCCGGAAAATTTTTACTAATTTGGCAAGCGTTTGCAGAAGTAGGTTTTCAGAATGGTAGTTCCCACACAAATTGGCGAATTTTTGAAATTCAATCTTTTCTCAATAATTTCTTTGAATTTTGTTCGTAATATTTATATGCAATTCTATGCAAATTAAAGGAAACTAAGCGAAGCAACCATACACTTTTTGGCACTTCCCAAACAAGTGACTGATTTAACTGAAATATTCTTGGCTTCATATCTTTCTATCTGTTGTATTGCATTCAGTCAAATTCGTTTGACTGAAATTCGTTCGTTTTGATAATGAAAAGAGGGCATTGTTACAGAATGCCTGATATCTCCAATATAAATTGACCGATTTACTGAAATTTCTTTTTTTCCCAATTTTAACTTTTAACCAATTTTAACTAATTCCCAAAATTAACTTTAAAGTTTTTCAGTTGTATTGGCAACTCCCTTGCAAATTAACTGATTAAGCCCATGAATTATTGATTCATATCTCTTATTCACTTAAATATAAAAAGAAAAACTTGATTAGTTTAATTCATATAAATTGCAAAAATCGGTGGCTTACCTACCTATATAAACATCTAAGCGAGGATAATTAAAAATATATAATTGTGTTCATTTTATTGCGTTTTATTTAGAGTACTCTTTGATAAAGGCATGATAAATCGCCCCTCCCTCCATCATATTTTTAAACCAATACAAAAGGATGTTGGGTGAAACTATATGTATGTAAGTCAATTACCTGACTGCGTTTTCTGCTGGTTTGAATTTTAATTCCTTTGGCGCCGTCAGAGAATGTCAAATGTAGAGATTTTAGGCGAAATCTTTCGAACTAAAAAAATGACTTTGACGGTAGTTTTAAAATAATTTTTAAGAAAAATTTGCTAGTAAAAGATATACATCTTTAATATAAAGTCCAAATACCACAGGTAAAACAATAAACTAATCTTGAAAAGTCAAAAATTTGCCGAAGATTTAGTGGTCCTTTTTGGAGTTCAGTGCATTATATTTAAAATAAAAAAGGATGGAAATGTTTTTGCGGAACGTGTCTAATGAAGTTTTTAACAGGAGAAGCACATATATTCTCAAAACTTATGTTACAGACTCTATTTATTTAAACAAATTATTTTCTGTTTTTGTTCACAAAACTTTGTTGGAAATAAAAAATAGGCAAAAAAAAAAGAAATGGAAAAAAGTTGTTGCACGTGTTTAAATTAAATATTAGAAAGGAGAGAAGCAAAAATTATCAAATTTTGGTACACTAGAAAACAAAACAGTGTGTTATTCCTTTTCTGCCAGCTTGAACATTCTTCTTTTAAATACAAAAATTAAGAAAATGTTGTTTTTAAGTTTTGCAAAAGCAAACGCAAAACAGTGAACTAGAAGCAAAATAATTTTGTGAATTCTTTCAAATAAAAATTTCAGAATTATAGAATTTTGTATTTCCACCATTACCTTTAGCAAAATTTGTTACAAATCCTTTTATACAATACCCTGTTATGGAGTAATTAAAATTTGAGGCACATAAATCCATTTCGATGGGTGGCTCAGCTGGATCAGCTCCGATTCTCTCCAAGTATCAGATTTAATGGAAGATAAGAAACATATTGAAATGTATAAAGCTTGACTAAATTTATTTAAGCATAATAGGTTATTATGGCATGACTTGATTTCGAAGCCCGTACATAATTTTGATTACGCCATGGTCCAATTTTGTCCATTCGGGCCTGTCTGTCATTCTAATGGGGTGTCACAAAAAGATTAATGTTTAAGATCCATTCTAAGCGCACAGAGAAAAATTATATAGAGAGGGCGCATTTGCTTCTGGAGTAAAAATTGAGACTATTACAAAGGTCACAAAGCATGCTAATAGATCACGATAATTTTGCACATTTTTGTTAATATTTTTATAGATTGTAGTAATCTAATTACTAACTAACTACCAAAAAAAAATTTGTTGTAACGGTTTATCCATTTTTCGGTATTATAAGTAAATGTAAATAAAACAAACATAAAGCTCTGATTACGATGAACCCATTAGATGAAAATTTGCCATTATATACATATAATGTCATTTAAATGACTGCCTTTATATTGGTTGCAGCAATCGATATTTTTGAGATAGTTTTCAACCATTTTTTCGCACAGTTTTGGGTTTTCAAATGCTAAACACTGTCACTGACGCAGACTGTAGTAATCTAATTCCAACATTCAAAAACAATCGCATCTGGTATTATAAAAATCTAAACAACCAAAGTTCCATATTATGAAAGAGAGCGTGAGCGTACACTAAAAATGCTCAGAGATAACGCACAATAGAAGAAGCAAAATGAATACACAGAGAACAATTACAGGCGGCAAAGAATTCCACATTTGTCTGTGGAACGAATTTTGTTTAGTCTGAACGCTAACTCAAGCAACTACGTTGGAAAAGTACAGAACAATTATTCTTCTCCGAAGTGAAATTCGCTTGCTTTGAACGTTCGCTCGAGAGCGTAATTTTGCCCCCTTTCGCTCTCTTTTCCAACGTGGAACTTCAATAGTTTGGCGTTTTTTAACGTTGTATGTCAA
Organism: Philornis downsi; assembly: GCA_019455685.1. Taxonomy (NCBI): domain Eukaryota; kingdom Metazoa; phylum Arthropoda; class Insecta; order Diptera; family Muscidae; genus Philornis; species Philornis downsi. The sequence continues at coordinate 1,167,725 of JAHXMU010000097.1, forward strand.
CGTCAAATCATACATTATTAATGAACTTATTATAATCTGCAAAAGTAGTAATCAAAATATGTATATTATATAAAGTTATGAAGTTATTGTGTAAAGAGAGAGAGAGAGAGAGCAGGATCATCTTACTCTCTTGGCTCCCTAATCATCACAACTTTGTTTCCAGAGAAAAACGTACGGACCGTTTTCATCGTCTTTGCTTGAGTTAGCGTTTAAACTTAACAAAATTCGCTCCACAGACAAATGTGGAATTCTTCCCTGTCTGTAATTCTTCTTGTGTATTCATTTTGCTTCTTCTATTGTGCATTAACTCTGGCCATTTTTACCAAAAACCTATCGATGTACCAAACTCCTTCTGAAATTTCTGTACTGGTTTTGTCTAATCTTATATCAAATTTCGCGTCCAATACGTTTCTTGTGTGCACTTCAAATGTACAAATTCTGTGCAATTTTATGTACACTTTTAATAGAACCCATTTGACATCGCTATCTGCTCTCTTTCACTCTTCTCTCGCACTCGTTTGTGTGATTCTCTCAACACCAAGATTGTCGGAATCGAAAACTGATCGTATTCTGTTCTAACGCAGTGCTTTGTAATCATTTTGCAATCATCATTTTCAAAATATTTATGGAACAATTTCATTTTGTCTAATTATCTACAGCGAAATTGTTTATGCATAAATTTTGTTAGAAAAGAAGGCGTTTAAAATATGTGTTAAAATAATGTATTTGCATGTAATTATTAGACATTTGTTTGTTTGTTTGGTTTTGATTTTATCATCGATGGGCAATGTCTATGCATGCTTGTTAGCCTGGTCATTATTTATGTGGTAAGAAAAGTTTGCAATGTTTAATATTTTCTAACTAAAAACAAAAAGAAATTAGTAAAATAAAATGACAAAGTTTAAAACTTAAGGGAATCTTAGGTAGGGGCAAGTTTAGGTCACTGTGTCAATCTGGATAGACAGACTCACTTAGACTGTATAGTGCATTGTCATAAAATGGAAGCTAGAGATATGGATGTCCCTAG
>JAHXMU010000097.1:1168761-1209422 GCA_019455685.1 Philornis downsi
TACATTTCCACGTATCCCTATCTGGTATAAGTATATGGTACTTTTTGTCAAACAGTGGCTCTGCTGAGTGTAGTCTGTGGTGCCTGACATAAAAAGATTACACTGTGACCGTGACCACTGTTTGACCACTGTGATACCTCTCTTAGTCTTACTGCCGTAGCTGCTCCAGTCTTCATACTAATTGTATTCAGGGGTAGTGAATGCAAAATTACATTTACTGCATCGGATGGAGCGGTGCGAAGCGCACCGGTGATGCACAGACTAGCCATCTTCTGAACCTTGTCCAGTACCCTGCAGTATTTGGACTTCTTAAGAGCCTTCCGCCAGACGATAATTCCATACAGCATTATCGGTCTTACTACTGTAGTATACAACCAGTGAACAATGAGAGACGTTAACCCCATTGTTTCCCTATTGATCTCTTGCACGCATATAGAACCACTGTGGCCTTTTTCGTCCTGTCCAGAATGTTGAGTATGAAATTCAGCTTCTTGTCCAATAATACACCAAGATATTTTGCACAGTCCGCAAAAGGAATTTCAGTACCTTCCAAGGAGATAGGATCAAGAGATATGATCTTGTACCTCCCGGTGAACAGAACCACTTCAGTCTTGTTCGTATTTACTCCGAGACCATTTTGAAGGATGTCTCTGAGTGTCTTCTCCCTAACTGCATTTGCCACAATTTTAGGTATTATTCTGTAAACATATGCCAAATCTGTGGTTTGGTATGGATTTCGTGAAAGCTACTCAATGAGTTTAGCTAAATCTCGTTATAGAATTAAACGAAAAAGAAGAAAGTGGGTAATTCATGATGACATATGATGTTGATATATTTACAGTGGAGGCTTATAAGGTTTCTTAGAAGACAGATTTGACTTTATCAGGTTTTAATCCAAAAATTCTGAGGCTTAAATATAACCTGCGTTTATTAACTGCCGAACACAGATTGAGCCTTCGAAGACGTCAAAGCGATGAATGTAACATTGGCCTATCATAGAAGGGATGTTGTCAGTTTCGGCTCAATTGTAGTGCTTTTGTGCCAGATCTCATAAATTTGTGAAAGCTGTATGATTTTTATGCACACTTTTGTAAGTGAAAGAAAAACAATTCTGTAAGCCCATACGAAGCAAATATCTAATTTTTCAAAAAAGATGAAAATCTTCATCAAGAAGATCATTTCGATGTTATAGTCGATGCTAGTCTTATCAGAATCGCCTTAGAGATTTAGGAAAGCATAAAAAAATTAAAGGAATTCGCAGAAATTTTTTCTTTTTTTCGGTTTTTGATTTAATCTCTCTAAATAGATTCAGCAAAGCAATAAAGAGATTCAGCAGGGCATAATCATTATAAAGTGATTTTTAGTGGAAAATAAATTTCCCACATTGCTGAATTTGTATGTTGTCATACATAACTCCTTAAGAAGTAAAAAATACCAAACACTTTTATTTCGCAGGATAGTTCAGTTTAAATAATTCGGTCTTGAAGCACGACTTTTGGAAGTAGCTAGAAAATCGGTAGTGTGGAGCCATGGCAAAAATGTCATTGTCTTGCAAAATTCAACAAATTAAATATGTTTTCAACTGACACTCAACATATGGAAAACCAACGCTAAAAGGTCTATGTACGCATAGAACTCATATACCGTCATCAAAATTTTTAGGAACCTTTTACATAGTTTCCTTTTAATATCGCAACGCATTCTCATTGTGAAATTGTTTTACCAAAATGGCGAAAGTTTTGCGACTGCAGTTCCCAAATTGCGATCAATTCGGGGTCACAATAATGCTCCAAAAGAAAAAACTGTAAAGAGATTACTGGATAAATTTGCCAAAACTGGGTCTGTTAGTGATGTAAAGACAACAACGCGCCTTCGACCAGGTCGATCGACCGAAAATGTCGCAGCTGTACGTGATGATGTAGCTCAAACTCCATCCATTTCAATTTGACACTGAGCTCAGCAAATTGGTGTCGCCAAATCCACTATGCAGCGAATTTTGATTAAAGATTTGCATCTTCACGCATACAAAGTTCAATTGACTCAAGAACTGAAGCCAGCTGACCATGGACAGCGAAGAGAGTTCGTTAATTGGGTACTGGAGAGACGACATGAAAATGCTGATTTTGCCGATAAAATGATCTTCAGTGACGAGGCCCATTTCCATCTTGATGGCTTCGTCAATAGACAGAATTGTCGTATTTGGCGTGAGGGAAATCCTCGAGTGATTCACGAGAAGCAAATGCATCCTCAACGTGTCACTGTGTGGTGTGGATTTTGGGCTGGAGGATTCATTGCACCTTTTTTTCATGAGAATGAGTTATGTAAAGCGCAAACAGTCAATGGTGTTCGGTATCGTGAAATGGTAACCAGTTTTTTCGTGCCTAGAATTGAAGAAATTAATGTGGAGGGCATGTGGTTTCAACAAGACGGCGCCACATGTCATACAGCCAGTGAAACAATTCAATTGCTGCATCAGTCATTTAAATCTTGCGTTCTTGTTTGGACACCCTTTACATCAGCCTCGCACTTGGTGAGAACACTTTCCCAAAGTTTCTCAAGAATCGTCTTCCAAAATAGGATCATGAACATGTTATAAACTTGCTCAAACTTGGGAAAAGCAAAACCTGAATTTGAACGCGTTATGCATTTGTAAACATTACATTGTACGTAAATGTGTGCAGCAGTATTTTTGATAGTACACTTAGAAGAATCCCTAGTTAGATCCCCATGGTCATTAGTATTTTCTCTTTGATTATTATCTTTAATTAATTTCCACAATTTCGCTTTAAGTCCATAGAAGATTTGCATTTTGCAGATATTTAAGGGTAATGCCTAAGCTATGACTACGATGAAACCATTAGATGATGATTTGTCATTATATATGTCATTTAAATGACTGCCTTTAGATTGGTTGCAGCAGCCGATATTTTTGAGATAGTTTTTAACCACTTTTTCACACAGTTTTCGGTTTTCAAATGCTAAACACGGTCACAGACGTAGTACCGGGGCGTCAAATCGCATGATCTTGGTGACCAATTGACGTCGCCCAAACGTGCAATTACGTTTTCTGGAAACTTCTCGTGCAATAAAGACAAAATCGATCGTGTTGTGTAGCTCGTTGCTCCGTCTTGTTGAAACCACATTTCGTCCAGTTTTTACTTTTCAATTGCAGGTCAAAAAAATTCGGTCGCCATTTTCGAGCAAATTGCACTTCCAGATTATACTGCGCACAAAACAGTCCCTTGTTCCGGATGCAATGGCTTTTCCAAAATCACTTTTGAGTTCTCCAAGCCTCATATGAGACAATTTTGCTTGTTGATGTAACCACCGAGTGAGAAATGAGCTTCATCGCTGGAGACAATTTTGTTCAGCATTGAAAGTCTGTTGCTGTCGCGCCCAATCAGCATATCTATGGCGTGCTGAATGGTCAGCCGGCTTTAAAACTTGTGTGAATTGGACTCTATATGAATGGAGGTGCAAATCTGAATGCAAAATATGCCATAATGAGCCATAGGATAGGCCCAATTGCTGGAAAGGCCGTGAAATCGACTAATTCGGATTATCCGCCACACTTTCGTCTGTAAGATACTTTCGGCAGTGCGTATATTGCGATGATGCACAGGAATGACCACATCCGTAACGCTTGCAATCTCTTCAAATTTTTTTATAATCTTGAAAATTCCTTGCACAGTAAATCGACTATAACTATCGTAATCAACCCGTAATGTACGAAAGGTGCTTCCGTTTAAATCACCACTTTCGTAGTAAGTTTTAACTATTTTTAAGCGTTCTTCGGTTGTTAAATGATCCACATTCGTATACGAGTATGGCAAACCCTTCACTAAATAAATAACATTTCAGATGACAGGGGGTGCCAGACCGGCGGTTTTGAAATCACTAAATACGAATTGTTTAACAAAAGGTCACGAAGTATATTAATAAAAATTTTCATTTCAAACTGACATTGTATTTTCATACTCACCTCCCAGTATAATCATTCTACCATTTCCTTAATAACTTTTGAGACTCCATAAAATATACTCGTATGCATTCATGATCATCGTAAAAATCTAAGTCCTTTCTACTATCCGCTCTTCCGACTGCCTGTACATTGAAAAAATAGGAAAAATCGGACCGGGACTAAGTCCACTTACAAAATATGTGCATCTCTCAGATTTTTTCAACAATCTTATGTTAAGTCAATCAATGTTAAGTCAAACAATCACAAAACTATCTGAGTAGACTTATGAGTACAACAACTTATCTTTCTAACGCCACCTAGCGTACGTCCATCGCACCTATATAACGCGAGACACAGATTACTAAAGTCATCTATTGATTTCACTGAAATTTCATTTTATGAACACCATAAAATGAAGAATGAGCAGCAGCTGGAGGGCGAAATCAGTTCAAAATAAAAATCAGATCGGAATAAGCCTACAAAAGAACTGAATCCGTTAATTAAAGTCTATGCAGATTGGTAGTAAATAAGAAACTTTAAACCCATCTCAATGCATAAACTGTTTAAGGCAGCGTGGTTATTGAAAAATATTAACAAACAAAGGAATTTCAAATTGTCAACCTCGGTTATTACTTCCAGTAAGAATCAATTTTGACTTTTATCTAACGATGAGTCGGCACCCCATGAACCGCAATCCATGATGGCGGGCATCTAAGCTTTTGTTCGACCGAATTTATAGCGCCTGTCCAATTTTGTACCAATCTATGTACTTGTTCCATTTAGGCTAAATTCGTAAACGTTTTCTACTGTCTCCTCTCAGCGTCTTTTTGTTTTGAAATCGGTTCCAAGACTATATGGAAAAATTTCGTATTAATCGACTTAATATGTAAAAACTTGCCTACATAAGAAATGATCACATTTCCAGAAAAATTACAATATTTTGGAGTTTTTTCCACAATTTTAACACATTTTCGTTAATTTGAAAGGTTCATCACAATTCATATATTTTTTTAGAGAATCGCCTACTCATAGGTGTAATTATTGAAAATGTGAATGGTATATCGGCATCTTGGGCATTTAGAAAAGTTTGTATACCATCGAGGTTAGTCCTGTTTTGAGATATGGAGCACAAAAAGTTAAAAAAGTCCAGTTTTTACAAAATACAATAAAAATGCCTCACTGAATGAACATTAATTTCTGTTTAAACCGATTAATATCCATGAATGATGTAGTGGAGCTTTCGTTTACTTAAAATGAGGAGTACCCAACAACAAATTCGGATTTCAGGAATATTCAAGTGTAGTAAAACTTACTGAATGTTTAAAGTTGTGCTCTCTCCTCATTAAAGAAAAGCTCCCCCCAACAAGATCTGAATACGTAAGAAGTTTTTACTCACCCATAAAGTAAAAGCTTCATAAATTAGCAGCGTGCAAACACTACCACTGCGACTTATATACTATTTGCCCTAATTGTGGGCTTATTGAAATATGCCAAAAAATATCAACTCTTATTTGATTACCCGAGTAATTCGTATGAGAAGAGGTCATGTACTCGTATGTTGAGTCTCACTTATAATATATGTAAAGGACCACAGATATAATAAATACGAGAAATACATCAGACAGGAAATACCCTTGCTCACTTAAACCTGGATATTTTCAATAAGTTTTCAACAATTTTGCCAATTTTGCAATAACAAAAAGAAATAAGTACTTATATAATAAAGCTGACACAAACCGGAAAGAGCCATCCCAGCCCGCATATATTTTAAAGGATAAATGTTATCCAGGGGGTGGTTACTGAAAAAATTTAGATGAAATGAATGGGCTAAGTTGAAATACTAGAAAAAGATCAATTGTTCGTCAAAAAGTGGGACAAACAGCTCCAGTAAGAAATAATCATAATCATTTTTAATATTTATTTGCTAACTAAAGGTTAAGTATCGTCGCAATCATTAGGTGCGAAAATAAACCGATCCAACTTGTGCGCGAGCACCCTAGTTGTGGACGTGGTCATTAAAAAGTACTCGAAATTTTATTTTTTGTTGGGAAAAATACGGTCAGTATATTATCAAACGCGAGAAAGATCACCACATATATCACATGGTTAAAAAAATAAAATGGGTTAGTATAGAAAATTTGATCACACAGAGACAAACCCATATCTGAGTGAGACATTTTCCGAAACTCTATTCGGTAACTGCAACCAATACGAGTATACTGCAGAAATACCGGAAAGAGACATTCCAGTTTAATGGCACTGCCCTAATAGTGAGCGCTGTTATTACAAAATTTTGAATCACTGAATACTATATATAAGACGTCCAGCAAGACAAAATCGAAAATGTGGAAAGAGGATAAAACAAATATAGATTAAAAAATTAAGTTTGAAGGAGGCAAAAACAACGTATGGAAGAAAGTATATGTTAGAACTACTATAACAGAGTTGAAAACAAGGCATGTTAGAAACACATCCGACCTGAACGCGAAACACAAATCGCTGGACCAAAAAACAACTTGTTGCAGCACTTTGTGCAACAACTGGACATTAATCTAATTTGACTGAAGTGAATTTACTAACTGAGGATCACGATTACTCTCACAAATGTACATCAGAAATGTTAAATGTCCTTGACGTACCTTCTGAAAACAGACTGAGCTGTAATGTTGATGCAGAGGAAATCGCGCAAATATACTAGTACAGAAACACAGCGGACAAACACAGACGCCAAAAGTATCAGTAGTGGAGAAAAGTATGCAAAAATGGAGTTGAAGAGATTTGTCAAAACAAAATGTAAAAATTTTGAATTGCTGGTCTCGTTTTGAAAGTAATCTACATGTACATCTATTAAAATGATAAGCGATGTCCATTGAAACGTTGCGAAAAAAATAAACATTTTGACTATACAAAAAACATACGTTTGCTTCATCACCTCAAACCGGATGGGAAACCTGAAGCAAAGACAATAAAAACGTACAGATTATTTTTCTCTGGAAACATAGGCGAGATGATTAGAGAGCCAAGAGAGTTAGGTGATTCCGCTTTCTTTGTTACTCTCTTTACACAATAACTCCATAACTTTATATACTTTGGTTACTATTTTTGCAGATTATAGTAAGTTGATCAATAATATATTATTAACATTACATATGACGTTAAAAAACGCTAAACTATTAAAGTTCCAGGTTGGATAAGAAAACGAGAATTCCGTTCTTGAGTGAATGTTGGGAGCAAGCGAATTTCATTCCAGAGAAAAATAATATAACAGGGCTATACGTTTCCATTGTCTTTGCTTGAAGGACGTAAAATATTGAAATTGTATTATTCATTTCATTGGAAACATGAGCTAAAATATTAGGTCATGTGGTATATTACGCATGAGGGGAAAATATTTTCGCTTCCCATACTTACGTTGCAGTGAACTTTGAACCAGATTCCATAATGGTGGTTAGGGTATAAGCTTCGAGCCCTCCGAATTTTTATCGCCCGTCCTTCTTATCATGTTCTAGATTTTAAACGCTTAAATTCCATATGAATTCTGCAATTTGCCTATTAAAACGTATAATTTTTATGTTGGCGTTGTATACAATGGTCTGCATTTATTAACTTTAACATCGACGAATGGACCGAAAAGTTACGTCCAAGGGGAAACTATTTCTCGCAGCCAAACTCCCATAAGTGTTCTTTCCAACTCTTCATCGGTTTGCTGTCAAATTGGAAATGATGACAAATTTTTTTCAAGTGCAATTCTTCCTTGGGTATAATTTAACAGCCGACTGTACTCGATTAAAAGTATCGAGTATCACCGTAACCCTTCACATCCTTTTTCGTAAGTTCAACACATCACTAATGGACTTACACATGTAGCTGAAAAAGCTTTCGCTACGACCGCGCTCTCTCTCTCTCTCTCTCTTCCCCAATTCATATAATTACATACTCCATCACTCCCACTGCTGTAAACTTCCATTTTTTTGGCCAAATGCTAGTAGAAATGGCAACAAACAACAAAATCCAAAAAACTCACACACATACAGATGTGTATCCCAACGAAAGCTCTTCCACATCTACAACCAAGAAGAAAAAATCAGTTGCGTGCATACTCTCCATATAAACGGTACTACATGACGCGCGGAAAGAAACAAAACACAACGGCGTATCAGTGAACAAAAGAAAATGCGATGAAACGCGATAAAAGCACATACATCAACAAATAAAGCTAAACCTCATAGAAGAAAAAGTGAATAAAATTGCAACTAACAAAAGGAAAAGAAATGAAATACAATTTAAAAGAGAAGGAAACCAAAATATTGGCTTAACAAAGAAACTTACATTTAAAAAATAATTTGAAAATGTGTGAAATTACAAATGAAACAGGATACCCTTAAGGTGGATAAAGGAATATCCGAGGAAACAACAATAACGAGGAGATCACGCATTTTGTCTACACAAGCTGAATTTGGCCTAATCTGAGTGTACGTGTAAGCACTTGTGTGTGCTCGCAGGCATTTTCACTTACGGAATACAACTACAAACAGTTATGCCATCAGTACATGTGAGTCACACTACAAAACACAGCTTTCCTATTAAGATGTGAAAGCAAACATGAATGGTCGAAAGGAATGTGTGCTAGTATATGTGTGTGTACGTGCAATTGTGTTCGCCTAAGCATGTTTGAACCAAAAATAAATAAATGTAAATAAAATGAAAAGCATGAAAAGGAAATACATAATACGGGTGCTAAATAAAAATACTAACCAAAATAGGCCTTACTGGCTCCTTATTGCTCCTGCTTCTGCTTTTGATATTGTTGTCCCTTTCGTTGTTTTTATTGTTGCTGATGATGTTGAGGTCTGTGCTGGCACAGTTGTTGTCGCTGTTATCTTCTGCTAGTGACCCCACTTGTTCTTCTTCCATTTTACTGCAGTATACGTGTGTAGTGAAGTGTTAATAGAAATTGTTTTCTATTGTTGTTGTGCCCATCCATCCAACCAACACACATACATACACGTCTGTCTCATTTGTTATTGTCGGTAAAGCTTTTCGAAAAGTTGACGTTGTTTCTGTTGTTTGTGGCCCACAAGAATAACAAAAATGCCATTATAAATTTGAGCTACCAAAACATGTGCTCCTTCAACAACAATAACAACAGAAAGTCAAATACCGTATAAGACAATAAACAGAATATTGAAATAAGCCGAAAAAATCAAGAGAAAAACTAAACAGAAAAGTGCTAAACTGTGTTAAGCACAATGATTTCAATGAAAGGGTTAACCTGAAAGTATACAATAGGCTGAAACTGCAACTGATTACTAAACAAGTATTGAATAGTAGCGTGTAAACATTTTAAATTAAATTTTAACAAGAATTCTAATGTAATTAAATGCCGACCATTCCCTAAGAATAGTTGAGTGCTCAACACTCATAATGGGGAAAGCAAAAATGTTATTTATGGTATCTGCACTAGATGTTGATTGGAGCGTCCAAAAATTAGAAAGCCGGCATTCGAGTTACTCTTTTTCAATCTATTATTTTCCCAACAGATGGCTGTAATAATTTGTATTTCGCTAGATGCCGTTAGAAGGATAAGATGCTATACTCAAAAAAATACTCAGTCTTGCGAAAATGTACATATGTATGTAATGTGTGTATGGAAAATGTTCCATATTTTACAGCTTCGACAAAGGCGCAAAAGGCACGCCAGGAGGCTGCAATAGTCAATAATGTCTAATTTTGGCTTCGTCGATTCCTTTCCGGTAATTTTTATGGTAGAAATGCAACACGCTCTGAAATGCCTATAAAATAATGTAAATCGTCAAGTTCGACCGTCGTATAAACACTGTTTGATTTCTCAAAATATTATATGGATAACACTCGATATCAGAAGAAGCTTGATGTATGGGTGCCACACCCCACAAGGGGCTTGCAATTTACAATCTGTCGAAATATTAGATTGAGCTAATGCTTAAGAAGTGTCATAAGCATCTTCGGCAACAGCCGTATCTATCATAAGCATCTATCTGCCAGACAGATAGATGGGCATCGCTCAATCGATTTAAAAGTCACGAAACACATTTGGTCAAAAGATCTTATCTTACACGCTTCATTCTGATTGTTACTTTTTTTGCCGTATAAAAAAATCTTGACCACTGCAGCCTTCCAATTAGAAGTTACTGAGAAAAACTAGAATTTCGGAAAATCAGACAAATTATAGTGGTGGTACCAGATATCGATGAGGATGGCGATGTTGGCTCTTTTCATTCTCAAATCTTACCTTATCAATGATCCATTTACAACTACCTTATACGATCTGGAAGAATATTAGGCTGTGCAAAGTTTAAAGAGGTTTTGAAAACATTTGCAACAATTATTGTGCCTATCAGGTAGCCAACCAACCTTGCCACCCAGATAGATGGACATCGCTTTGCTGCTTAGAAAGTCGTGGAACACATTTGGTGGAGAGACACTTGACACTTTAAACGCTACCTTCCCGGTATTACTTTTTTGGCGTATCAAATAATATATACGCTTATACATTCGGTTACAAAGGTAAAGTTGAAAAAACAACAAACATGAAGCTATGATTTCGATGAAACTTTTATGTCATTATAATGCTTAGACCTTGCCATTATGTACAGAAAGCAATGCCATTCAAAATTACCGTCACAGAATAGGCTGCAGCAGTGGATCCTTTTGAAGTAGTTTTCGAAAAAGTGCGTCCTAATTACAACTCCAGCCTACAATGCGCATCAAACGGTTACTTTTACCGGATCCAAAGGCTTTTCCACAATCACTTCTTGGTTCTTCGAACCCCATATGCAACAATTTTGCTTGTTTACATAATCAACGAGTGAGAAATGAGCTTCATCGCTGAAAAAGATTTTGTTCGATTCAAAGCCCTTTTGTGAATCATCATGTATTTAACAGCTTACAGTCCTACCACACTGCCTGTTTTGAAACCTGTCTGTATATATTCATACATACGGGTGAAATCATGAAAAATCAGAATTCTTCCTTGGAACGGCGATCACTTTTATGTGTCTTACAAAAATTTCGAGTAGTCGAAGTAGTGAAAGCGCCTCAAAGTGATTGTAGGAATCATTTTTAGCAGAAGGTCCCTTTTAGTGAGCCTAAAAATAGAATACTTGTACGATAAATGGAATTGAGAAACTGTTCCAAATTCTTTTGATGCAACTGGATTTGTTATGTCTTTTTTATTTGCAACAGGTTGCGCCAAGCTTATTGGAAGTTTTCGTTGCAATAAACCCATCGAAATAGTTTTTTTTATAATTTTGAAGAAAAGTGTTACTTTTGTGGGGGCATTTAAAATAATTATTCCAGGAAGACAATAATAATAATTATTCAATGGAAGACAAAGCTCTTAATAATCAGTATAAAGTTGAGAAATTTTACTTGTAGGATACAGTCCCAGAGATGGGACTGTGGGAGCTCCTATAGGGGCCATTTAGGAATCGTGTCGCATGAAAGTTCACTTATCCTGAAATGTTCATACCTTCACCATTCAAACACATTCTTAATATCTCTTTCAAAATTCCTTTCTGTTTTCATTTTGAACCATTCACTTTAAGATTTAACTATTTCACTTTCTTACTAGTCTCATTATAATAATTAAACATATTTTATTAACTAATTCTTTGTTCAACTTCTGTATCTCAAATTGCCCTTTCGTTACGCATTGTAAAAGCCCACAAGTCTAACAATTTTGGCATAAGTCAGCATTTTATTTAATTTTCTTCTCCATAACCCCGCGGACAAGTCCAAAAAAAGACACTAATACGGATTCTAAATTTGAGGGGGGAAAATAAGTAAAGATGCCAAAAGTGATGACTGGTGTATTCGTTTATCCATGCAGCGAAAAAGAGATATTTGGAATTAACATACAGCTCTTGAACCAGTTCAACGCAAATGTAAATATCTGCTAGCTTCTGCGAAAAGCTAAAGTACTTATAATTGAGATTTTCCAAACTAATTGTATGACAATTAAAGAATTCTAAGTTCTCGCATATTTCATATTTTGGTCATTGCGTTTTAAGTTGACCCATTTCTTGCTCTGCCAAAAATATATACCCAAACCAAGGCCTTTCGTTACAATCATTACACATTTTGTGATAGATTCAATTGTAGGCAACAGGATTGTGCCATGAAAATCGCGTGTTGCTTAGGAGAAAAAAAGAAAAACATTTTATTTAACTACCACCAGTTGTTCAATATTGTTTGAACACTAAATCTCTTGAGCAATTATTGGCTGTGTTTCTTCAGTTTGACCACAATCAATCAAAACTTTATTTCCTCTGGTCTTTTCAAGTGTGTACGTATGTATGATTCGCAACATTTACACTGGTGATTCAGCAATTTGTGCGATGGAGACTAACTGTGTAAAAGTAGATATTGGATGAGCATTTTTATCCGGGCAAGTCCTTTTGTTTGAAGATCAAATGTCAATGGTGGGCAATAATTCGTACTATTTCCTATTGGTTTGACTGATTTGAATGAAAGTTTCCCAGGAGCGTAACTGAAATGTTGTTCCAAATTTAAGGGAACTGTTGTATTTCGATTGCAAAATGGTTTTGAAAATCAATCGGAGATATTTTTATTCATTTATTCATTTTTTACAGAGAGTGAAACGTATACGCTTTTAACAATAATCTTTGAGGAGACTGTAAATTTCGTTACTGTGTTTTATGGTTTACGCATAAAGAAACGAGCATGTGAAAATGTGTTTATCACGGATTTGGCGGTACTCAGTTGATTACTCCATTGCAGAAAACAATAAATACTTATTTGAGATCCCATGAAGAATGTAAAGGGTGGCGCATAGGTAACGTCAACGGTGACTATATTGAATGCGTTTTTGTGCATTATTTAGTTTTAACTCCGAAAAGATGTAACATATGTAAATTTTTTTGCAAAGACCGCCTAGACATCTCTAACTGCTGAGAACGTCGCCTGGCGGAAGTTTCGGGGTTTTCCCCAATACTTGTTTGCACTCAAGCAATGTTCACTTCATTTCGAATTGCACGAGGTCTTCCAGCACAAGGAAGTTCACAGACAGCCCCTTGTTGACCGAAACGATGAACCAATTGGTAAATTGTTAAACCACTAGGAGCATTTCGAACATGATCTGAATAATCGAATGCTGACTTTCAAAGTAAAATTGAACAACTTTGGTTTTTTTTTCTGTGCTGAGTCTTTCCATCATAAATTTCCCAAGTATTATTTAGTTAATTATGTACAGAGACGAAAAAAAGACTTAAACAAAAAATGTATTCACTGATCAAATCTTAACATTGTATAGTTAAGATTTCCATAATCGTCTGTGTCTTATGATTGCTTCCAGTTCGGTAGTTGATTAAATGCACGAAAAGGGCCCAGTCATTTAAGCCCGGAGCTGAAATCCTTCGTAATAATCTCTCATATTTACAGGCAGGATAAGTTCAAAATTGAGCAAAAGTTTCCCAGTGGTAAAAAGTTTACCCATAAACAGACTGAAGCCACCCATATCTTCACATGGGAAAATGAAGTTATATATCAGTTCATACGACAAAAAGTACGACACAGAAAGACGTGTATAAGTTACCACATATCTTTTTACCAAATTTGTTTCATGACTTTTTATGTCGATGTCTGTCTCTCTGGTTGTCTGTCTGGTAGACACGCCTATCCTTGCGAAACTTCTTGCCACTTAGAAGAGCTTAATATTTTACCAGTTTACCAGTCGGGGATTACAAACGAGCTATATTAATCCACTTCTCGTAGGTACCATAAGGAGTTGTACCTACAAATTGACCGAGATTTCGTATTTAAATCCTAACTCCTAATTAATTGACTGCTGTGGCCAGCATTTCCATGTGTTGCTTTGGTCTCTAATTCAGAATAAAGTTTGAAAAAGCCAATCGTTCAACCACTCCCTTCTTCTACTTCCCATACAAAAGCCTTCCTATAAATCCTAATTCGAAATTCTCAGCAGCCTAGATTTTTATTTATTGGAATACTTGGCAATATTTGAAAAAAATCTCCACATATCTGTCTGCACTGCATGCAGGCAAATTTGGCACGTATTAATAGTTTGTTAAAGAAGTGCTCAAAAATGGGGATGGACCGCTGTGTAACGCCTTTTCTGTTGCCTCCTAAATCCAAATCGATTGATTATGAGAAATTCACTTTTATCCTTGTAACTCCTAACTTGTTTACTGCAACGACTTGGATTTTAGTCCAGTATTTGGCTCTATAATTACTCCTAATACTTTAGAGAATCGACCTGCTGACCACGCCTCTTCTGCTAGCTCACATAAAGAGTGTCCCAACCAGAACGCAAGATTTAAATTTTAAATAAAACACAGATAATTAAAAAAAATCGTGAAACTTTATTATATCGTAAAGTAGACAGAATGAGATTACGTATGGAACAACACATCGGGCAGATGGCCGTCGCAGCTTTGTTGGCACACGCGCGATCTTTCAATGAAATTTTCAATGACCGTTTTGCACTAATGCTGCGGTCTTCCATTAATGCAACGTCCAATTTCCTCTTTTAAGACTTGAGTCGTCGTCGGCTTATTCGTGTAAACCATCGACTTCAAAAAACCCCAAAGAAATAAGTCTAATCGTATTAAATCGCACGATCTAGGCGGTCAATTCTGGTCTCCAAAACGCAAAATAACACGACCGGGAAATGACTGTTGCAGCAATTGAATTGTTTCTCTGGCTGTATGACATATGGAATCGTCTTGTTGAAACCACATGCCCTCCACATTCATTTCTTCAATTCTGGGCACGAAAAAACTGATTATCATTTCACGATACCGAATACCAGTGACTGTTTGCGCTTGACATGTCTCCAGCCCAAAATCCACACCACACAGTGACACGTTGAGGATGCATTTGCTTCTCGTGAACCACTCGAGGATTTTCCTCACCCTCGTCACTGAAGATTATTTTATCGGAAAAATCAGCATTTTTCATGTTGTCTCTCCAATACCAAATTAAAGAACTCCCTTCAGTGTCCGTGGTCAGCTGGCTTCAGTTCCTGAGTCAATTGAAGTTTGTATGCATGAAGATGCAAATCTTTCGTCAAAATTCGCTGCATAGTGGATTTGGAGACACCAATTTGCTGAGCTCGGTGTCGAATTGGGGTGGGTGGAGTTTGACCGACATCAGCTGCGACATTTTCGTTCGATCGACCTGGTCGAAGGCGCGTTGTTGTATTTACATCACTAACAGACCCAGTTTTGCCAAATTTATTCATTAATCTCTTTACAGTTGACTCTTTTGGAGCATTATTGTGACCCCAAATTGATCGCAATTTGCGAACTGTAGCAGCAAAATTTTCACCATTTTGATAAATCAATTTCACATAGAGAATGCGTTGTTCACTCGTGTAGCCCTCCATTTTTACTAACCCCTCGTACCTTGCGTCCTTGTTGGAACACCCTTTATAAATTGACTAATTTTGCGAAATTATGTTTTTTCTTGTAATTCCTAATTCGTAGCCTGTAGCAACCTAAATTTTTATTCAAGTTAACAGTTGAGAACATCTATCGGATATAAATTAGCTAATTTAACACATATTTTCGTAGATTTGCTGCTTCCATTTAATTTTATAAGAAACTTTATGAGTAATTTTGAAAATTATGTTAATAAAACAAAATTACTCTAATTCTACTAACTAAATTATAGTATTTACAAAAACTTTTCCACTTCTTTTGCTTGTTTGATTGTATGCTAAGTTAAAATTTGATGTAAATCGACCAATTCACTAAAACTTTCTTGGGACCGCTACCATTTTGCATCAACGCAAATAGACTCTGGTTGAAGGTATCCCTAAGTCGGTTCACTTGGCCGAAATTGCAATATTGGTTTATTACACAGTGATAGATCATAATGAAGGATTCTTCCTTCTTATCACCCACCGTTTATTGCAGAAGTACCCAACCAGAAAATAGATCTTAAATGTAATCAAATTGCAATTATAACTGTGTCTTTTAGAAACTATACGAGTATGTTATAAATAAGTTTGTGATGAAAAAGGGGTTTCCATTGAACGATCGAATATATATTAGGGCGGCCCTTAGCTATAAGTAAATTTTCGAATGTTAGATTTTTGCTGCTCCTAACCCCTGATCCTGTTTCAATGAACAAAAAAACGTTCTGTACAAAATTTCAGTTTAATCGGTTAACTTTAAGGCGACCCCCAAATGGCTTAAAGTCGTAACTTAATAACACTATGATTAATCTTCTCTATATCAACCGATTTTATTTTTTTTTTCTTCTTAGAAATATTTATGTGGACACATCCAGGCTATCCCAGCAATCGTTTAAAACATTCTGAATTAAATTTCTTAAAAATTTCTTAATTATCATCTTATGTGATAATGTTATTATAATCCTGAATGAGTTTGACACCTCTTTCTGCAACGTCATTCACAACAACTGTCGTTTCAAGCTTTTCAATTGCACTTTTATAACCAAGATCATCCTTCCATGTTAAAGGCTCTTTGTCTAGGAAATCGGTGCTGAGAGAAAATCTCGTGAAGAAATTTTTCGAACTAGGAGTTACAAACGACGACAACTCAATGTTTGTAAAGGAAGAAAAATCTTTTTGGTGCAGAATGTACCTCTATAGTTGATTCTTATCTTCTTCCTCTTCTTCGCTATTATCTGCATAATTTGAGCCATACGTGCCTTAACCACTGTTGAAACATTGTCATTAAATAAGGATAGAACCACAGTTTCTGGTTCTAAATACCGGAAATGTTAGGAAAATTTTTTCGCAGTAACCTTACTAATTTCTGGATCAATATCCTGATAATTTATCAGTTGTTGCATGAAGAGTAAATCATGATAAAGTGCTTTAATTGCTTCTGAGGACAGAAACCAGGCTCGAACGTACACTAGAGCAAGAAAATTACATATTCTTCTTAAAGAGTTCTTCTTCCTATGAGATAACTGAAATTGATCTTGAAACAGATATACCTTAAATGCATAAATTGCTTTTGCCATCCACCTAGCATGACTTACAGCTCCTGGTGTACGAAACGATACCCCGCTGTTCGGAATGCCTCCAAGATCATCGTTAACTCCAACAGTTCTCTGTAATCATTTCACTGTTGTTTTTGCGTAGAAAGGCGATGTTCAATAAATTGAAGAATACTCCTAGTTTAAACACAATGGAAAAAACATAGCATACAGTAAGAAAAAATCCCTTACTTTTCCAATAAACTGTTTTAGTAATCTGTATCCCGCGTTTTATACGCTAGATGGCGTTAGAAAGATACGATTTCGCTCTCTAAAAATTACTCAGACAGTTTTGCGATTGCTTCACTTAGCGTTGTTTGAGCATGTCAAAAATGGACACCAGCAAAAAGAAAAAACGACATATTTTACGGGTTTATCCCGATAAAGGCAAAACCGTAAACTAAGTGGCCGAGAATATAAATAGTGTTTACGGTCCTGATACTGTAATAGCCAATTACAAAGAATTTTGCTCATGTCAATTCGGTAATTTTTATTTCAAAGATGCATCAATCTCTGGAATGCCAACTGTCGAAAATTTCGTTAAAGTAATGGAAATCATCAAGTTCTACCGTCATGTAAACACTGTTTTGATTGGCCAGAAAATGTGAAAAGTTTATACAAAAAGTTGTTTGGAACCAGTCGAATAAGGCTCGCTACAAAAAGGTCTATGTATCATTTAATCGCAACAAAATCGATGTATTTCTGAATAGTCCTGGTCGAATTACGGTCAAATTTCTTGTAGATAATGGATCCATTTTCGTGTACTTACTCTCAAAATAAGAATGTTGCGAAATTCCATTCATACTTCGCGCTTTATTTTTAAGAAAGATTAGTATACTAATTTTCACAATTCTAAATTTAACTTAGTCTGGCCATTGGTCCCATTTTATTCCCTTTTTACCCTGGTTTTATCATTACAGGCACTGATATAAACTTCCACCTTATAGCGCGTTTAGTCTAATTGCTTACCATAAATTGGTAATGCGGGCGGTATTCGTGATTCTTGCTACAGGCACTTGATACCAGATTCGTGTCCTTTTACACAGTTTTTATCCTTAATAGTATAAAGTACGGCTTGTCGTTCATCTATTCTGTACGTAGCATACATACACAAATTTTCGTGATTCTAGCTTTAGTCGTTTGGTTTAGGCGATGATAAATTAGCCAATCAGTCAGATGTATTTTAAAATTTTTTTTCACTTTATTAAATATCTGATTAGGGGAAAAAAAGAAATGGTTATAGAAAACAAAAGATAATTAAGAAAACTATGATTAGCTAATATAAACCACAAAAACCGTACCTTTTGATGTTACCATACGCAAAATGTTGGCATGATATAGTCCGTTTACAATCTTTGTTGAACGTAGTTAATCCTTGCCAAGAATTGAATTGAAAAATGAATTTTATAAAGTAAAGTAAATAATGAATTAAATTGAATTTTTCGAAAATTGAAGTGAATTGCATTTAACTAAATTGTATTGTTTCGAATTAAAATTGCATTATATCAGATTACACTGAATTAAGTTGAATGACATTGATCATTGATTATCAAGTAAGTTGTAAAAATTAACTATTTATGCGCTTGTGTAAAGGCCCCTTCAAACAACCACGTAACTATAAAAACTCCTATTTTGTTACGCCGTACATTTTATTTTGCTACGTTACACAGCGGTGCACAGAGGTCTCCTGGTTGAAATCAGCGATATACTTGTTCTCCTTTTCCGCCAGCCGCCAACCGAACCACTTCGCCAGCCGCACTCAACATACGAATAAAACCTGAAATAATGTAAGTTAAATAAATAAATAAATAAATAAATAAAAGAAAATAGTTCTGATGTATACAAGTATATGGTCTCTGTAATGGACAACGGACCCGATGGGCGACTCAGAAGAGATCGACAAAATATCGGCAGATGTACCAGGCTTCTAAAAACCTTTGGAAACTTAGCGTGATGAATTGGAGAACCTGTGCAGGAGGCTATGTGATATTTGGGTACGCTGATAATGTTGACATTATTGGTCGAAAAATGCGAAATGTTACTTCAGTCTGCTCAAGCATTAAGAAGGATTTAGCGAGGACAACACAATGTTCTTAGATTCGACAGAAAATAGTATTATTTTGGAATGAACGTTGACAACTATAACTTTGGTGAAATGGATAAATTAATGTGCCTTGGCTCCGTTGTAAATAAAACTACCGACGTCAGCCTAACAAAACAGTTGATATTACAAGCAATTGATTTAACGACGATGTCCTTTTTCGACGAATAAAAATCGATTTATAAAAGAAAATAGTTCTGATATATATATATGGACTCGGTAAAAGACAACGGACTCGATGGGCGACTCAGAATAGATCGACAAAAATATCGCAGATGTACCAGGCTTCTAAAATCCTTTGGAAACTTAGCGTAATGAATTGGAGAAGAAGTGCAAAAGGCTGAAGTACTTGAAATTCTTTTCTACGTACGGCTTGCAATAGCAACACTGCATGGCTCCTATTTTATTAAAGGATGAATTATGAATCTTTGCTTAACGGCGTGCAGTAATTGGTTATGGAAACCCGTTTTAATTTTCTTTGGAAAATTTAACATTTGTAACGCAACTGAATGTTTTTATGCTGAGATGTTGTTTTTTTGAGTTAGTTTCATTTATTGGCCCCCAAAAAAAGCTGCGTTCAAGCCATGTTCTATTAAACATCACTCAGTTAAAAAAGTACTGGAAATTGATCAATAAAACACAAAATGTTTATTATTCACCCAAAATTAATGTACTGTTTTGTATCTCTAAGTGCTAATAAGAGTTTTGGACACTCTAGCAATTGCATTTTACAATCTTTGACTCCGGGCTGGCAAAATATCAGGTTCTTCTAAGTAAGAGTGATATAGGACGGTTATATTGTCTACCATCTAAATATACGAAGATAGCTGAATCGACTTAAAATGTTTTGAAACACAATTGGTCGAAAAATGCTTTCTTCTGGAGGTTACATTTTTGCCGTATCAAAAAGTATACAAACAAATGAAGTCAAGAGATTTTCACTGAAGAAATAGGCAGAATCTATATTTTATAAATGAGAAGAAGGCGTTTTTTCTCCCACTTAATTGGCGATGAGTCCATATAATGCTCCATAGCCCACAAGTGTCACAACTGATTTGATGATTAGTTGGTATGTCATCTCTGAAATCTTCTTCTTAAGTGTTATCCAAAAATCATAGCGAAAATGCAAGTATTCCCTTAGGAAACATATATGAGAAACATGTCTGTGAAACATATACATATATGAAACATATATATCTAACAACTCTCGCCTTGTACTACTTTCGATTAAGAATTACATTCAAAAATAACTTTTTCACTTTTTCCCCGAATCCTCTGCCTTTTATTCCGCATTAAGGTTGCCCGTGAATTTGTTTTGTATTGGTTTTTTGCGGTCCATAACTTCATTTTTTTATCATTTCTAATTCCTCGCCGTGATGAAATGTAGAATTTCAATCTATAATATTAGATTAATTTCCACTTGTTTCCCATTTACAGAGGCCAAGTAAATGGTGCATTTTCCTTGTGTTTCACACTAATTTTTTAAGGCAATTGGTTTGTGTTGATTTGTTTGTTTTGGTACCTAAAGTTAATTTTTTATTTATTGTTTCTATCATTATGTACTAGTAATTGAATGTAACATTTTAATTTGTTAGTTTATTTTTGGGAAGTAGGCAGTAGTGGCATAAATTATGGTTACCAAGCAAGGGTGTTCTGGAATTGTAGCAAAATAAATAAAGTTAATTTTGTACAGTAAACATTTTGCTATTCGGGGGTTGACAGCTATCCTGTGAAACCCCTACAATCAAAATTTATACGCAAGGTATTGCATCTTGTTATCCACATCTGTTCGCTCATAGTGGAATTATATTAAAATAAGTAAAATGATTTCCTCAAATAGAAGATTTATACGCTTAAGGATTTTCGTTCAACAAGAAAAGAAATAAGAGCTATAAGCTGTTTCAAGTAACACACCTGTGGTTAAAGAGATTTTGCAAAAAATATTTTACCAATCTTTGGCTTGTACGAATTGCAGCTGCTTCTTTATGTTTTTAAAGTTTTGCATGGTATTCGATATCACACAACCACTTTTCAAAGAAATCAGCATCATTTTTATAGAAGAAACAGTACTAATCTAAGTGCTATCAGATCTCGTTTAGAAACCACCAAACAGCGAATTGAGTATGCAGAAACTCAGAAACTGTTTCAATATTTAAAAATAAACTAAAATAGTATCTTCTGCAAAATATAGAAATGCTTGTCATGTTAATATTTAAATGAAATATTGTACACAACAGAATAATTGCTGTCGATTATCCGTAATAATGCCCTAGTGGCGCTGAGGCACGCACATACTGTAACATACATTTATTGAATCATTATTTTGTACAGCTAATGAATTACTGATTTAAATTTAAAAATTTTCTGCAGATATAAGTTTACAATTTGCAAATGTTTTGTATTTGTATTAATTATTGTTACATTTTTTTGTTTTTTTTTTTTATTATTTATTTATTAGTGTAGCAGGAATTCATTCTTTGGTACAGATATCTATTTTTGAATATGGCTTTGCCTTAAAACAATAATATTAATATTTAGAAGATCATATGTATGCTTGATTTAGTACTAAAACGAAATTGTAACGTAGGAAAGCTACAATTAAAACCTATGTATTGAGATATCTTACGGACTAGACTTACACTAACTTATACTAACTTACTATCTACAGATGGTCAACAATTTAATTTAAAGTGAATTAATTAATCTGTTTGTAGATATTGAACACTTGCTTTTAAAATTCTCGTTAATTAAATCAATGCGGTTTTTAACTAAAGAAATATTTGACTCAGTGTGAAGGACTGAGGTGGAGTAGTACCGTGGGTGATTGAGCATCATTTTGAGCAATTTGTTTTGGGAAACATGAGGGCTTGAAATACTACCTTCGTAATGATTAGTTTATTTTCTTTACTTAAATCAGATTTCCTATTAATTAGCGGATAGAGCATTTTTATTGCTAATGAGACTTTGTCTTTAATATGGTGGATGTGTTCTTTAAAGGTAGGTTTTTTATTGAGAAGAATGCCTAAGTACTTGACTTTGGGGCTCCATGGCACTTCGATGTCAAGAATTTTTAAACTAATTGATGGAAGGAAACACTGTTTTCTTTTTTTAGTACAAAAGATTGCTTGGGTTTTCTCAGCGTTCAGTTCTATTTTCCATTTTATGCAATATGACAAGAGCAGGTCAAGAGCGGATTGTAAAGTATTAACAATTGTGTTACCGTTTTCATGTGAACAAAAAATACCTGTATCGTCAGCGTACAAGGCTGTTTGTTCTGTACAAGGCTGTTTGTTCTGTTTTTTTGGGTAAATCAGAGCAGTATATGCAGAATAAAATTGGACCCAATACTGAGCCTTGAGGTACTCCAGCAGGAACTTCCGTAATATCAGATCCATAATTGTTAACAAAAACGCGAAAAGATCTTTTGTCGAGGAAGCTTTCAATAATTTTAATTAAATGAGGTGGAAAACCTAGTTTAATCAATTTGAATATAAGGCCATTATGCCAGACCGTGTCGAAAGCTTTTTCGATGTCTAATAACACCAAGCCGGTGGATTTCTTACATGCAAAACTGATCACGCTTAACTTGATGCGTGGTACCATGGTGCGGTCGGAAACCAAATTGTTCAGGTGGAAGTATTTCTTTGTCTTCAATTATATTGTTATATATTGTTATAAAAAAAAGATTAAACTAAAGGGTGTCCCAACAAGAACGCAAGATTTAAATTTAGCGCCATTCGAAGTGTCATTGTTTGACATTTGAACAATTGTTATTGTTTGCTAGTAGAAGGTACGAGGTTAGTAAAAATGGAGCGCTACACGAATGAACAACGCATTCTCATTGTGAAATTGTTTTACCAAAATGGTGAAAGTTTTGCGGCTACAGTTCGCAAATTGCAATCAATTTGGGGTCACAGTAATGCTCCAAAGGAGTCAACTGTGAAGAGATTAATGGATAACTTTACCAAAACTGGGTCTGTTAGTGATGCAAAGACAACAACGCGCCTTCGACCAGGTCGATCGACCGAAAATGTCGCAGCTATACGTGATGATGTCGCTCAAACTCCATCCACCTCAATTCGACACCGAGCTCAGCAAATTGGTGTCTCCAAATCCACTATGCATCGAATTTTGACGAAAGATTTGCATCTTCATGCATACAAAGTTCAATCGACTCAGGAAATGAAGCCAGCTGACCATGGAAGGCGAAGGGAGTTCGTTAATTAGGTATTGGAGAGACAGCATGAAAATGCAGATATTGCGGATAAAATCATATTCAATGACGAGGTCCATTTCCATCTTGATGGCTTCGTCAATAGGCAGAATTGTCGCATTCGGGGTGAGGAAAATCCTCGAGTGATTCACGAGCAGCAAATGCATCCTCAACGTGTCACTGTGTGTTGTGGATTTTGGGCTGGAGGAATCATTGGACCTTCTTTTTTTATGAAAATGAGGCAAATCAAGCGCAAACAGTCAATGGTGTTCGGTATCGTAAAATGATAACCAGTTTTTTCGTGCCTGGAATTAAAGAAGTGAATGTGGAGGGCATGTGGTTTCAACAAGACGGCGCCACATGTCATATAGCCAGAGAAACAGTTCAATTGCTGCATCAATCATTTTCCGTTCGTGTTATTTCGCTTTTTGGAGACCAGAATTGGCCGCCTATATCGTGCGATTTACCACCATTAGACTTTTTTCTTTGGGGTTTTTTGAAGTCGATGGTTTACGCGAATAAGTCGATGACGACTCAAGTCTTAAAAGAATAAAAATGGACGCTGCATTAATGAAATACCGCAGCATTTGTGCAAAACGGTCATTGAAAATTTCATTAAAAGATCGCGTGTATGCTAACAAAGCCGCGGCGGGCATCTGCCCTATGTGTCGTTCTATACATAACCTCATTCCGTCTACTTTACGATATAATAAAGTTTTTGTTTTTAAATATCTGTGTTTTATGTAAAATTTAAATCTTGTTGGGACACCCTTCAGAAAGCACGACGATGTGTCTTTTCGTATTACATAATTCGTTTTTTGCTAACAGCAAACCATATCTATAGGTGTATGAAAACCTTTCTATCATATCGATAGATTTTTTTATCAAACACCAAAGCAGTAATTCGTATTTGGGTCTACACTCGTTCGACTAGGATAACCCGCTGACAGCTTAAAGTGTGAGGCTTTATGCCTCCTCCACTCTTAACAATCATGACGCTTATGCGTCAGTGAACATAAATCCTACTCTTGTGAATATTCACAAGTTGTGCAAGTTCGTGTGAGCGTTTATGAGAGGATTTCCTATGTATCCACGTGAACATTTTTTGCCTTAAGGAACTTTAAGTCATTCGCATTTCCATAGGTATCTTCAAAAGAACACTTTCTTTTTTTGTTGCCGGATAGCGTTAAGCTGATATGCTTTCTCTATGTTCCTGCTTTCTTGTTATATTTTTTTGTCTGGGTTTTCGCTTGAGTTTTTCATTTGTCAAAGATTAAAGAAAGAGAAAACCGGTAGTTGTACAGTCTATCAAAAGGGGTAACTTAACAGGCGTATAAGTTAACATTTCTTTTCCTTTAATATGTAAAATAAATTTCCACACTTACTTCAACACAACAAAATTCAAATACTGCAAGCCGTTTGTGCATTCAAAAATTGTTTGAGGGTATTACCACTTTTTTTTACTATTTTTTTTTTTTTTTCTTTTTTTTTTTTTTTTATTATCGTTTTGTTGTTGCTCAATGTTTCCGTCTGCTATAAATTAAAATGTTTCCATTGTTTGCACAGTTAAACCTGATGCAGCTGCTTAATTAGTGAGTTAGTTAGTTCTTATATAACAGAATCTTTTATAAATTGTGTTCTAATTCCAAGTCTCCTGCAACAAATTGTGCGCTATAATTGAAGTTCTTATATTGTATTTTACCCATAACAAACCAAATTTCTGCTAACATAAGTAGTTTTAGTCGCTATGAATCACTTCGAGGGGAAGCGTCGCGCATTTTACGAGAACTCTCGTTCATATATTGCTACTAGGCGGCTATATTGTGCTGAATATGGACTACGGCGAATTAGTGAAGCTCCGAGTGCTAATTTAATTAAAATATGGGTAAAGCGTTTTGAAGAAACCGGTTCAACATTTAAACCACAAGCAAATGGTCGCCCAAGAACATCTAGGACCGAAGACAATGTTGAGAGAGTTATGGAGTCAGTACGAGGAAATCCACAAATGTCGACTCGCAAGAGATCGTCTGTCTTACTATTATCGCGACGAAGTTTGCAACGAATTTTAACATTGGATCTCAAACTGCATCCATACAAACTGCAATTAACACAAGAATTGAAAGAGTCTGACTTCATAGCAAGGCTAATGCTAATGAAATGCTTAATCGATTTTCCAATTTTGACAATATCCTTTCCTCTGACGAGGCTCATTTCCTTATGAATGGGTTCGTAAACCGTCAAAATTGTCGTTACTGGAACAGTGAAAATCCCCAAATCAAACACCAGAAATCATTGCATAGTCCTAAAGTGACAGTATGGGCAGCAATCTCTGGCAGAGGAATAATTGGTTCTTTTTTCTTCGAAAATGCGAGGGCCCAAAACGTCACGGTCAATACGGAACGCTATGTTGAGATGTTGGACGGATTGAAAGTTCAAGAATAGTGAATTCCAGAACTTGGTTCCAACAAGATGGAGCTACCTGTCACACATCAAGTTACTCCATGGTGGTGGTGAAGCAGATGTTCCCTGGCAGACTGATTTCGAAAAGAGGTGACTTTTTTTCTGGGGATACCTCAAACACAAAGTCTACAGTAATAATCCAAGAAACATCGTTCAGCTGAAGGAGAATATCCGTGGTGAAATGGCAGCCATTACACCAGTATTACTGAAGAAAGTTTTTAATAGTGCCTTATATTTATTTTAACCATACCTTTTGTATTTATTCTTTAATCTATTTTTTAAATATGCACGTTCTATTGCGCCACCCTGTATAACACATCCATTTTGATAATAAACTTGCAGCATTTGCACGTGTTGCTCAAAGCTGTAACTTGGTTTGATGATTTCTTTTTCATTATCTGAAAAAGGGAAAGAGGAAAGCTAATAAAATATTAAACTACCTAATCATTATGAATAGTCAAATGAAACTGTCCCTATTTTTAGGTGTATTATTGGGCTGGCTTTAAATTTAAACCGACCGAAAAATTTTTGTTTATCAGACCGAAATTTTTGCCGTTAAGGAAGTGGCATAATGGCTGAAATATAACGTCCTCACCACGGTGAAGATTAACACATTCTCTTACAATCAAGCTGTCATTAAATCCCTGGATTTTGTCTTACTGAATTCAACATCAGCCCTGAAATGCCGCAGATCTTTTAAAAAAATGGCTCAACACTTTTACATTCATCTTATGTGGGTGCTGGGAGCTGGCAAGACTAGGGACTACCTTATAGACTCCAGTCTCTAGCCATTCACAAGCTCTTCATGAGAGTTAGAGCATATTTACCAGCAAATGGTAGGTGAACGTCTGTCCGAGGCTGTAATTAATCCAGACAGATGTGGCCTCGCCTAGATCTGAAGCGTTCACACACACTGCTGCTGCTATCAAGACCCGAGGTCTTATTACTTGCTTCCCTAGTGACGGGAAACTGTCTGATTGTAGGACAAGCAATAAGACTGAAGGTTGTGACTAATGACTTCTGCAGAAGCTTTAAGAATGAAGAGGAGGAGTAGTCTATAGAGCGTCTTCTCTGCAGTTGCCCTGCCCTGGGGAACAGGCGGGGATCAAGACTGGGCTCTTATTTCTTTAGGGACGTGGGAGATCTGGACGATATAGATATTTTCCGACTTAAGAGCTTCTTAGGGTGCTCGGAATGGTTCAACGAGGGAAACTAGGGACATCCATATCTCTTGTTTCCGTGATATCACAATGTACCATACAGTCTAAATGAGTCTGTCTATTCAGACTGCCACACTGACCTAACCTAACCTATCAAAAAGTTTACCATCCACTTTTCAGTTTTGTTAATAATAGTTAATAAGTAGAGTATGCAAATCAGAAGTTTCAAAACTGTCCTTAAAGCTGTTGTAACACAAAATTGCAACTTATATCTGGTCTGTTCACCAACTCAGTGCCAATCCTTAAAGCATACTTGTAGGTCATGCACAACTTTACGCCCACAAAAGTGCAACATACAACCTTATTTACTTGTTTAAATGAATAAAGTCTATAACCATTCATGTGTCCCACATGGAAAATAATTTTTTGGACTAAGTCTTAATAGCATTTTCAAAATACGGCCCTTCCGACAACGTTTTGTTTATCCACCCCTCGACTTCATTATTGAAAGCTGTTTGTGGAAGGTCAATTTTACTCATCCGCACAGCTCTCTCTCTTTCTCTCTGCTGTCGCTGAATTTTGGTGCATCGATAACAACTCCGACGACTCATGATGCCAATGATACCGATTCTTTCCATTGACAAAGATGGGTCCATACATTGCGGTTTCCCTTGAACACCCCAAAACGAATTTATCGGTTTATATTTACTACCTAAGATTATACGTCGTGCAGCCAAGAATATAACAATAGTACTCGGTTTAGATGGATTTTCGTTTATCATTAAATCAATTTACCACTTTCGTACTCTTTTCTTAATTTCTTGACAATATTTATTATATTCATGGCGGACCAGGAGCACATAAATTTGCCCATTACTACAAAACTAGCATTGTTAGAAATCTCCTTTCTCGCCTAAACAAATAACTCAAACCCGCTTTTTGTCACCTCTTCTCATTGCTTGAGAAGGCTGCAGTAAAATATTGCAGTTCTCCACCGATGATGTTATCGACTTATGCAAGCGACCTTTAACAATAGAGTGCCAGCATTTCGCAAGGCTTCACCTGTCTATGTGAAGATTTTTAGAAAACATTTAACTTAACTCGATTCGAATCTTGGTATCTCAATCAGATGAGTCTCGACATAAGCAAGATAAACCTCCGACGTCATCGAGTTAGCCAACTTGACAGTCATGTCTGCTTGTCCAAAGCTTGTGATTCGGTGCAATAAATTGTTAAAGAAAAGACATTAAATATGTGCAGCCCACGGGTTTGCCCATGACATACTGGATCTCTTCGCTAACAAATGTGAAAATTTTGGTGATTAACAAAGTCATTCAAAATGGACATCTTCGCTAAAAGATCATAAACTTGTTTTTGTTTCATGATCTCTTTAATTTAATTAATTCTTTAATCTATCTTTAGTGCAGCCTTTGGTTGTTAATAATTCTGAACTGTTAATCGTCTGGCAGTTTTTTCAACAACAAGAGATTTTGTGGATATCCTTTATTTACAACGTTTATATGTGGACTTTTATGCGATTATTGGAAAATCAGTACAAGAATTTCAGTTAAATAGACGGTCAATTATTGGGAAACCAGTATAGGAATTCCAGTCTATTGGACGGTCTTACATATACCTTCCTTCACCCAACATTCTTTTGTGTTGATGCAAAAGTGCACGTGCGCCCAGAAAGGTCATGGTCAATCGCAAAATTCTTACCAAAAAGTGATCTGAAATAACTCACAATAAAATAAGCCAAATTTTAACTTATTAATAATTTAATTTTAATTTTTGCTATATTGACTAATTTATAGGTGTGGGTGACAGAATAGATAATTTTCATCCCCAGAAATAGGAGGATGAACATGTGCTAAATTATGCTGAATTTACTGAAAACGAGGGAAAAATTTTAATCTAGGAATTCATCGTTTAAATTAGGTAGTTTGAGAGGGAGGTAACAAAAAGGACGATTTTTCCAAATTTTATCAAAAAATCAATTGTCAATTAATCGATTAATTTATATGTGAGATATCAGAAGGAGTAAAGCAATCAATGCTAAGCATTTAAATTCTCAGAACCAGTTTATCAAACACATAAAGTGTTCCAAAGTCGAGTGAATATAGTGAGATAACTTGACTGATATGTAGCTATGAATATGGACTATATTGGTAATCTGTATGGAAGGTGACAGAAGGGGCGTCATATCTCGGTCCATCTTTCACAAGCTTTGCCAAGCATTATAGTAAGTAAGATAAAGTAATACAATGGACACAAATCCAGGTTATTGCAACCTAATACTTAGAAATACTAGACAGATACTAAACAGAGGAAAAATTGTATTTTTGGTTCTGTTTTAAAATTATGATGATAAACCTATTAAATTAATTTTGAAGATAGGTCAGTTTCTATGGAAGGCTCTACTTACAATTTGAAAAAACACGGGGTTGTCCAAAAATTAGACGACATAACAAAGAATATACAAAAGTGTTGGGAAAAATCTTCTTTAGTTTTTAACACAATCTCCTTTTAGATCGACACACTCTTTCCAGTGATATTCAATAGCTTCGATACGGTGTTTACAGTAAGAACCGTCAAACTCCTTAAAATAGCCATCAACCGCAGACTTCACCTCTTCATTGTTGACAAATTTTTTACCACCGAGCCATTTTTTTGAAGTTTGAAAATAGAAAAAAGCCCAATGGAGGTAGATCTGGCGAATAAGATGCATAATGAAGCAATTCGAACTTTAATTCATTAATTTTGTTCAGCGCAATAGTGAACTGTGAATAGTGTGAACTGAAGCATTGTCTTGATGAAACTTCCTTTTTCGCCAAACGCAACCTTTTTCCATAATTGCATCACCTAAATGCCGCAATAAATTAACATAGTATTCGTCATTCCTTTCTAAAAAAATAAAATAAAAATAAACTGAAATAAAAATAATCTAATCGGCATCCCACAAACTTGCCTGCAGGTTGAACCATCTTCGTCTTCTTCGGACACTATTCTCCCAGTACAGTCCACTGCTATGACTGTTCCTTTGTCTCAGGTGTGAAGTGGTGGACCCATGGCTCAACCACGTTTATAAATCAAATCGGCTTTATAGCGGTGAAATGTCGCCAAACACTCTACTGAAACACGTTTATTACACCGTTTTTGCTCTATTGAAAGCCAGCGCGGCACCCATCTTGCGCACAACTTTGTCATCCTCTCTCTTCCATCCAGGTCATATCCGCTCCACGTTGATTAATAGCAACGTCGATGCCGTTTTTTTGAGCAATGCGGACCGATTATGACGCTGGCCATCCACTCAAAGCATTGACTTTCTGCTGACACATTTCCGTTTAGTAGATCTTGTGGGAATATATATCATCCTATTTCATTCAAAAATGTCCATCATCGGGGATGATGTTCCAATGACCCTAAGAAACACTCATTTTGCTAATACATTTTTATCATTTTTATCGTATTGTTTGACGTTGTAACTTGACATGGTGATTTGTCTTTATTGTCTGCAATATAAAAAGTAAAGGAAATTAATAACAGGTGGAACAATATAAACAGTGTGAACTGTCAAAATCTATCCATCCTTACTGGAAAATTCCATATTGGGCTATGTCGACTTTTAGAATAACCAAATAACCAATTAGAAGTAAGACCTTGGATATTTTGGAGAGAATGGATAAAACAGAACTCGCTATAACTCCTTATTTAAAAATTATTTTTGTCGATTCTATACCTTAAGTGTGATATCACACAAAATTGTCTTGCCCTAAAGAATTGGTCATTATCACTTGCATTTCCCAGCTGTGTCTTTACATGAACATCAATGTGGTCAATTTATTATTCTTATATACAATCCTACATTAAACGGTCCATGCATGTCCAACCAAAAACCACAAAGACTGATGTCAAATGTTAATACTACGAAACTAAAGATTTCTGGTTGTCATGAGACTGACATCGTAAATAATCTTCAGTTTGGCTTAATAGCTTAAAGATCCTATGACAAAGCCCCAATTGAAGAGTGCATTAAAGTCGTCCAAAATGAATTTTGTACACCAGCTTCTTTCGCCACATTTCTATTCCCAACACTTTGCCGTTTTATAGGTCACATATAAACTAAACTTATTATTCACTTCATACACAACACATTACAAATATCCAAATGTGAGTGTACCAGAAGAAGAAGATATAAAAATGGCGAAAGAAAAAACATAAACATAATACTACGTACATATGAATGACTGTATGTGCAGGGCACAGCATATGAAAAACTTCCTGTTGGTCCTCGAAGCCAAATGAAGCGTGTTATGATGTCGTTATTTGTGAGCCTCACAATACTCAGGATATTCTCAGTAACCATATTCGCACTCGTGCTAGCACACACACATCCATACACACACGCACCACCTACAGACACGACAGGCGAACAAATACTGGCATCGTCTATATTTTTGTTTTGCATTCATGCACGTGTAAAAGTGTTTGTTGCGTGTACACAAACAAGTTGCCATATTAAAATCTTAGCTCTTTGTGTAATTGTAACAGCCGCAAGGCACAGTGGTGAGAGTGGTGATAGAAGATTAAGTGTTGAAATGTGATATCATATATGGGAAATTTTCCGAATTTCCAACAGATACACGAGTACGTTAGTATTGATATCCTGGATGATTGAGCAGCTGCGGTGGAAGAGTGTCTATTAATACATCAATACATAATATTACATTTAAACATATATTTATGACCGGAATTTCATAATGAGGAAATGTGTGTGTGAAAAATTTTGGCTAAATTATTAATGGCTAACAAATCTGAACACAATAATTACTTAATCAAAATATTGACATGAGTATTAACATCAGTAAATAAATTAAGAGATTATAGTGTTTATGTTTATCTGAAAACAAGTTTCATAGCAAAACCTATTTAAATTCTTTATAGTAGTTTATATTAGGTGCTCAATTAAGTTCTCACTGTTTTATGAAAACGCGTTTCCCATCTTTCTGGCAAGCCTCGAATTCCGTCACGGTAAAACAGTTCATCTTTTGAGGCTATCCACGAATCTATCAAATCCTTGATGTCATATGAGTGGAACTGCTGGTCAGCCTGGCTGTGTACATCGAACGGAACAAGTGACAATCGGACGGCGCAATATTTGGAGAATATAGCGGATCTGGTTAGACTTCCTATTTCAGCGTTTCCAGTTAGGTTTTAACGGGCTTGGCCACGTGAGGTCAAGCGTTGTCATGCTGAAGAATATCCTTTTCGTGCTTCTTCGCGTATTGTGGGCGTTTCTCGCTCAGAGCTCTGCTCAATTGCATTAACTGAAGTTGATATTGATCCCCAGTGATGGCTCCGCTTGGTTTCAACAGTTCGTAGTAAATAACGCCGACCATCAAGTACGGAGCATAAAATTTCCGGCGTAAATATTCAGCCAAGGTGACGACGTAGAAGTATGACTTGCAGCCCCATGACTTTCCTTTCCTTTAGATTGCTGTAATGGATCCATTTTTCGTCACCCGTTACAACACGATGAAAAACCCCTTGTTTTTTTTTTTTTTTGTCGCTGAAGTAGTTGTTCATAGGCGAAAACACGACACTCAACGTCCCTTGGCTTTAACTCATAAAGAACGTAATTTCCTTACTTTTGAATCTCCTAATACTGAAGTAAGCTCTTCCTGCGTTTGAGACGGATCCCCAGCAAGTAATGCCGCCAATTCAATGTCTTCGAAAGTTTTTTGTCTTCCTTCACGCGAACGGTCATCAACATCAAAATCGCCGTCTTTAAAGCAACGGAAGAAATCTCGACACATTTTGCACTTAAAGCAGCATCTCCGCAGACGTTTTGAAGCTCTCGATGAGCTTCAGCCGCCGTTTTCTTCGATTGAAAAAAGAAAATCAATGTTTCCCGCATATGATGATTATTTGGCTCAAAATTATACATATTCGCACAACCAAAAGAATATGACATCAAAAGAAAATCACTATTGTGTTGAGGCGGTATGTTTACCACATGCCTAAACTTCGCTCATGACGTTTAGGTTATGGCAGAATCTACTAGCACTTACAGCTGGCGCCACCTGTTGGCAAACAGCGCGAAGTTGTTTGCGCACTTAATACATTCTCTCAAAAAAAAAAAAAAACTCCCGGCGATTTTTGGTGAACAAAACACAAATTGTTTATTACTCGTTCACATGTACGTAAGAGGGTAGCACAATACAATGTTATTAGGATTTGGAAAGGACAAAAGTCGGCCGTAACCGTATCAAGTGAATAAAACAGTTGTTCGACAGTAGTTGTTGAGCTTTTGGGCGTAAATCCTTTTACAATGATACTCCTGTATGACAGAGTGTTCATTTCATTTATAAATCCATACAGACTGTTAATTGACATAACATATTTCAAGAAAGTTATGTAAATATGTAAATTAATTTATTTTATACTAGCTGAACCCAACCCGCGCTGCTAGGCCAAAAAAAGTTTGTAAATGGGAAGAAAGAAGCAACGAAGGCATGTTTTGTGTGTGGAAATATTGATTTTTTATTCAATGAAAAATGTTGAATGACGCATCTATTGCAATGCATTTGTGTACACGACATTTTTGGTTCTGCCATCGAGAGCATAGATGAACAAATTTGATGGCTTGCCAACGCGGGAACAGGCCACATAAAGTTGTCAATCGAGAGAAAAGAAAGAGTTCCTACCGAACGGGGCCGAATACGGAACCTTCCTTTTATTTATTTTTTTTAATTATTAATCAAATAAGTAAGCATAAATGAAACAGCTGTTCTATTAAAAATGTCTCATAACAGCTGACTCGGAATGAAAAATGTCCAGTTTTCCACTTTTCCGACGGACTTATCACGTCACTCGCCTCGATTTCGACCTTCGGACATAGTTAAAAACCTTCTCCTGGCCGACACGAATAAGCCCTGAAAGTTTCATGAAGATCGGGTACGCCGTGTGAGAGGAGTCCTCTTACAAACTATTTTTGTACACAGACAGACAGATATTCATTTTTATATATATAGATATCTAAAGAGGAACAGTTCAAAGTTACTTCTAGACATACAGAACTCTAAGCGTTGAATTGCAATCCCATTTAGGATATTGAATTCAATTAATCCTCGATTCAAAGTACTATGTTGGGCATAATTTGTGGAATGGCGTGTTCCGTTGAATATATAATGATATCGGAGTGATCTCGGTGGAACATAAAACGGTATAAACAGCAATAATTCAGAACAATCAATTATACCAGCTATTATATCGAATACAAAAGACAAGGTAAGATAAATACGGCGATTTGGCAATAGATGTAAGCCCAGTAACCAGCATCTGGAAATATAAGGAGGAGGTTTCGAGTGAACAATACAGCGATAATCAAAGAAGGCGTTCAACAGTCTCTGATCGACTTTGGTGGGTTTTCTCTGTTACAAGGCGCTATTCTAAAGCCTATTGTTTGGCTGGCTTGTCAAACTCTTTGATCCATATTTCATTGCATTTGAATGCATGATCAGAATTGACTAGTTCGAGCATGTCTTCAGCGACATTTATGCGATTGACTTTAAGTCTTTCGGTACTAGTCGGGCAGCAATGTTTTTCATCCCCCACAAACAAAATGTTCAGAAAGTTCAGAGGTTATCTTTCCAAAATCTAAATAATTATTTAAACTCACAATTTTCTTCACTTTATTTTAACTTCAGTTGAAGACGTTCAGGGTCGACCAGAGCCACACATGTCGACTCCTTTTGAATGCATGTATTTTTGATCAAATTTATTCACCACAAGCCTTCTGCAAAATTTTCAACGATTCTTTGCACGAAATACAATTTGCAATAAAAAATGTGAAATAAATTCTTTGGTGGATATTTTTATCAGAAACAATCCAGTACTACAAACAAACTAAACTGACAGATAGCGCTCAAACCCCGCGTCAGTATAGAAGACAACTGTGTCAATTTCGCGATAAAAGGAATTTTGATAATTCCTTCGTCTGGAGTTACTAAATAATCAACATCCAGCACTTTTTTGACAGAATCTAAATTGGAAAACTATAAAAATACTGGCATATAGTTGTTGCCAATTAAAAATTCTCTAATTTTGTCAATTTGTATGATTTTATTTAACAACTTCAGAATATCGTAAAAACATTTGAAATTTTAAGAAAAATTTGTTGTTGATCGTTGTAGCTACCATTTGGTCTTTGCCATGCTGTCCGGGAAAGTCTTGCACACTGCACGAATGCTACCTGATAGTATTTTGTCGTATTCTCGGCAAAGAGTAATTTTTAAGGCACTGGATGTTTCGTATTTTATAGTTGATGCTTTGTGAACCACCATAGTGTGATGATTAGTAATATCGATTACCGTTAGCATGATCGCGGATTCAATCCCACATACAGCCACCTATCTTCATTTCTGTCTGAAACATTTCGAATAGTCGAGTAGTTTTTTTTATTTTTCACAAAAATTTCTGAAATAAAAGTTGCTCGAAGATTTTTTCTTCTTTAAAGGATGGATAAGGATATTATATTTAAAACTGTGCAGAATTACAAGTAAAAACATGAACTTATAAAAAATATCAAGTTAATTTTCTAAGAAAAAAAAAAAACTCTGCCGCTCTACCAACATCC
Organism: Philornis downsi; assembly: GCA_019455685.1. Lineage (NCBI taxonomy): Eukaryota > Metazoa > Arthropoda > Insecta > Diptera > Muscidae > Philornis > Philornis downsi. Next base: position 1,204,327 of record JAHXMU010000097.1, read on the forward strand.
GTATTTTTTTATGACAACTCATTTGGAAAACACAATAAGTTTGTTTTAATTAACAACAAATAATAACCCTAAAATAAATATAATACTAATAATCGCTCGAGGATATGATATGCAGATGTGTGTCACTGAAGTAGCGCAGCAGGCCAAAAAATGTTGAAATAAAAATGGGTCGTGAGCAGATTTTTTTTTTGTAGAAAATTCACTCAATATTTTTTTTACATTTCATGTTTTTATTTTTAGTTCTTTTCTTCTTAAATAAGTTGTTATTTTAACGTGCAAGTGTTGTGTACAAAATTAAAAATAAATCTGAAATACATAATAACGAAAGTGGTGCCAAAACTGGACGACCTCACAAAGAAGACACAAAAAAGTTGGGGAAAACTTTGTTCATTTTTCAATACGTTACGTTCTTTCCTGCGATATACAACATCTTCAATACCCTGTTTATAGTAAGAACTGTCAAACTTCTAAAAATATCCATCAACCGCAGACTTCACCTCTCCGTTGTTAGCACTTCTTTTACCACCGAGTCATTTTTTCAAGTTTGAAAATAGAAAGTAGTCCGAAGGAGCTAAATCTAGCGATGAAGCAATTCGAAGTTTAATTCATTAGTTTTAGCCATCGCAATAGTGGATGTGTGAACTGCAGCATTGTCTTAATGAAACAACAGTTTCTTTTCTCACAAATGCGGTCTTCCTTCCATAAGTTCATCACCTAAACGCTGCAATGAATAAGCATAATATTCGCTGTTGATGGTTTTTTCCTTTCTAAAGATAATCAATAAAAATAAACCCATGCGTATCCCAAAAAACAGACGCAATGATCTTACCTGCAAATGGAACCGTCTTTGCCTTCTTTGGGCATGATTATCCCATTCCTGTCCATTGCTTTGACTGTTCCTTTGTCTCATATGTGAAGTGGTGGACCCGTGTCTCATCCATGGTTATAAATCGACTCAAAAATTCGTCCTTAACGTGGTGGAACATCGCCAAACACTCTACTGAAACATCTTCAGGACGCCGCTTTTTTCTCTACAGAAAACAAGCGCGGCACAAATCTTGCACACAGCTTTCTCATCTTCAAATCTTCGGTCAACATACGATATATAGGACTTTTTGAAATACCTATCATTTCAGCCGACGATCATCCCGTGTGTCTGGCGTGGACACCTTAATTTGTCGACCGCTATGGTGTTCGTCTTGGCACCTCGCACGGCCTCGTTTAAACTCAACTACCCAATATTTTACAGTCGTAAACGAAGAAGCAGACTCCCATAGAGTAGAATCCAGTTTGGCTTAAATATTGGATGGACGAAAACCTTTCAAATGGAAATATCGAATTACATAACGGTGACGAATTATTTTCCATGTTTACAAATTCACTGACATCGTTTACTTTTGATAGCTCAAATAAAAATAGTAAACAACATGGTGTCTTGAATTTTGAAACATGTGTTTTATTAGGTTGCCACTTTTCACCGAAATAATTTTTTTCAAACTACTACATACTATGTGTCAGGTCGGGTAGCTTTTGGACCTTAGTGCGATTACAGGTTTATATAAAGATCGATAGTAAGTGGTTGAGGCACTGATAGTAATACCCATTTTTCATATTGTATATTTGGACCATTTTTCAGAGAAAGATGACTCATAATTACCTATATGGATGAAATTTCATATACAATTTCACCCAATTTTATATGATCGCTATTTGGCCGATTTTTGAAAAGAAAATTGCTTCTTTTTTTTGTAATTTTTCGATATGTTTGAAAAGTAAACTACCGTCGTAAACTGTTTTTAATTAAAGAATAATTGGTAATAACAATTGCTAAAGAAGTCTTTAAAAACGTAAGTTTTTCCAAGAGATGTAAATCAGTCCTTGCAGAAACAAATATTTTTCTATCGGTCGATTCCAAATTCGAACTTAGTCTGTCTATGATTACGAGTTATGTTTGTTCAAATTTCAGTCTGCTAGTTCAGGCAATTCATCTCGCAATACATATTAATTGAAACCCAGAAAATTGGCAATCATCAGGAATATACTCTTATGTGGAGTCACAGATGAATGTTTCTATGGGTTGCAAAGCTAACATAGCACCATCCTGTGGCGATGATTATAATAATAAAGGCGTTATCACTTTCTAACATTTTGTTTGGTTTTACAATAGTTTTGATCCACTGTGCTGTGCTATGTTGGTGATTACTTAAAAGCCCTCTATATGTATGTGTACTAATATGCTGCACCACAGCGGTTGACCTCTTGGCGTCAGTTTTATAAGTTTTGAGCACAACATGTCTTGGGTGCAAGCACGTCAATTTAAATGCTATGGGCTGTGAGCTGTATAGCAGCTCACCCAACCAAAGCCACGGCAACCACAGAAAAGTCATTAAAATGTCATATGAAATAGTCGAGATTTTGATAAAAGCAAAAAAAACTTTTTAAGCAAATTAAAAAAAGGGATACCAACTGAAAGTATCATTTCGATGTGAGTTCAACATGATACGATTAAGGGCAATTAAAGACATTAATAACGTTTAAAAAAATTTTCAAGGCAAAGTATGGAAAAAGCTGGGGTAGTCTTTTTTCACCTTCTGTACAGTATTCAGTCTTCAAATCTAAGCAGCGTAATGAATCCTTCAACTTTCTGTAATAATATTTTCAATCAATGCCAGATTATAGTTGTGTAATTGCAGCTTCATAATGCTCATTTTATCCTAATTTCGTCTTTACTGGAAAACAAATACGCTAATCACAAACATAATGTTGTGCGACACACTGTGCTCTTAGCAGTATTGTTTGTTACATCCTTTGCTGAATAGCTGGCATTCTATTTATTACATCTTTTAGGCAAACAACAATTTATACTTTATATTTGTGCCAAAACTCTGCGAAACGAAAGTTACCAATTTAAATAAAGCTATAAATATTGATTGCCAGCTAACTTCTGCCAGGCAATTTACAATAACGTTATTTTTTCGTGGGGCGAGTAACAGAGTGTGTATGTGTGTGTAATGCGAAAGGATCAATTCAGCATACAAAAACACATCCGGGGTTTTCCGGACTAGAAGTAACGCCATGTGCTGTCTTTCCCAGTAGCGGATTCGTCAATGCCTTCTGCTCGGAAGGCTTTCTGCAAAGTCATTCATAAAATATTTTAAGTTCTCTGGCATGCCTAATATACGAATACATTATCCAAAATCTTTCTCTTCGTTTCATTGACGTCCTTATAAGTACTCTCATTCTCACAAAAAGAACGGGAAAAATCTATATATATAAAAATGAATCGTGGTTTATTCCGATGCTTAAAACTCCAGAACGGCTGAACCGCTTTGCATAAATTTTTGTATATGCGTCTGGGTGGTGCCCGGGATGGTTTAGATTTACAATTCGGTCCAATTGGACGAAGGGGCGTGGTACCCCCCATACAAACAAAAAATTAAAAATCAATTATTTCTGCTCCTGTTTACGGTATTTGAACAAAATTTGGTGCGTAGGTTTGGTGTACATATCTTAAGTGCTACTGCAAATATGGGCGGGATTGGACAATGGGGCGTGGTACCTCCCATACAAACCATAAATTAAATATCCAATATTTCTGCTCCTGTTTACGGTATTTGAACAAAATTTGGTACATCGGTTTGGTGTACATATCTTAAGTGCTGCTGCAAATATGGGCGGGATTGGACAATGGGGCGTGGTACCTCCTATACAAACCACAAATTAAAAAGCAATTATTTCTGCTCCTGCTAACGGTATTTAAACAGAATTTTGTTTAACATTGAAACATTTCCAATAAAAATAAAATTTAAAGGCAAAGCAACGTTTGCCGGGTCGGCTAGTTATAACTTTTAATACAAATTCTCTTGCAACCCATAAAAGAGATGTGGGAGAGGTTTTCACATTCAGTGAGCTTACTCGTTTTCTATATTTAGATTCACTCAGCGGAACCTACAGTTTAACGACGGTTTCGAACGTCACAGTTTGAGAAGCATTTACCAGACTTGTCGATTACTCGGACTGCTCGGAGTATTCGTCAGACACATCCAAGTGACCGCCGCTTAAATAATGATACTTAGTTGTATGCGGGATTGAACCTCCCCGATCATGCGAACGACATTCGCGAGTAATAGTCGCCTCAGGGTCTGTAAAAAATAAATTATTACTTACTGAACTTAGTAATAGCAACTTACTGCCTCTGAAATTAAATGTAATCAATGATTTTCACTAGATCAGCTCATTTGTGTGTGAGGTATTCTTAGAGTTGGCACACCAAACCACTTTCATTACCAGAACCAGATTTCCTAGTATTTTAGTAGATTTTTTCCGGGTGTAACATTTTTGATGCTTCAAATGATTCATAACTTCATTTCCTTCGGCTGACGGCATAAAAATACTCTGAATCTGAATTAAAGCACGAAGCAAAAGAAGCAAATTTATAACTTCCTGAAGTGATACACTAAAGGTTAGAGACCAAACCACTGCTTTTTGCTAAATCTGCCCATTTGCATGTGTTATATTCTAAGGGGCGTGGCAATGTAATCCATATTCATCTATTGAACTATGTTCACTACATATCAGAGCCGTGTGTGAAATTGTACTGAATGTAGTGCAACTGAATGATAGATATGAATATAGGAATATATGGGTAAATATAGATAGTCTACATTCTGGCTGTCAGACAGGGTGTGGCTATTCGGTCAATTTTTCAAAGTTGGCGAAACTAACTACGGAATACTCGTTAGATATTACAAGAAAAAATTTAATTTCGATAAATCGGTCAACGTTTCCTCTAGCATATATTTTTAATTCATATTTAAATAATGGAATTTTCATTGAGAGCTGGAAATGTGCTTCTATTACCCCGATTTTTAAAGATGGAAAGCGCAGTGACGTTACTTGCTAAAGACCGATATACAAATTGGGAAGCGTATCTAAAGTTTTTGAACATGTTATTTATAAAAAGTTAATTTTCTTAATAAAGTCGATAATTTCTCCGCATCAATATGGATTCTTTCCTGGTAGATCTACTATCACATATATATATATATATATATATATATATATATATATATATATATATATATATATATATATAT
>JAHXMU010000097.1:1215116-1243867 GCA_019455685.1 Philornis downsi
TTTTTTTTTTTTGGTTTTTGGTTAAGGTGTTGAGTTTCCAAATAGGCTCTACCAGAAATAACATATCTGGGGAATCATCATTAATAGATAACACTTTTATTTTTAGCTGATGGCTACAGCAATTTCTTTTTTTCGTGACTCTCCTTAATATGTTATATTACATATGTATAAGTGGATTAGTTTATGTGTTTATATCAAACGCTTTAGTGTGAATTTTGGTGTCGGAGCACGACTACGAGTATGTTAGTGTTGGTATACTTAAAACTAACTCGTTTTACCATTTTGTAATTTAAAATGGGCGAGCAAATGTTTCAAATGTGTAATCAAAATTTAATAAAATATGTCCACTAGTCATGCCGCAATGACGTGGAAAAAGAACAACACTTCCTTTATTGTCATGGAACGAATTGAAGTGGAGCGAAATTAAAGTATGAGTAATTAATTAAAATGAGTTTTATGGTTTTGCTATTATAGTATACGCTATCAAAACACAAGGCAGTCATTATAAATACAACAGTTTCATTACATATCCGCCCTATCCCTACACGTTTACGTTTTACAATGATACTATCGGTCTGAATGAAGGGGGTTTGCTTGCGCAGATGGGACGCAATGCAAATGTCCTTAAATACATTAAGACTTAGAAGACAATTGAGTTACTGTAGCGAATGTTTATGTGTAATCTAATCTCAAGGCAAATGAATTTTGTAAGAAAAGGTTTTGTTTATTGTCATTTGGCATTTATATTCAGGTGTGCTAATTAGCCATTGTGCTGTGTCTTACTGCAAAAAATGTTATCGACGATTGAAGATCGGATGCTATGATTTACGAAATAGATGCAAGTGGCTTTCGGCATTGAATTATTCGAAATAATTAGTTGAACTAATTCTAATTTGAGAATTTCACAAAAGAAGGTTAATTAGCAATCATTAGCATTATCTAATCATTATTTAACATCTATGCTTAAATTGAATCTCTCTAAGACAAAAGCAATGTTGTTTGCTTCCCATCATTGTGAATTGAATTTGCCTTCCAATGGGTTAGTTATTGAACTTGGGCGTAATATTGAATGTTTGGGCGTTATAATTGATAATAAGCTCTCATTTGATTTGCATTATAATAGAGTAGTTTCGCGCGTGAATATGACCGTTCGGCGGTTATGTAATTCCGATATAATAATTCCGCTGCATATTAAACGAAAATTTGTACACGGTTTAATAATGTCGCTTATAAATTATTGTATCGAAATACATGCTGGTTCAGATAAAAGCAAGTGTTCCTCTTCCACTGCTCTAAATTCGTCGGATTATTCTCGTAGACTACCGATTTGAGGTAGCCCCATGGAAAATAATCGCATGGAGAGAGATCGGGGCTACGTGGGGGCCACTCAATATGCCCCTTTTCGAAATAAGTTTTCCAGGAAAAACATTTTTCAGCAGCCCTATGGATACCCTAGCCGTATGACATGTGGCCCCATCCTGTTGAAACCACATCCTCGAGGTATTGCCTTGAAGTTCTTGCAAAGCTGGCACCAAAAAGTCTGCTAGCATGTTGCAATAATTGTTCGCTCTAATCGTCATCGCATGCACTCTTTCGTCCTCAAAAAAGTATGGTCCAATAATACCGGTTGACGTTATCGCAGCCCACACGACAAGCTTAGGGCTGTGAAGTGGACGTTCATGCAACCGTCGGGGATTATTCTCGGACCAGAACCGACAATTTTGCTTGTTCACATGGCCATTAAGGTGAAAATTGGCCTCATCACTAAAAATCACGTTGTTGAAATTGTTGAACCGCTCTAGCATCAAATTGACAAAGTTTAGTCGGTTATCGGCATCATCGGGTTTTAATTCTTGGACTATCTGAATCTTATAAGCCTTCAAATGCAAATCACGTTTCAAAATTCGTCGTAAAGTTGTTATTTTGACTCCATGTACGTGTCCGTGTCCGTGTACGGCTCCATGGTGACTAAATTTCCAGGAAGCGGCGCAGCGAACAACATACCCCCCCGCCACCCCGCACCGCGTGTTACCGAGAAATTGAATATTTAAACCGCCAAGACCCTTATGGCCCACCCTGTATTTGTTATTGAATTCTAGAAGGGATATGTTGTAATATTGTAATTTAATCAAATCGGTCTTAAGGCTTCAAATTACAATCCTGAGTAAAGAAATTATATTGAATTAAAAATTTGGTTCCTATACAAATTAGTCGGTTTGGCGAAACACAGCAGTTTCTACTACAGCCCATATAAATTACCAAATTTAATCCGTATACTGCTTGATTTACCAAAAAAAGTGAACTAATATTGGATCACAAAGAACTCAAATTAAGTAAAATTTATCTCCATATGGCGCCAAGTATCTACTCTAAATTAGAAAGAAAATAATTCGAAGAAATTTGTGTACGTATTTTTTGGAGCCCCTTGCGGCCCACGGTCTAAAAGGGCTCACAAAGAAAATTTGCCACGATTGGTAACGTCGTTTAGTTTAATTGTGTAGAGCAACCTCATTATTTGGGTTAAAATTAGAGAAAATTGCAGGATTTTCAATTAAAATGTAGTCAATTTAAGATTCACTTACTCTTGTCAAGTAAAAACTAAAAAAAAAAAATGAATTTTATTTATTGACCACTAAATGCAGTATTGTACATTAATTCACAGCATTTGTCGATAATAACCCAGTAATTTACCACGGTAAGGTAATTTTTCCGGCACTCTAAACATTTTTTACCAATGAAAAAGGATTACGAATGATGATATAAGCAAATTTGAAGCTAAAGAGTGTCTCAACAAGAACGCAAGATTTAAATTTTAAATAAAACACAAATATTTAAAAAAAAAATCATGAAAGTTTATTTTACCGTAAAGTAGACAGAATGAGGTTATGTATGGAACAACACATCGGGCAGATGGCTGCCGCGGCTTTGCTGGCACATACGCAATCTTTTAATGAAATTTTCAATGAACGTTTTGCATAAATGCCGCGGTATTTCACTAATGCAGCGTCCAATTTCCTATTTTAAGACTTGAGTCGTCGTCGGCTTATTCGCGTAAACCATCAATTTTCAAAAAACCCCAAAGAAAAAAGTCTAATGGTGTTAAATCGCACGATCTAGGCGGCCAATTTTGGTCTCCAAAACGCGAAATAACACGACCGGGAAATGGCTGATGCAGCAATTGAATTGTTTCTCTGGATGTATGACATGTGGCGCCGTCTTGTTGAAACCACATGCCCTGCACATTCATTTCTTCAATTCTAGGCCCAAAAAACTGGTTTGCGCTTGACATGCCTCATTTTCATAAAAAAAAGGTCCAATGATTCCTCCAGCCCAAAATCCACACCACACAGTGACACGTTAAGGATGCATTTGCTTCTCGTGAATCACTCGATGATTTTCCTCACCCCAAATGCGACAATTCTGCCTATTGACGAAGCCATCAAGATGTAAATGGGCCTCGTTACTGAAGATGATTTTATAGGCAAAATCAGCATTTTCATGTTGTCTCTCCAATACCCCATTAACGAACTCCCTTCGCTGTCCATGGTCAGCTGGCTTCAGTTCCTGGGTCAATTGAACTTTGTATGCATGAAGATGCAAATCTTTCGTCAAAATTCGCTGCATAGTGGATTTGGAGACACCAATTTGCTGAGCTCGGTATCGAATTGAAGTGGATGGAGTTTGAGCGACATCATCACGTACAGTTGCGACATTTTCGCTCGATCGACCTGGTCGAAAGCGCGTTGTTGTCTTTACATCACGAACAGACCCAGTTTTGGCAAATTTGTCCATTAATCTCTTTACAGTTGACTCTTTTGGAACATTATTGTGACCCCAAACTGATCGCAATTTGCGAACTGTAGCCGCATATTTTTCACCATTTTGGTAAAAAAATTTCACAATGAGAATTTTTCATTTTTACTAACCTTGTACCTTCTACTATCAAACAATAATAATTGTTCAAATGTCAAACAATGGTACTTCGAATGGCGCCAAATTTAAATCTTGCCTTCTTGTTGGGACAGCCTTTATATGACTTGAATTTCTTAACTGGTCTTTATTTCATTTCTGTGCTGAAGAGAGAGGCTTTAGTATCAACTAACACTTGTTCGAAATTGCCCTTTTGTATCAGATATTGCTATCTGGATGACCGTCTTTTAAATCACGAATAGTATGTTAAAATCTGCATCTATATTGTGTTAGAAATCTCAATGATTTTAGAATTATATGACCACAATTTTCAGTAAATCAAAAAAAAAAAAAAAATGTTCTGTCCCATGAAAGGGATATAAGAAAGTTGTCACATTCAATGACTTTCTATGTTTGGAGTCACGGAATAGAACCTACTGACGATCCTAAACATCAGTTTGAGAAATATTTTACTAGATTTTTCGATTATTTGACTAGTCAAGAGAGAACTACTCTAAGAGAGAAAGATGATTGCATCGAGGCAAGAAACCACGACCATATGAATGATTACTAAACCACCTTTAATCGTTGCATTAAGGAACCTTTGCCATACATAAATAGCGACATAATTTCTTTGATTTTAGTATTCACATCATAGTCTTGAAAGGTATTTTGATTACATTTCATCAATGTTATTTACAGTCACAACTCATTTACTTTTATACATGAAACTCTAAAAGAGAAAGATGATTGCATTGGAGCAAGAAACGACGACCATACGAATGATTACTTTATATTCAAATGAAACCACCTTTGATCGTTATATTAAGGAACCTTTACCATACTCGTATACAAATAGTGAAGTAATTTCATTATTTTTAACATTCACATCGCAATCTTGTAAAGAATTTTAATTAAATTTGATGAAAGTTATTTACAGTCACAACTCATTTACTTTTGTACATGAATTGCAAAAAAAGAAAAAAAATACTTAATTTGACATTTAGTGTTTTGAGACGTTAAGTCTTTTGTATGAATTTGAATTTTTGCATGGAAGTTTGTTATAACATTCCAAATATATTGAATTTTAATATCCCGCATAGATGACAACATTTATTTCGCGTTTACATCTAAATTTAGAGATGTTTAGATACGATATTGCAAAAATTGCTGTTTTGTAAAGTTGCCATAACTTGCAAGATGTTGGAAATAAATATGCATATTCATAAAGATAGCTATAATAGCGCCCTTTAAGTATTTTTTTTTTATTTCCGTCATTACAGTCACATAGAAATAATTAAAAAAAATAGAAACGTTTTTGTAATTAGACTCGTGCACTCATCTATGCCTCTCGGCCAGGTTATTTTGAACTTTTTATGACTCATTAATTGTTTTTACGATTTTTTTGGCTTTATAGAGTAACTCGTACTTTGATTATTTGGACTAATAGTGCAAATATTTCTTTGCAACCAATCGAGTTTTCTACACTAAAAAATTTGGCCGACAATAAACTGTGTTAGGGTGAGACAATAGATCGTAATAATTAAAAAAAATGATAATAAATAAATAAAATAAAAAATAACAATTTAGCATGTGTTCATCTGTTGTTCTTAAGGCTTCTTCAGATTGCGTGGTAGGGTGAATATCTGATGTGTTGCAGAATTACCAAGTATAAAGCGGCACTAAAATCCAAGGATTAAGTTAGATACGGTTGGATTTAGTCTGTTGCACTGGACAGAATCTTGTGAGCGATGGGTAAAACATTTATATCGTAATTTCACTCAGTAGTTTTAGTACATACTATAATCGGGGTTTTTCAAAGACAGGGCATACTGCACTTAAATTTCAACTATCGGGCATCCATTTGTTGAGCTAAATCGTTTTTAGGAGCTGACACATACCCATTATTAGCGCTTTGGCGGCAGAATTTGTAACGTTGTTGTCTTTAGGCAGTAATATTGCTACTATAATCTCGTTTTAGCTCGATGCTGAAGAATCAATGCCATCGCGGATAACTCGACTTATCCCTCACTTGTACTACTTTCTAGAAATAGCAACCAGTAGGAACATTCTTTCTATAATCGCAAAATGCTCTGTGTATTTGTGATCAGATTTCTATTGTTGACTTGACAGAAGGTAAGGCAAAACGTTCTCCCTATAATTATAGCACTCTCTGCCTATCTGGTATCAAATTCCAATCGTTGTCTTGATAGAAGGGAAGAGGTTCCATAGCCGACACTTTTAATCTCTCGGCAAAGTCGTTTCTTTCGAGAAAAATATGGTCTGGTTCTTGTTTTCTCCTTATGGAGTTCCCTAATACCATTAGTTGTAAGTGGCTGCAGCTTTGCCCTGTATGCGGCATCCTTTTTCTCTGATTCTATGCAACACTTGATCGTATCAGTTTTCCCAGTTGCTTTCCAAAATAAATAAAATAGATAATATAACAAATTAATAGATTTTTTCTTCAGTTTTCCCACAGCTTTCTAGTTTCTTTCTTTTTTTGTTAGTGTTTTTCTTCTAATTATTATAATTTCACAGAAATGATTTGGCAATGTAAAAAAAAAAATTAAAATAAATAAATAATAATTTAATAGATTCATTTCAGTTTTCCCACGCCTTCCTAGTTGCTTTCCAAAATAAATAAAATAGATAATATAATAAATTAATAGATTTTTTTTTCTAACGTTTTCCAACTGCTTTCTAGTTTCTTTCGTTTTTGTTAGTGTTTTTCTTCTAGTTATAAAGATTTTACATGAAATGATGTAGCAACATCAAAAAAAAAAAATATAAAATGAAAATTAATAAATAATATATTATTAGGTTCATATCAGTTTTCCTACACCTTCCTAGTTTCTTTCCAAAATAAATAAAATAGATAATATAATAAATTAATAGATTTTTTCTTAAGTTTTCCAACAGCTTTCTAGTTTCTTTCGTTTTTGTTAGTGTTTTTCTTCTAATTATTATAATTTCACAGAAATGATTTGTCAGTATCCAAGATCGAAATTTCACGATGTTTTCTAAGATGTCTCCCAGCCAAAAATTAAGAATGTCTTCTGGTCAAAAAAATTCGCTGAACTTCTAGCCGGGACAAACTGCAATGCTAACTTTGATATTCTATATCTTATAAATAGAAATTGACCGTTAAAATTAATTAAAATTGGAATTTCAAAAACATTTAAAATTTAAATTAATTTACATCATTAAGCCCATTTTAATTACTTTCCCTTTGTTACTGACTAATCCAATTATATTATTCTGTATCTCTGCAGAATATCCTTTTGCATAACCATTAATCAATCTCTCACAACTTTGACCTTATAAAATTACACAACTTACGATTGATAATAAACGATAATACTATCCAGATGCGTGTGCTATAGCAAAATTTGATTCTTAACAATCATGGCATAACCATGGCAAATCAAAAGCTATTCACTCGTAAAACTACCATTCGCTCAATTGAATTTTTCAAATGTTCTTAAGCAGTGCATACTACACATACATCTGCTCTTTACATCCTTCCGGAAAATCAAATCAAAAGAAACACCTCTTACACGCTTACAATACCATTGCACAGCCCTTGAATAAACGAGAATGACATGGCATAAAAAGGAGAGCATGTGGTAGAGACTATAAAACAGAGGACAATGCGAAACATTCTTAAAGGGGTCGCGGATTCGTTGCAACAGTTGATTGCTTACAACGGAAAATGACATAAAACTTGTGTTTGCAAAGACTTTTAATGAGAAGTCAAGTGACGTGTAGATGATTAAATATGGAATAATTTGAGAAAAAATATTAGATGAAAATAGTAGAATATATTGTGTTTAATCGAGAAAAGATGGTTCCTACGCAAATGTTTTGTTGTCCTCTGAATTGAGTAACGGACAAGCCTAGAAAAAATTGTTCGAACTAATATGCGGAATCATCCGCAAGTAATATACCTATACGCCTTTAGAAATGCATTTAGGCTCAATGAATATAAAAAACTCTTCCACATCTCATTGATGGAAAACAAACTAAATAATTTTTCTAAAAATATATATCATTTGATGTGGGAAAAATGTAATACTTAGAAGAATGTGTCTATAGTGCAAAGTTTCTTTTGATCAAATGTGTTTTATGATCCGTAAGTCGATTAAGTGATGTCCGTCTAACTGAATAGCAAACATGATAACTGCCGTAACTTCTTATGCAACTTTTTAAAACTACACAAACTCTTATATTTTCCCAAATGGTAGTCAGTGTTTATAAAAGAGCTATATCGCTCCATCCCTTGGGGTGCTTAACAATCAATTTGATCCATTTTCTAAAATTTAATTTTTTCTTTATAACTTCTACTCCGTAGAAGGCAGCAGCCTAATTTATTGTCCTTTGTATCGCTCTGTAATCACAGTCAAAATTAACAAAAGCAATACAGTAGAACTCCAATTATCCGAACTCCGATCAACCGAATCGCTGATTATCCGAATCGCTTTTGTCTTTCGTTCCGCGAAGCTAGGACGATAAAACAGCTTACTTTGATCGAGATGTATAGGAAACACATATATTCTTTTTATGTACTTTTACTTCTTTTTACTTTACTAATGCATACAATGCCAAAAATAAGCTCTTTTACTTTAAAATCCCCTTTTTTCAGAAAAAATCCAATTATCCGAATTTTTGATTATCCGAATGTGGTCCGGTCCCAATTGATTCGGATAATTGGAGTTCTACTGTACAGGCATACCAATCCTGCGAACTGACTTACATAAACCTTTAACCAACGTCCTTTTACTTTGACACATATAAGTTTGAGGTATCAGAAAGGCGTGAAAGTTTACGAAATGCCTAATGTTTGCTAAATCATACTCAATGTAATGCTATTGAATATAAGATACGATACGAGATGTGTTCAAAAAATAAGGCGAATTTTCAAATTTCGCAGGCCATATACATTCGATTTTCGTCTCGAATATATGTTGACGGTTTTATCCATACAGCATGTTTAGTTTGTTTGTGAAAGGCATAAATAAGACAAGTGTTTTGCATGTTCCGCGATTTTCTGCTATCGAAAAAAAATGGATCAAAGAAGTTGCATCAGAATTTGTGTAAAAAATGGAATTAAGTGCTCAAAAACACTTGGAATGTTGACAGTAACATTCGATGATACTACTCTGAATCAAAAAATGTTAACAAGTGCTACAAACTTTTCGCAGAAGGTCGAGAGGATGTGAATGACGACGCTCGCTCTTGACGCCTCAGGACATTAACAACCGATGAAAATGTTGAGAAAGTAAAGAAAATTTTTATGGAGAATCGTCGAGTCACAATTAGAAAAGTTGCTGAGGATGTCGGCATATCGGTTGGCTCATGCCATACAATCTTTTCGGAAATTTTGGGCATGAAGCGTGAAGTTCGTTCCAAAATTGCTGAATTTTAGCCAAAAACAACGTCGCATGAGCATCACTCAGGAATTGTTGAATGCCATCAACGATGATCCAAATTTGCTTAAAAGGTCATAACTGGTGACGAATCTTGGGTATATGGTTACGAAATCGAAAACAAAGCTCAATCGTTCCAATGGAAGAGTCCAGGAGAGACAAAACCAAAAAAAAAACAAAACACGCCAAGTTCGATCAAATGTCAAAGTTTTGCTCACTGTTTTCTTCGATTACCATGGCGTAGTGCATCAGAAGTTCTTACTACAAGGTCGTACCGTAAATAAGGAGTATTACCTTGAAGTTATGCGCCGTTTGCGTGAAGTAATACGAAAAAACGCCCGGAATTGTGGAAACTAATTCATGGCTTTTGCAACATGATAATGCACCTGCTCATTCATCCTTGCTTGTGAGAGATTATTTGGCCAAAAGCAACACCCTGCGACTTTTTCCTGTTCCCAAGATTGAAGAGACCCATGTATGGACGGCGTTTTGCGACAATTGAGAAGATAAAAACCGAATCGCTGAGAGAGCTCAAGGTCATATCAAAATATGCATATTAGAACTGTTTCGAGGATTGGAAAAAACTCTGGCACAAATGTATTATATCTGAGGAGGATTACTTTGGAGGAGAGAAAATAGAAATTAATGAATAAATAAATACGCGTATTTTTTGAAAAAAAAAAAAAAAATGAAAATTCACCTTATTTTTTGAATACACCTCGCATAAGTACGATCGAGTTCTGCTGGATTAATTTAGAAAGACAAGATGGCATATTAAAAAAAACACACAGATTGCTTGACTTGGTATTATATAAGAGCGTGTCAAAAGTATACATCAGCAATGAACATGGAAATCATCAGAGGCGAACATGGAAATTATATTTGAATTTTTGTTTCGTCGATTCCATTTAATTTTAATGTTAAAATTGCTCTGGAAAGCCAACTGTAGAAAAAGTCGAAATCGTCCAGTCGCCATGCAAGCACTGTTTCGATAAGGAAATAACTTAATAAGATAGCTTGATAAGATAATTTGAATAAGATTCGATATCAAAAGGAGCTCATTATGTGGATGCACACGCATTCAGACATGGATCGAACTTTCATCTGCGAATCACTTTTAAATCGGTACAGAAATTGACCCATTTCTAAAACGGATGGTGACTGTTAATGAAAAGTAAGGTTGGTAAGGTTTTGTTGTCTGTTTTGTGGGATTAGCAGGAACTCATCTGCTATGAACTACTCCAATATTTCCAAACTCATAATTCGACCCATATTGTCAACAATAGAACCGTACAAAGTAAAACCGTCGACTAAAAGCGACCAGCTTTGTGTTCCCTTAAGATAACACCAGGCCACATACATACATCGATAGTGATTCGACAGAAGCTGGATTAAGAAGTTCTTATATATTCACTCTACAGTTCAGTGATTACCACCTGCTCCTGTCTATGGTGAGTGATTTTGCTGTGCCGGATTTTTTGTCGATAGATACAACCGTCTCTATGGGAGAGTCATAATGGAACTTCTTTCAAAATGGCAACAAGTTATCAAATAAAACGGTGCATAGTTGACTTAAAGATGATCATTTCAACTATGCTGAATAAAACCTTCAATGTTATGTACAAATAATAACTTTATTTTTACTTAAATATCGGATATATGGAATTATCCTGATTTCCCCATGAATTTTTAAATTTTTCCACAATATAATGGTTTTTGGTATGGTTTCTACCCGTTTCTATAAGTAATTTCAATATATTAAAGAATAAAATCGCATGAAGAAGACATGGGAGATATTTTCACATTCAGTGAGCTTTCGCTCATTCTATTTTTAGAAACACTCAACGGGGCCTACAGTTTAAAGACGATTACGAATGCCGTAGTTTAAACGCATTCATCAAACTTGTCGATTATGCGTCAGACACATTAAGGTGACCGTCGCTCAAATAATGATAGATGACTGTTGGCTGCATTGAACCTGCGATTATGCAAGCGATAGTCGCACTATCGTTCCGCGCTTAATCACACCTTATTACATTTCTATGCATTAAACAAAAAAAGGTAAAGCCGTTATAAAAATACTGAGAAAATTCTATTTTTTCAAATGTAGAGCAATTTTGAGCATTTTTGGTTTTTCAGATTAAGCAATTTGTTCTCTCTTTTGCAGACCATACAATTAAGAGTGATTTTCTATGATGGTGATCCCAAAACTAGCCGACCTGACAAAGAAAACACATAAAAAATTAATTAGTTAGTTAGTTTATATTTCGACATAATTTTCTTCTAGTTCGAACCACTTTTTCCAGCAATAGCTTCTATGCCCTGTTTATAGTAAGAAGTCTGCGGTTGATGGCTATTTTAAGGAGTTTGACAGCCTTAAAATAGCCATCAACCGCAGACTCCACCTCTTCATTGTTGGAAAATCTTTTACCATTGAGCCATTTTTTCAAGTTTGGAAGCATCAAATAGTAAGAAGGAGCTAAATCTGGCGAATAAGGTGTGTGATGAAGCAATTCAAACTTTAATTCATTAATTTTGGCCATCGCAGTAGTAAATGTGTGAACTTGAGCATTGTCTTGATGAAATAACACTTTCTTTTTCGCGAAGTGGAGCCTTTTTTGTATTAATTTTATCACCTAAACGCTGCAACAAATTAGCATAACAATCGCTGTTTTTGGTTTTTCCTTCCTGAAATAAAAGGATAAATAAAATAAAAATAAAACCTTGCCTGCAAATGGAATCGCCTTCGCCTTTTTGGGCACGATTCTCTCATTCCAGTCCACTGCTTTGACTGTTTCTTTTGTCTCAGGTGTAAAGTGGTGAATCTATGTCTCATCCAATCGATGCAAAAATTGCGTGAAACATCTCCAAACGCTCTACCGAAACATCTTTACGACGCTGTTTTTGTTTCATTAAAAGCGCATGCGGCACTCATATTTCGCACAGCTTTCTCGTCTTCAAATCTTCCGTCAATACATGGTGTATAGCACTTTTTGGAACGCTTATCATTGCAGTTAGCTGCATGCATCTTCAGCCGACGCACAGTGGCTCGTTTGACAAAAACTCGTGCCAAAAATCAAATTTCGAGTTGTTTGGCTGGTCAAAAAGGTTTATATTTTTCAATTGAGAACTGATTGAAGTATCAAATTCTGAAATATCATCCATTTTGAATGTATAGTTTCTTTTTTACAGCTGGTCAAAGTTGGACTATTTTGAAAAAGAATGAAAAATGCCAAAAAAATCAACATTAATGCAGAGTTCAACTAGTGTTTGTTCAAAATTGGTTGGAGATAAAGTCATGAATTTTTTTTCTTGATTTTGAGAACAGTTTCAAAGATAATAAAAAAAATATATACATGTATATATTTTAGAAAGGCCTAATTTTTATATTTTTTTTTTTTAACCTTTATTTTTTTGCTTAATTTTCAAACTTGGAGTTGAGTTTTAAAAAAAGGCCGGGCGTGCAAGAAATTTTGAAAATTTTGTATTTTTGAGGGAAACAATTAAAAAAAAACCATTGCCACAATCGTGCCCGATTGGAGATATTTGACCTTTTATGAGTCAACCAATGCCACATTACAGGTTGAGTAGTACCTATTATACTAGAGTTACTACTTAATATCTTTGTTATTGGATATGATAACTTCATGAAAATTGGCACATAAGTTAATTACAAGAAATAATTTTAAATTTATACTCACAGACTAAGCCACACCCCCTAGAAGAATATGCCCACACACAAAAACAGGAATTTTACGCCTTTATTGAAAAACTTTAATTTTCTACGAAGCAATCATCAATGTTTTCAAACAAAGCAACCATTTCTGGCAAATATACAGTTTTTAATTCCAGAAACAAAGCTAAGGCCTCTTCATTATTGAACTTTACATTTAATATGGAGTACGATGGAGTAGGAATGATTTTTTGTATTCTTTGAATCCTTTTCGGGCTCGCTTCGGATATTGCTGCTATTATACTGCCTTTAACCCTTTCCTTGTTCTTGTTATATTTTAGTGATAAGGCTTTCGAAAGACTTACCGTTGATATATTTTCAGTAGCACCAGTAAGTTCCTCTTTTGGCTACGTTTTGAGCACTCATCTATTGAAACTTCGGGTCTTCCTCTAGAGCTTTTCGAAGTAATGGGTTTCTCCATTTGAATGTCATCAAAAGTCAACTTATTATTTTCTAGCCATGTTCCATAACTTTCAATGAATCTATTTCGGAACCGATGTTTTGCAATCCACTTTTGTCTTATATTTCTATAAACCCGTTTCAATACATTTTCATGTTCTTGAATATTTTTGCAATTTAACTCTTTAGTTACAGATATTATAAAGTTCTCAGCACTATCACTCTTTAAAAATAGTTCAAATAGTTGGTAATACGACAAAGCCATTTTTAACAAATTATGAAACACGCGTTGTTTGACGAAATATATAGAATTACAAATTAATGGAATAAATAGTAGTAGTATAAAATAGAAGCAGAGTAGTAGCTTAAAGTAGTAGACTAGAAACACAATCAAGCCGTAAATCGGTACTCGAATACATATTTACATATGACTTCTAGAAGAGTATTTAGTCAAATCGAGGAACATATATATGGGGACTATATAAATCTGAACCAATATATAGATTGTATAGATTGTCTCTTTCCCCAAAGATGAAGAAGTGGGAAATTTCATTGCGATTGAAGCAAAATTTCGATCTGTACTTCAAGAACAAAAGCACAAAAAACAAAATTCTGCAATCTACCAATTTTCCCGCCCTTTTCTTTTAGGCGTGGCACTCCCATATTTACAGCACATAATCTTTGAAGTCTCACGATTTATCAGTAAAAGTTTCAAATCGATATCTGCTGTAGTTCAAAAATTATGATTTTTGGCACGTGTTTTCCCAAAATGAGCCACTGTGCGACGATCATCCGATATCATTTTGTAAATTTTTTTAACAGTGTCTGGCGATGGCACCTTAATTTGTCGACCACTACAATGTTTGCCTCAGTAGCGCGTACGGCCTCGTTTAAACTCTCGTAACCAATATTTTACAGTCGTTAATGAAGGAGCAAATTTCCTCAGTGTAGAATCTTACTCAGCTTTAATATTATTTGGACTGAGACTTTTCAAATGGAAATATTGACCATCTATATGTGAAGTCAGCAAGTTTTTGGACCCCCTCGTAACTTGTAGCCAGAGATACACAAACGTGACGAGTACCTACATTTTTGCTTGTATGTCCATGTCCATGTCATGTCCATGTTAAATAAAATAATTGGGCCTACAATTTTGTGAAGGTGTATGGGTTGGCGCTGTATATTGTTATATTTATAAAAGCCATATTACTTTTAATTAACGAATAGTTGCGAAAATATGTTAAAAGTATTGAAGCATATTATGACGTGTATTCAGGTTTTGTACGCCTGTACTGTATCAATAAAGGGAAACCGATTGTTATAAAATGTCCAATACTGTTCCAATTGTCGGAACCAGTGGTAACATTTTAAACCAGAATCACTGTAAGACATTGTTAGAATCGTAATTTTTTAAAGTAATTTCGCGTATGTACTTAACATTGCTGTTGCTTGGTCCCCTTGTATTTGGAGAGAGGCATACCTTACTTTTGGCCCCAATGAGAAAAAATGGTTTCATGGTATGCTGTAAATATGTTGCTTATTTTGCTTGCTGCAGCATATGGACGTTATTGTAGAAGTTTTGTGGAAAAGACTTCATTTTATTTCAGCTCTCTTTGCACAGACCCTTCCCCACTTTACATAACAATGCCACCCACGTTCACTTTGAATGTATAGGTATACGAAAACCAGCAAAAGTTCTAGCATACTTACAGGGCTTCATTGTTTTAAAACAAGGCACACAATTCATTTCTGTACAAATTAAATGAAATTCCTTTATCAATTTCAATTAACACAAACAATTTTAATACTTATTATGCCATAGATTCAATAAACATAGCAAACGATGCATACTTTGAGGATTATTTTAACCTCAGTTTGTACTTTACTTCTGAATGCAAAGTACGTTTAACAAAATAACTATAAAAATAGTACACATTTTCAACGGCATTGAAAGTACACAATTGTTGCTGACTTTTGCCGCATGTTTATTAAACATTAAACATTGCACATTATTAAAATCGTTTGTGATATTAAACAGAAAAAGAAAACAAAGCATACTTCCAGGCAACTTGCATACAACCATCACTACCCCTAAAGCTGTTATAATCATGAGGGTGGGTGGAATTAAATATGTGTATAGTAAAGTTGCTAAAATGAAGTACAAATCATATTCTGAATAACGTTTTACTGAAGTGGATGAAAAGATGTAGAAAATATAAAACGATAAAACCGAACAGGATAAAGTATGTCACGGTTAAGTACCATAAACATAGAGGTTGCAACATTTACGCTTGAAAGTGCAGAGCTTTTATAGCAAGCCCTCGCTATATAAAAATTAAATATTTAAAATTATGTTGAGTAGATAATTTTAGTTATTAAACATTTTACAGCAAACTTTATTATAGCCTTTAATGTTATTATTTATAAAAAGAATTGTTACTACACAAAAAACAGTACAAAACATCTAAAAAATTATTAATATTTAGAGAAAAAGATGTTAAATATTTAATACCGTCAAAAACAATTAACCATAAAATCATAAGTCTAAGCAATTTTCATTCTACAAAAATCGTACGGAATTAGACAAATTTGAATAATTATACAATTTCTTTGGAACAAAGTAGCTTAACAACGTTGTAACGGAAAACCTTTGGAAATTCTCGGAATGAAAGTCATGTCCTTTGATATAGCACTCAAAGGCAAGAGTTTCAAGTATCAATTATTTTTTGATCATTGTGTATAATGAAGATAATCGCAAATCTTTATGAAACCGTTAAAACTTAATATTTTGCCACATTCTAGCATAAGATGGAAAGGAAGTCAATTCATTAGTCCTATTTGTTACTTGGCATATAAATATATAGATTTTCGGAAATACAATCCTTTTACTGCAATATCCAATCAGGGAATTGCAAAATCATTAATTTTTGTCCTCTATAATGCAATATATAAAGTTTAATAGCCATAGTTTGTTTAAACTCCATCTAAGATTTGAAATAGAACGAACTGTCATGACTCCTCTGGTAAGATTTAAAATGGAACAAACTGTCATGACTCCTCTGGTACCTATCAAGCAAATTATGACATTTTTCAAAATTACATTTTTCTAATTGGTCGATGATATTAAAATTGTTATTAGAAAAAAATAAAATTTCACTTATCCATCAATGAACTATATTGCGAGGGTTGAGGCGATGATCTTTATTTTCATTCTCAGAACTTAATTTATCAAGCAAATGATATATGCCAAAACTGACTAAATTCAGTACAACTGCCAGAAAGATATGAAGCGAAGAATATATACACATATGGTCGAAAAAATAAGTACGCCTGCTTATTTTCTCTTTATGTTTAATTTCAGTTACTTTAACGGAAAGTAAACATGGCAATTATTGTTAAATAACTTTAATATGGTAATGCCTTCAACAGTAAAAACAAAACCGGGGCTTCTTCGTAGTTTTCATTGTGAGTTAGTTTAGTTCAGGTATGATTTCAGTACTTGGTCAAAATAATAAATACATTGCTCAATTCTTTGATATTTTCGCAGTATGCTGTAGTCTTTTTGGAATGACTAGTCATTTTACTGTTGTTTATCTTTATTCATAAAAAAAGTAAAAAAAAATCAGCCAACGGTCGAAAAAGTCATTGTTCTCCGGGGGAGAGAAAAATTGTTTCAAGACTAATTGAAAGTGGTCAAAGTCTTCGTTCTATAGCAGAAACTATGAATCGGTTGCTATTTTTTGTACAAAATGCTTTAAAGCCTAAAAAGCCCGTCGAAACTCGTGGAAGCATACTTCTAAGTTCGTAAAGGATTGGTTCCAAGATAATAATGTTGCCCTTCTAGACCGGCCAAGTCAATCTCCGGACTTAAATGCAATCGAAAATCTTTGCGGAGAGTTGAAACAAAGAATTGGAAAGTAGGTTCTTAAAAATAGGGATCAGTTATACAATTTTGCTCAAAAAACTTGGTATGAAACAGCAATAAAAACCTGCAGGAAGCTTATTGCCAGCATGCCAAAAAGAGTCAACAAAATAATTGAAAATAAAGGTGCATATACCGGCTTTTATCGAAACTCAGTAATTAAATAAGCAGAAAAAACTTGATTTTTTGCTTATTTTAACTAAATGTACTTATTATTTTCTACAATGTTTTTTGATTAATTTCTTACTTTTTGAAAAATACCAAAATTAATTTTTGTTTTTGTTACTGTTTTAGAATTTATTTTAATTCTAATGTTATAACAAAAGAAATTAGTATTTGTTTTTTTCTTTAATTTAAATAAATTTTCAGTTTCACAGACAATAGGCAACAGGCAACAAATAATCAAACTACCGGACATTTTCAGAAGAAAAACTCAAATTTGGATAATTGGGAGTAAGGAGGTGTATAAGGATGTATGGGATTGCACTCCGTTTTCAGTCCGGAAATGTACGTCTAAAGCGCTTCACTTGTATTAAATTCTACAAAATTTAACGCTTCTAAAAGAATATCTAATCAATATGAAGAATATATGGTTTAAATAGCTCAGTTTATTCGTAGATACTAGAAAGGGCGTGATTTTTTAAATTGTGCTGGTTATTGCACAACAATACAAGGGACACATGAGGAAATGTGGAAGATACCAGAAGGTGTGAGTCTGTATAACCCGTTTATAATCCGCAACTATAGTCTAGCTACTAGACTGCCTGTCATATAGACATAGTTAAAAGATAGTTGTACTTTAAACGCTTACTTCGGAATATTGTATTACTGCCATCTGAAATGACGCATACATACATTTCTTCGGGTAAAGGCATTTTGCATTATAGTTGCCGGAAAAGCCAATGTCAGTTATATAGGTTACAACCTTTGACTACGATTTTTAACTTAAAAACCGCTATATTCACGCAGAGAGATTATATACTTGAAATGGTTTTTGGTTTTTTATTTTAGATCAATGTTGGGTTGCCGCGAAAAATTAAACAATAGGAACTAAGTGTCTTGATATGAAATTCGTTTTGAGACATCTTCGATATATTTCTTTTCATATATTATTAATTAGAAGTGACTTTAAATTGTGAATATTTTAAATCAACCTTGAGTGGGCGCGAAAAACTATACAGTAGAAACTAAGTGTCTTGATATGAAATTCGTTTAAGATATATTTCTTTTCATACCTCATCCATATGTATCGAATTCAGAAAAATACTGGTGTACGAGGACGGTTCCAAACCTACCTGACCTAACAAGAAGACACCATAATCTCCTTTTAGCTCCAACCACTTTTTCCAGCGATATTCAATAGCTCATATATCCTGTTTATATTAAGAACTGTCAAAATCCTTAAAATAGCCATTAACTGCAGACTTCACCTCTTCATTGTTAGAAAATCTTTTACCAACGCCATTTTCTCGAGTTTAGAAATAGAAATAATATTCCGAGGAAGCTGAATCCGACGAATATGATGCGTGATGAAGCAACTCGAAATTCAATTCATTCATTTTAGCCATCGCAATAGTGTGTGTGTGAACTGAAGCATTTCTTGATTAAACAACACTTTCTTTTTCGCCAAATGCGACCTTTTTTCTATAATTTCATCACTTAAACGCTGCAATAAATTAGCATAATATTCGGCTTTTAAGGGGTTTCCTTTCTTAAGGTAATAAATACAAATAATATCATGCGCATTCCAAAAAACAGACGCCATGACTTTGCGTTGCCTGTACGCCTTCGCCTTCGTTGGACTTCATTCATTCTAGGCTATTGCTTTGACTGTTCTTTCGTCTGAGGTGTAAAGTGGTGGACCCACGTCTTATCCCTGGCTAAAAATCGCCGAACGCTCTACTGAAACATCTTCAGGACGCTGATTTTGCTCTATTGAAAGCAAGCGCTGCACCCACCATGCGCACAGCTTTCTCATCTTCAAATTTTCGGTCAATTTATGATGTTTAGCACTTTTTGAAATGCCTCTTAGCTCATGCAACTTTAGACGACGATCATTCAATACCATTTTGTAGATTTTCTTAACCAAGTCTGGCGTGGACACCTCAATTGGTCGACCACTACGGTGTTCGCTGGGCAGCTCGTACGGCCTCGTGTAAACTCTCCTACTCAATATTTTACAATCGTAATTGGAGGAAATGTTGAATTACATAACGGTGACCAATTTTTTCGATGTTTACAAATTCACTGAGATTGTTGACTTTTGATTTCTCAAACATAAATACTACACAACGCTTCTGATATCTTCCATACAAATGATCAATTTAATTCAAGCATTCTTAGACTCATATCTTTTGTCAAAACGTATGAGATCCTGTCAAATTAGATACGCCTTAAACAATTGCTAAAGCAAAATCTGAGAATGCTAATAAGCAGTCTCCTGCGATGCAAGGAGAAACTAAATTCCTGAAAACCTATCAATTTGTGTGGGAGGTACTGTAAGGGGTGCACTCGACATACTCCATTTGCAATGCTCATCTACGTTTTAGTAAAATATTAGGCCTTGGCTAATTTTCAGTAACTTTATGAAGATTTACGGTAGGCATCATTTCTACCATCCAAACAGTAAGCCAGTGAGGCAGTCAAACAAAAAAACGACCATCGCCAATTGACTTACAAAATTATGAAGGACATGTGATCAAAATATACTCATACTTGATACTTTAAGACCTCCCTTCTAGATGTTGCATTTTGAGGGTACAAAAAATATTCGCTGAAATCATCATCGATGAACAGAAAAATCTGATACTGATGATGATGCTTAATTCATATCCAAAATTCATAACATATTTTCTGACCCAATGAAAATAACACAACCGTTGCATAACAAAGATGACATAAAAAGAATAAAAAGAAAACTGAAACAAAAACTATTAATATATTTGGGGCTAAACAAACAAAGTGAGATTGTAGATAAAACACGGTATTCTCTGCCATAAATTATCTCTGGCAAAGTATAACGAAAAACTTTGCAAACCATCGCAAAGTTGTGAATGTTGTATTGCGAATTGTTTTAAGAAATTTCAGATGTTCCTTAATTATTAAAATCAACAATTAAAGCTGCATGTTTCTAAGAAAATTAATTTTAGCTTCTTAAAAGCTGTTGAAAGCTTAAATTGGAATCATTTCAGATGTGTTTTAGTTTTATCAAAACAACATCTTAACAATTAAGTTCAGCTGTTTCACTTCATTAAAATGTGGTGAAGCAAGGCGGGGAGCATCCTGTAATCTTAAACTTGGTTGTCGCTGATGTCGCTGTTCATTTCAAGTACGAGTTGGGATAACTTGTTAGTTGTTATTCGTTTTTTGGCGTTTGTTCATATTCATGTTAAAGTTCTCGTAACTTCATTCAAGAGGATATGTATTGGAAATGCAACTCGTAATGTAAATTAGAATCTGCATAATATAACTGGGTTAGCAAGAAAGTAATTTCGTGCTATTCACACAGATGGTGTTTTTGTTATTTTAGAAAAGCTTTAGCTCAGTCGATTAAATTGTATGTTATAAAGGATGTCCCAACAAGGACGCAAGATCTAAATGTTGCGCCATTCGAAGTGTCATTGTTTGACATTTGAACAATTGTTATTGTTTACTGGTAGGTGGCACAAGATTAGTAAAAATGGAACGCATTCTCATTGTGAAATTGTTTTACCAAAATGGTGAAAGTTTTGCAGCTACAGTTCGCAAATTGCGATCAATTTGGGGTCACAATAATGCTCCAAAAGAGTCAACTTTAAAGAGATTAGTGGATAAATTTGCCAAAACTGGGTCTGGTTCTTTAATTGGGTATTGGAGAGACAACATGAAAATGCTGATTTTGCCGATAAAATCGAGGCCCATTTCCATCTTGATGGCTTCGTCCATAGGCAGAATTTTCGCATTCGGGGTGAGGAAAATCCTCGAGTGGTATTATAGTCACAATTTTAAATCTAAGAACTTTTCCACATTTAAAGAAAACAACAAAGTTAAATAGGAATTGAAATTTTAGTTCAGAGTTTTCAAGATATTTAAAATTTTTGTATTAAAAACTGCATTGGACCACAATTTTCACCTATCATGAGGAAATCTTGAAATGTTGATTCTGTGTTTTTGTCACAATTTTGATGTTCATCCTTGAATTTTCAGTGGTCAGTTTATTTTTAACCCGCATAATTAATAAGGAGGCTCAAAAGGAACGTTTTCGTCATATTTTGCTCTTTCATTTCAGAAAAAATAAGAAAAAGCTGTGGTTTGGAAAAAAATTTGGAAAAAAATATGAAAAAATTGCCATGTTCTGGCCAAATGAGTTTGATGAGTGTGAAATTAAATTCATTATCGAATCGCAAAGTCTCGTTTCAGCTCACAAAATTATAAAGAAGTTGAAAGTGTAGCACAATAGCTTTACAAACCACATAAAAAAATGTGACATTTGGGCTCGCTATGAGCTAAAGAAAATGCTTAACAAAGCGAATAAGCACTTGCGGTTAATGGCTTAAACATAAACAAAATAATTAATTTAAAAAAATTGAACTCTTTAAAATAATGTCAATCGAAAGAGATCCTGGTCCAAACAACATTAATGCATTGAAACTTCATCAATTGCTAAATAACACAATAAACAGATTGTGTTGTCAGTTTTGTGGAATTTTATCAAGTGATTAACCTTGGATTACTTCCCAGAAACTAAACCATGGATTCTAAAGTCTTTTATCAACCATTGATGAAACTTGTTAAAACATCGTCTATGAGACAGGGGAGAGCTGTTCATATTCAATAAACTAACAAGCATTCTAGTTTTATACTCACTCAACGGCACCCACATTCTGAACACCATAGTTTGAGAGGCTTGGTGATTGATCCAACTAGTCGAAGTGTTCGTCAGTCACATCTAGGAGACCGCTTCTTCAAGTAATAAGATGTGGCTATATCGGGGATTGAACCCACAACCATGCGAACGATAATCGCATGTAGTAGCCAACGCGCGACTGTCTGTCATTGAAAAAGAAAAAAATCTGAATTAGAAAATAGCAGAAAAGTGATTTTCGATCATTTTCATGGGCCCCACAGATCTTTGCATATACGGCAAAACAAAATATTGGAGCTTTGATGAGAGATTATGATATAACCATATAATAGTTCTAACCCGGCACCTCTAAATTTTCATTTATGACAGAGACTGCAATATTTTTGTTAACGCAAAATCGCTTAATACCAATAAGGATCCAAATAATACTGTGAAAGATTACTCTTTCTTATAATCTGGGATTAAAAAGTTGACAGAAGGACATTGAACAAAATGTCACTTGAATTTTAGATAAAAATTATTTACTTTAATAAAAAAAATGTAATTTATTTTGAGGAATACAACCGAAATAACTATTTTGTTAAACCAATATTTTAGAGAAATTTTATGAAGTCTAAAAATTTTCCCCAAGTACTTCAATATTTTGCAATAAATGGCACGTCCATAAAACAAAACAACACAAGGATAGGTACGTGATTTCTTAGACAAGACACATATTTCAATTGGCCACTCTTAAATTGTGGTAAATTAAAAGTTTAACGCGAAAAGAAATCACTGTTGTTTTTTACATAATGTTCACAACATATCTACACCATTAGTGCAGACATTGCCAGGCTTGTAAATGAACTTAAACGTAGTCGAACATCCTTCTATCGTGCACAGGTCGGTCATATAGCAAAGTGAGCCAAATTTTGAAAACGATGTCAACAAAATTGGTTTAACAATGACTGTAAGCCCGAAAACATAATGATTTTATAACAATTTTTGAAAGAGTTTCTTCGAATTTCAGTAGAAGTGTTGCATCTTTCCATTACTGCGTAAAAACTTCATCACCCTTAGATGAAGAAATAGTCCCAATAATTGGTTTTTACGGCCAAACCTAGAAAGAAGAATATGTCTACCTTGAAGTCAGCTGGATAAGTAATTTTTAATTTGGTCTGTTTTTTTTTCTGTTTTTGTAAAGTGCATTGATAACCCTCTGGTGATTCACTTCTCCAAAATTTGAAAGAAATTTGGAAATTTGGAATTTTGTGAAGAGAAAATAATCTGTCATAAAAGTGATTCACTTATCATGTTATTAAACTACAACTTGAACTTGAACTTGCAACGAATTACTTTTAAATAACTTCGAAATTAAGCACCGAAGAGAAGCTGAACGATAAACAGATTTATTTGGAAGGAATGTATGATTCAGACAGTTTGGAATATTTGGAAAGTCGCAGGGTCAGAAATATAGATATAAAGCTGATAACAAATTTATCACATTTAGTACTCAGCGATATGTTAACAGATCTACCACTAGAGGGCTGTCGGTTCGAAAGCGCTGTGCAAATCATTGGAACGGTGTGGAAAATTTGGGGAATCGTGGGCTCCAAAACACACAGTTGACACCAAAGTCAACGACTGGTTCAATTTGCTTCCAATTTCCAATGACAAACTTTAACGAGGATTTTATTAAACTGAAATACATGTTAGAGTTGTCCACTTTGTGGTTCTTAAATTAGGGATAGTTTATGTTCCAAAGTCAGCATCCACAACTTAATACATAATTAATGTGTAACATTAACAACTTGTAAAAGGTTCACTATAGATTGCAAGGGCTTTAGTTCAGTTAAATCGTAATATTAATAATTAAAAATTCTTAATCAATGCATTAAACTAAAGCAATATGCTTAATTAAACACAGGAGAGAAACTAAAACATAAAAATATTTATTTGGATGGAAAATATAATTCAGACTATATAGAATATTTGAAAAATCGCAGGGTCAAGTATATAGAGATGACAACTAAATGCAATGCAATTCACTACGTATTGCTTATTCGTCTACCAGATTCACCACATTTAGAACTAAGTGATAGCATAATAGATCTAACACTTGAGAGTTGTCGGCTTGAAAGGGCTGGGCAAATCATTTGGACGGTTTGGAAATTTAGAGAATCGTAGGCTCTAAAACACACGGTTGACACCAAAGTCAACGACTGGTTCATATTTTTAAATCTGATTAAAGCTGTACAGATTTACCACTAGAGAGCTGTTGGTTAACTGCTTATTTGAAAGTGCTGGACATCATATCACCTCCTACGGTTTATAAAATTTGAGGAATCGTTGGGCCAAATGTGTAAAATTGAAAGCAAACAGTGATCAATCGTAATAATTTTTACCATTATGCTTTACCAACAACTTGAGAAGAGTCAATTCTAAATTATTTTGTATTCAACACTCTATAAATTTTAGTCAAATTGTTCAATCGCACTAATCTTTTCGTAAGATTCTGCTTAATTGAGTGTTACAGAAAAGTCTGAATAAGAAACACTGCAATAACAAATTTTGGAAAATGTTTCTTATAAGATCTTACAGGAAAGGTTTTTAAAACGGATTTCAAATTATTAGGGATTTAAAGCGGAGAAATATAAGTCTATTATTACAACTACAGATAATAAGATGTAAAAATATATAGGGTGGCGCGTAAGTAACGTTAAGACTTGATCCGTGAATACATTTTTTGTTTAAGTCTTTTTTTTTCGTTTCTTTACAGAATTAACTAAATAATACTTGGAAAATTTATGATGGAAAGGCTTAACACAGAACAAAGAACCAAAGTTTTTCAATTTTGCTTTGAAAGTCAGCATTCGATTATTCAGATCATATTGAAATTTCTTTCATGTTCGAAATGCTCCTAGCCCTCCAACAATTTAATGATTGGTTCAGCGTTTTGGGCACCAAGGAGCTGTCTGTGATTTTCCGCGAGACCTCGTGTAGTTCGAAATGAAGTGACCATTGCTCGAGTACAAGCGAATATTGAGGAAAACCCCGAAACTTCCACCAGGCGACGTTCTCAGCAGTTAGAGATATCTATTATTTTATTATTATTTTTATTTCCATATCGCAATCCAAAGCCGCATACGGCCAAATTGATTACGCAGACCAACCTTTTGCGACACATGCTTGAAATTTTACAATTCAGTTTCTTAAAAAAGTTTTAATAATAATTATTATAATAATAGTATTAATAGTATTAACGACGAATATGGAGAAAGATAGGATATAGAATGTGTAGCATCAACAATTTATAGTGAAGTATAATAATTCTACAAGCAAGACATTAAGAGCTTCTTAAACCCAAAACATGATAGTGAGAATCTTCTGTGTTCATATGGAATTATTGAATTCCATAATCGTATAGTACGAAATCGAAAAGACCACTGCATTATTAGCGTTCTTGCCAGTGGAAGTTGTAAAATATTGGTTCTTGAAGACCTTCCAAATACAAATTTGGAAACTATGTACTTAGGTGTGCCAAATTTCATACATTTGTAGAAAAACAAAATAGTTCTAAGGTCGATAAAGTTTTCAAATGTACATCCCAAAAATTCAACAGTATATGGTGTAACATGATCATAATGTTTTAATTTGTACACAAAACGAATTATACGGTTAAAGCATATTTTTAATCGCTCTAGTCTACCTCTACTTGTTCCACAATAAACTTCTAACCCATAAATAACGTGTGGCATCAACATCGCCTTTGCGATACGTTTTCGTATTTTTAGCGGAAGAGACACATTTATATTATATAACTTGCGTAGCAAGAATGTAATTTTAGAAGCTACCTGCCTGATATGGCTTTCAAATTTTAGAGTATCATCAATACTAAATCCCAATATTTTAATGGTGCTAACATTATCAATAATTAAACCATTTAACATAAACGAAACAGATCTGCTAGGGATTAAGTTAAAAGTTATTGCTTTTGATTTAGATGGGTTTATATGTATAAAATTATTTTCGCACCAGCGGCTTATATTTTTTAACTCATTATTTACACGATTTTGGAAGTTATCAAAAAAATCTTTATTCTCATAAGCCAGGAGTTGCAAATCATCAGCATATAAATGAGCTTTAAGAGAATGTATATGTCCAAAGATGTCATTCATGTAAATTGAAAACAACGTGGGCCCTAATACAGAACCCTGTGGTACACCACGATATGTCCGTCTCAAATCCGAGTTTACACCCTTAGACTGAACATATTGTGATCTGCCACATAAAAAAGAACGAATGAAATGGCATGCCGATGTCGAGAAGTTATAAATTTGATATAGCTTATTTAATAGTGTTTCATGACATATTGACTCAAAGGCACGACTAAAGTCCAAACTAATTAAGGCCACGGTATAGTTTTCATCTAATTTTACCCTTATTTCGTCAATCATGTCAACCATTAGCGATACTGTACTGTGCCCTTTTGTAAATCCTGATTGAAATTCTGATAATAATAAATTTTCATGTAAATATAAACACAGCTGATCATTAATAAGCAGTTCAAAAACTTTTGAAAGTACAGGCTGAATACTTATCGGTCGATAATCAGAACATTGCCGAGGAATTTTTACTTTTGGTACTGGTATTACTCTCGCACATTTCCACATTTCAGGATATATTGAGGTAGTTATAATAGTATTAAAAATGTGAACTAAATGCGCTGATATTACCGGAAAAACCATTTTTATAAATTTCACGGGTATACCATCGTCTCCAACTGCTTGTGACCTAATATGACATATTGCTGTCCACAATTCATTTGCAGATACATTTCTCAAACAGAACCCGGTATTCCGAGTTGGGTACTCGTTTTCAAAAAAGGCTAGTTGTGGATTCTCTACCGGAGGCATTGTGAAATACTCATTACAACTATTTATATTTACATTGAGACTTTCAGGCATATTAGTTTTCACAATGCCGACCTTTTTCAGGTTATTCCACATGTCTTTAGCAGTTCCTGCCATAAAAATACGTTCAGTAAATTTTGTCTTTTCCTTTCTTAAAACACGTTTAAGGCGATTTCTATACTTGCAAAAAATTTTCCAAGTGAGTTGATTTTTATTTTCAATATACGCCTTGTACGCAAGATTCCTTAGTTCTAGAATCATATTAATGCAAGGTTTATTGGTCCAGTCAAAATATTTCTGTTTATGTACATTTTTCAAACGAACATGCCGATTGAATATATGATAAAGAATATCACAGAGAACATTCACCTGAACATTACAGTCATTTGTATTATATATACGTGCATAATCGCAGGATAATAAATCAGAAAAACAACTTTCTAAATTCACGTTGGCATAATCTCGAATTTGGTATTCAGATGGCACAGTTAGCTTACTTATATTGTAAGAAATATATATAGCAGCGTGATGTGAGTTTAAAACAGGAAATAAATATTGTCCTTTTAATTCAATTAAGTTACTGTTAGATACTAAGAAATAATCTATTAATGAAGATGAATTTGTTTGAATACAAAAATGTGTTGGAAGGGCATTATGCACCAAATGTAGATCACAACTCTCTGCCATATGTCTTAATTCTCTACTTCTTTCGAAAAGATTTATGTTGAAGTCTCAGACCGTCACAACATGTTCATATTGGGAAACTAAATTTGCAATGTCACTCTCGCAATTTGAGATATTTCCATATGGAAGATAAATTATTCCCACAAGGATCTTATTATTGCCCATAGCTTCAATTTTAACAAACATACCCTCATAAAAACAATAATTTTTAATTTCGCAAACCACCTTTACTTTTAAATCTTTTCTTTCATACATACATACTCCACCAGCTCTTCCTACCTCCCTATCCATTCTAAATAATTTGTAATTCATTATACTAACAGTCTCGTCAGTTACATAGTCTTTCAACCATGATTCAGACACTCTACTTACTATTAGGTTATCTGTATTGATTCTGGTTTAAGAGATATCTCGATAGTTTTCAAAAATTTGAAAAAATGTAATCTGTCATAAAAAAATGCCCACTTAGTAAAATCTACGAAAAGTTTTTTTTTCAATAAATCACAGATATTTCAAAATTTTAAATTTTAGTTTTAAAATTTAAGACTGCTCAAAGTGCATTTAGTATCATATCTCATGCATATAGTATCATATCTCAAAAATTATAGACGATGTGGGAAACATAAATTTAATTGTAATCCAAGAATTGGTTCTCACCTCAAAAATATTACTGGCAAATATAATTCTTCGAAATAGGTAAATGCAGCTTTTTCTGTATTTAGCATCGTAATATCTCATCATATCCTGATTAAAGTCTAGTGAATTTATCGTGAAATATTTATTCGAATTGTCTGCAATCATTACTCGAGCCATTTGATAACAGTGATTAAGCTTAAATGGAGTCTTATTCATCATAGATCTCCGTTGTTAGTAGGAAACTGTTTCTTAGAATTTCTTTTTTTTTATATACAACTATTTGACGTGAATTGACTTTAAGGGATAG
>JAHXMU010000097.1:1258867-1297811 GCA_019455685.1 Philornis downsi
TACTTCTACTTCTACTTCCGCTTCTATTCCCACTCCTACTCCTCTGCTTCCATTCCTATTCCTACTCTGACTCCGCAATAATGCTTCCCTCCTCTTCCTCCTTCTCCTCTTCCTCCTCCTCCTCCTTCTCCTCTTCCTCCTCCTCCTCCTCCTCCTCCTCCTCCTCCTCCTCCTCCATCTTCTCCTCCTCCTCCTCCACCTACTCCTCCCCCTCCTTCTACTCCTACTCTCAATCCTACTCTTGATCCTCCTGGTATCAGCTACTACCACAACAGCTCTTTATACTCGTACTTATTCTAAACACCGAATTCTAATAATCCACTTTCAATTGATTTGATAACCACATAAAACATATGAAATAAAATGTACGGGATATTTTAAATTAGTTTCCCCATCTCGTACTGGGGTACTCGAAGGGTAATAATGCTGCCCACTTCAAAAAGACCACCGCAATGATGTGTTCCTCTTTGACCTTTTCGCTTCATAGTATTGATTTTTTTATAGCAAAAGTTCCCACACACCAACATTAGCTGCAGGCATATCAATAGATTATGTAAAGTTCCAACGTATTATAAATGAAATTAAGGCTAACAAGCATTTCGTTTTCTATTTAAACATCGGGTTTAACTTGAAATACTCAAGTGGGTGGTAGTTAAGTGTTAGAACACGTTGCATGCGCGAAAAACGTGAGCATTATAGGATGTATGGAATGTGTGAAGAGTTTTCCAACACGGACTGAGATTATGACATTTCATGTCAGTTACGTTATCTCATTTTTTGTTAACTTTCTTGTTTTTTTTTATTTTTAAGGCAGTGATGTTAAATTACCGTGGATTGTTACAGCATTTAGCAACATGTGTAAAGGATAAAATTTTACTATTAACAGTACAAAAATTTCAGCCAGGTGAACTGACTTACATATATCTTTACTCATCGTGCCTTTGCACAAACTCAAAAGTCTGTGAAGTGCCGGAATGGAGGTGACAAATTGCTGAGATCCAATAAAAAAAAATGCTGTGAGTTAACGCAAAGTATCATTATAGCTTACTGAACTTAATTATTCAACATATAATTACTATAACTCTCACTTGAAAACGGTAGGAAAACCAAATCAGATAACTTGTAAATGAGATACCATACGGGAGTAGTGAATTTAGTAAACGCCTGATACTTGTTAAGCTATGCATAATACAACACAACAATAGGCTGAAATATATGAATTTAGGAATATATAAACGCTGAAGAATGTACTTTGCTCTGGTCTTCAAGTTACGAGTAACAGGAAAATGATTGAATTTCAGATAATCGGCCAGTTTACGTGAGAGGCAGCAAAAGAGGCATGCCTATGCGCT
Source organism: Philornis downsi (assembly GCA_019455685.1). Lineage (NCBI taxonomy): Eukaryota > Metazoa > Arthropoda > Insecta > Diptera > Muscidae > Philornis > Philornis downsi. Next base: position 1,260,220 of record JAHXMU010000097.1, read on the forward strand.
CCATTTGCATTATCAAATCATACTTTGGCAAACTTCAAGCATGCAATCAACTTTGTTGAATTTGGTGCAACTGGATAAAAGATATGAATATTAGACTTTATGGATTAAATCGGTCATTTGAATACCAGGTAGCAGAAGGAGCATGTTTAATCGCTCAATTTTCTTTTCCCAAATTTACTAAGCGTAATAGAAAAATATATTTTGCACAAAGTTTAGATTGCTACTGTCTATCGACGAGGAATTTGTGCGGATAAACTGAATTTCGAAAAATCGATAAAGTTTTCATGGGAGGCACGCCGATAAATAAATGCCTCGTCTACGATCTGTTAAAATACTACGCTGTGGCAGATTTTGAGAAGTTCTGTTAGGATCTGTGACAGTCATCATTTCTATCAGACAGCCGGCCAGCTAGACAGACAGGCAGACACTCAAACATTGCTCATTAGATTTAAAACAAAATCATGCAACATATTCGTCAAAAGATACTTGATGCTTTAAATATTTGCTTCTGGGAGTTAAATATTTTTCATACCAAATGATATACTTGTATACCATCATTCCTTCGGATGAAAGTATGCAAATGGGGCTTTGCGACAATGGTGGTTTTGGATAAATGAATACGTTAACAACCAAAATTGTTCAAATTGGGTCGACGATAATCTATACAAGGCCTACTAAATTTACTAGAAGTCATTGTTTGTTGTTAATTGTGGGCCGTACTTTCTCGAAAAAATGATTGCATTGTTGTCACCGTCAATAGAAAGAGCCTCCGGTACCAAGATTGCATACTGACCAACCGCGACGTGATGGTTATTACACGTCACTATCATTTCCAAGATCGCAGATTTAACTCTGCATACAGTTACCTATCATTTTTGGAGCAGTGATCACCTCGATATGTCTGACGAACACTTCGAGTAGTCAAGCAATCGACAGGTCTTCTTAATGCTTTTTAAACTATGACGTTCAGAATCGTCGTTAAACCACATCCGTTGAGCAACTATAAATATAGAATGCTTGCAGGATCACTACATATGAGAAGCTCTCCCATGTCTCAATCATGGAATGGGAAGGGATTTTGTTTTTTTAAGATTCGATACTATGAATGTGAACGCTTTATGACTCCTAAAGGACGGCGCTACGTGTCAAAACGGATATACCACCAGACCAATTCGACGTCATGGTTACCTCATACAGAAGCTACGTATAATGACCATAGAGATTGTGTGATTTGACTCCATTACGCTTTTTCTTGAGGAATTTCTTTGGGTTGCAAACCTTTGACAATAAGTCACAGACGTTCGCTACCCTCAAAGTCGAGATGAATTATGCAACCACCCGATTGAAATTCAGCCTGATGTATACATCAGAGTCATCGAAAATTGGATGACTTATTATCATAATGGCTTATGCCATTAATAGACTTTTAAATAAAAAGAAAAAAAAAAAAAAAACAAACTCCTACTCGTCCCTATTAGAAAACCTTTTATGAAGGGCAAACAAATATTTGTAGCAAATTACAAACAAAGCAAAATATTTATTGTTTGCGATGTAAAAATTGTTGGCCAGAATTGTATGTATTTCCCAAATGAAATAAGGTTCGAATTTTCTTTACTTATTTAAAGATAAACTCAAAGTGGTCCTTTTCAAAGTTGTTGGTCCTTAACGCCAAAGTAACGAAGTATGGCAAAATAACACGCAAACCTGTACTGTTTATTAAGTAATTTAGTGGAATTTAATCGGTTGTTGCCACGGCAAGTGTAATTAATTATTAATACACAGCTCCTAAATTGAATGCCGTTTAACCCTATATTTACGAGTAATCGATTGAATACGCATTAGCAAAGCGAAATTACGTTTTAGCTCGTCCTTTGGGGAAATTCAACGCAGATTTGTCAGAACTTCACAGATACAAATGCTAAAAAGAATTAAAAGTGCAAATGTTTCACCAATTTCGAATAATTTGCTGCTCCAACAAATGGTATTAATAAGTATAGCCCATGTCAAATCTGATTCATCCTTCTAAATAGTTAATTTGCAAGTACATATTTGTACTTACAGCATTGTTCTCCTCTTTTAAATATTGCCTTTTTCGCCTATAGACCAATTTAAACAAACCCCATGGCATCTTTAATTTTGGCTAAGAATGACATCACTGCAATGACAACCTCTAATCTGTCTTTTGTCCATCCATTCACCCAGTGTATACACATTCAAAATCGGATGTCGAAATATGTGCAAATATAAACATTGCATACTTGTAGGCTTCAACCACATTATGAATGCTAATGCCTACTTTTGGAGGCTATGATGATATCATATAAATAATAAAACGAAATTTACTCATGCAACAGCATTAACATGGTGATATATTTTAAGACAGTCACTCTCACATTATCTAAGAGGGCGGTCCCAAAACTAATAAGGAGGAAAAAGTTATAAATTTTCTTTATTTTTCACCCTATCTCCTTTTTGCTCGATAAAATTTTTCAGCGATATTCCTCCGATACTCCTTAAAATAGTCATCAACCACTGACTCCACATCTTCATTATCTGCAAATCCTTTACCACCGAGCCATTTTTTTAAGTTGGGAAACAGAAAATATTCCGAGGGAACTAAATCTAGCAAATATGATACGTGATAAAGCAATTCGAATTTTAATTCATTTATCGCAATAATGAATGTGTAAGCTGGAGCACATTGTCTTGTCTTCCTTTTTCGCCAAGTACAACTTTTTTTTCCACAATTTCATCACATAAACGCTGTAATACATTAGCATAATATTTGCCGTTTATGATTTTTCATTTCTGAAGATAATCAATAAAAATAATGCCACGCGCATTCCAAAAAAGAGCCGTAACCTTGTCTGCAGATGTAACCGTCTTTGCCTTCTTGAGCACGATTCTCCACGATTCCAGTTCAATGCCTGGACTATTTCTTTGCGAAGTGACGAACCCATGTCTCACCTATGGTTATAAAAAAATCGGTTTTATTGTTGTGGAACATCGCCAAATACTCCACTGAAATATCTTCATGGCGATGTTTTTGCTCTATTGAAAGCAAACGTGGTAGCCATCTTGCGCTTAGCTTTCTCATCTCCAAATCTACGGTCAATATACGATGTATAGTGCTTTTTGAAATGTCTATCATTTCAGCTAGTTCACGCACCTTCAGCCGACGATCGTCCAATACCATTTTGTGGATTTTCTTAATAGTGAACACCTCAATTTGTTGACCACTACGGTGTTCGTCTTGGCAGCTCGTACGACATCGTTTAAACTCTGCTACCCAATATTTTACTGTCGTAAGTGAAGGAGCAGACTCACCCAGAGTAGAATCTCGCTCGGCTTTAATAGTGGTGGACTGAGACCTTTCAAACGGAAATATTGAAATACTGAGATAGTTTATTTTTGATGACTCAAATAAAAATATTAAACAACGTGGCGTTTTGAAACTTAAAACATATGTTATATAAGGTTGCCATTTTTCACCAAAACAATTTTTTTTTTTCAAACTACTGGCACCATCTATACGTCATTTCGGCTAGTTTTGGTACCACCGTCGTACAGTTCGCTTTGTTATCATTTTTCTTCAACAAATATTTTGCAAAATTCTCATGAAATGCAAAGCCGTGGGATTTTCAGCCACCATATAAAGCATTAAGATGATTGCTTGGCCAAATAGGGACGATATTAGTTAACGAAATATGATTTGCAAACAATATCATAAACACGAGGATTGTGTAATAATCAAATAGGTGTGAAGGAAATGATGCTGCTATATGGACTAGTACAATAAGTTATACATCTGGTGTAAAATAGTTTGGCAGCAGTGCCAGTGAAATATTTTCATTTAAGGTTCAGCTTTAATTAGAATTTTAATTACGTGCCTGTAATCGACATCAAACGTCTAAAACATATGGAAATAATTGTTATTTTCGATCACAACGCTTATTTTCGATCACAACGCAAAGGTCACAAAATTAGGTTGCTGCAGACTGCGAATTAGGAATTACAGAGGAAATATAAATTTGGGAAAATAGGTCAATTTGTATGGGAGTTACCGGAAGGGGAACGACAATACAATCCATTTCCATTTTCATACATTACTTAACCAAACTCTTAATGTATGCCGAAATTGATTGAATTTAGTGAATATAAGAATACATGGGTGTAATCTGTCATTTGTACGAGAGGTAAAAATTTTCAGTTTTTTTTTCGAATTATACCAAGAATTATGTGGCAAAATAATAAACAACAACTCAGGTTGCTTTAGACTACGAGTCAAGTGTTACTGGGATATAATTAAATTTCGGAAAATAAAGAGGTACTAGAATCGACGTGACAATGTTATGCCGTTTTATTTCTAGACACTACCATAGAAAGTCCTTAACATTGACTTAATTTTATGAACTCAAAAATTTTAAATCAGTCATTTATATGGGAGGTGCCAGAAAGTTTAATTAAGTTTTTTTTCCAGATTTCACCAAGAACTATATATCAAAACTGAAGAACAAAAATACAAATCGGTGCACTCTACGAATTAGGAGTTATATAAAAACAAAACAAATTCCGTCGCATCCCATGAGTGAGATATAGGAGGGCTTTTCATATTCAGTGAGGTTACATTCAGTTTTCAGGCTCACTCTACGGGGCCCACAGTTTAACGACTATTTCGAACGTTACAGTTTGAGAAGCATTTAGAAGACTTGTCGATTACTCGTCTACTCGAAATATTCGTCAGACACATTGAGGTGACCGTGGTTCATATAATGTTGGGGGGCGGAATTGAACCTTCGATCATGCGAACGATAGTCGCGTGCGTTAACCATCACGTCACGGTCATTAACATATAGAAACATGTTATTTAAGAAAGTCGGTGGAGGTATCGGAATGAAATGGACCGAAATAGTTTACAGTCTCCGGCCGTGGTTTACCTAAATATTAGGTTGTGCTGAGTTGTAAAAAGTTCTATAAAGATTTACGGTTGTTATTATAACTAACAGCCAGATGAACGGATATAGCTCAATCGTTTTAAAAAGTCATGGAACACATTTGCTGAAAAGATACTTGCTAGCCAATAGACTTCGACTTTCCGGGTGTTACATTTTTGCCCTTCTAAATGATATATACATTCATTCTACTATGATACAAAATGATTATTTTTAAATATTTCTTGTAAGCGAAAGTAAGTTTCCGCTGTTTGCCAATAGATGGCGCCAGCTGTAAGTACCAGTCGATTCTGCCATAACCTAAACGTCATGAGCCTAACTTAGACACATTATAAACATGGCGCCTTGACACAATAATGATTTTCCTTTGACGTCATATTCATTTGGTTGTGTGAATATGTATGATTTTGTGTCAAATAATCGTCATATGCGGAAAGTATTGATTTTATTCTTTTAATCGAAGAAAATCGTGGCTGAAGTTCATCGAGAGTTTTAAAACATTTATGGGGATGCTGCTTTAAGTGATACAACAAGATTGGCTTCGTCGCTTTAAAGCCGGTCATTATGATGTTGACAACCGTTTGTGTAAAAAAAGACACTGAATTGCCGGCAATGCTTGAAGGAGATCCGTGTCAAATGCAGGTAGAGCTTGCCTCAGTATTAGGAGGCAACCCTGCCAACCCTTTTTTAAGCAATTGCACGCATTGGGAATGCTTCAAGAGCAAGCAACTTGGGTTCCTTATGAGTTGAAGCCAGGGGACGTTAAGCGTCGTTTTGCGCCTGTGAATGACTGTTTCATGGACAAAAAAGGAAGTGTTTCTTTCATTGTATTGTGACGGGTGACGAAAAATGAATTCATTACAGCAATCCAGAGAAAAGAAAGTCATGGGGATGCCTGGTCATACTTCTGCGTCGTCGCCTCTGCCGAATATTCACGCTGTGAAGGTTATGGTCTGTATTTGGTGGGATCCGGTCGGTGTTATTTATTACGAGCTGTTGAAACCAAGCTAAGCCATGACTGGGGATTGGTGTCTACTTCGGTTAATACGGGAGAAATGCCCATAATACGCGGACAGGCACGAAAAAGTTATTCTTCAGCATGACAATGTTCGGCCTCACGTGGCCAAGCCCGTTAAAAGCTACCTGGTAACGCTGAAATGGGAAGTCTTACCTCATCTGACATACTCTCCAGATATTGTGCCATCCGATTATAACTTGTTCCGTTCGATGTCACACGGTCTGGCTGACCAGCAGTTTCACTCATATGACGACAGAAGGAATAGTTGTATTTGTGGATAGCCTCAAAAGATGTACAGTTTGACCGTGACGGAATTCGAGCTTTGCCAGAAAAATGGAAAAAAGTAGTAGCTAGCAATGGGCAATACTTTCAATGGATCATTTGCAAACATGTTTTCATAACAAAGTTGCATTTTTATAAAACACAAAAACAGCAAGAACTTAGTTGTGCAACTAATAACATATATAAACCAACTAGGTGTCCAACGTCCGTTTAACAGTTTTACGTTTTTAGAGTTTTTGGAGTCATCACAATTTACCATTCTCATGCACAACTTAGTTACCTTTGAGCGTCTTGTTCAAACCAGGCAGAATGTACCAAATCCACCGCCCTCATAACTAACAGCTTTGAGTTGGTAGACGCGGTTGGAGTTATCATAGCTTTTGTGATTGAAGTGCAATTATTTTGCAAAAGTTAATTAAAGCTTAAAACTTTCTATGTTTTTTACCTTTGTCAAAAAGCTAGTCTTCAATTATGATTTTTTTTTCTTTGTATTCTACAAATAAGTTCTTTTTGTGCAAATAGTTTGTATGTGTTGAACTAAAAAGACATACAAACATAATAACACAAATACTCGTGTATACTCGTATACTTAACATCGTGACCTAAAAATTATATAATTTTAAAACTTCTAAAAAAAAATTTTGCTAGCAACTGGATGTCATTTATTTCCTTTTATCGTGAACGTCAGCAACTTGCTGACGAACATTATTCTAATTTTAATTTTAATATATTATACCGACTATAATTTATCAAAATGTAGAAGTCATATCTTGGCGAATGTTGGCGCTCATTATTTATACACTAACAAACCCACACTTTTCACAAATTTGCTTTAGAAATTTAATTTAAAGAAAAGACGTGAATAGACTTTATGTCTTTATTTATGACTAATAACATTTTAATGTCATAACCATCTAATAGACAATGAGAAATTCCATTATTTTTAATAGCTATGAGGATATCTATCCCTAGATTTTATATATATGTATATTTGCGCAACAGTACATAGAGTTTTAGCATTTACGCATTTTAAACAGCTTTTATTAATAATGGATATTATTCGTGCACATACAAATTGGGACATTGTCCGTCTCATATTGCAGTGGGCGGCATCATCCAGTCTCATTGATTTCCATAAGTTTTGGAAAATTTAAAAATATTTGGAGAAATGTTTTCTCCTGAAAACGATATCTATATGGAATTTTATTCTTGATAAGGAATCATCTTAAGGATGTAATTTGATTCACAAACAAACAAAGCTGTTTGCTCTAAATGAGGTAACAACAAATAGTGGCGCATTTCTTCTTACTGGGTTATCCATTTTTCAGTTTCAAATTTAAATGAAACACACATAAAGCTACAATTTCGATGAAACTTTCATATCATTATAATGCTCGAACCTTGCCGTTATGTGCGGAATACAATGTCATTCAAATGACCGCCTCTGGATGGGTTGCAGCAGTGGACCCTTTTGAAATAGTTTTCGACAACTTTTTCGCCCATTTCGGGCGTTATCTCGGCGATAACTTGATGGATATTGGCTTTCAAATGCTCCAACGTTTGCGGATTATTGGCATAAACACAATATTTGACGTAGTCCCACACAAACAGTCTAACAGCGTCAAATTGCATTATCTTGGTGACCAATTGAGGTCGCCAAAACATGAAATTACGCTTTCTGAAAACTACTCATGCGTTAAAGCCAAAATCGGTCGTATTATGTGGCTCGTGGCTCCGAATTTCAATTCACAGCTTTATGGCCATTTGATAACCGGGTCCGATCGAAAGTGAACCCAGATATCGTCCACTTTATAATCTTCAATTGCAAGTCAAAAAAAGTCGGTTATCAAATGGCCATAGAACTCTGAATTGAAATTCGGATTATCCGCCCTTACTTTCACTAACAGAAGCAATATTATCGGCAGTGCGTGCACTACGATGATACACAGGCCTGACCACAGTCCTGCCTTCAGTCTCTTGACATATTTTTATAATCTTGCCAATTCCTTGCACAATAAATCGATTTTGACGACCATAATCACCCCGTAATGCACGACAAGTGGCCACGTTTGAATCACCACTTTTGTTGTAAGTTTTGAATATTTTTACGCGTTCTTCTTTTTTTAAACAATGCATATTCGTAAATGACAAACCTTTCTGTAAACAAATAACTCTTCAAACGACAGGTATTTAACAGCTGGTACAACCTTACCAGACCGGCGGTTTTCAAACCACTAAACAGATAATCCTATATACTTAACAACATTTCGAACTCGAGCAAAAACATGGGGTCCAGGAAAAGCCGAATTTGATTGTAAACATGACCAGTCGATATGTAATCAGTAGGAATTTGAAGATTTTTCCAGAACTCAACAATTTTGCCATTCGTTCATAAATTAAAGCAATATTTGGTCACGGAGGAATCATTGTCAATAAATAATGTTTATGAACCTATCGAAAAAAAAAACTAACTTAATACATTACGTGAAAAGAAAGCATTTTGAAATGTTTTGAAATTACCTGATAAATATATGGTGCATCGACCACCACACCATAAGACACAGATGTTACAAGAGAGAGCTGTTGGTCCAGCAGCAAAAGGTAGCTCAAACAAACACTGAGCCAATCTCCGGAAATTAAGTTCTCGCTGTTTTTTTTTTTTTTATAAAACTCCAACTTTATTATGAAAACATGTTTACAAATGATTCATTGAAAGTAAGGACCATCGCTAGCCACTACTTTTTCCTATCTTTCTGGCAAAGCCTGAATTCCGCCACGGCAAAACTAATCATCTTCTGAGGCTATCTACGAATATAACCATTCTAGATTTTCCATTTCAGCGTTTTGAGGCAGATTTCAACGGGCTTGACCACGTAAGGCCGAGCGTTGTCATGCTGAAGAATCACTTTTTTGTGCCTCCCCGCGTATTGTGGGGTTTTATCGCGCAGTACTCGGCTCAATCGCATTAATTAAAGTCTATACCGGTCCCCAATGATGGTTTCGCTTGGTTTCAATAGTTCATAATAAATAACACCGACCTGGTCTCACCAAATAGAGAGCATAACCTTCGCAGCTTGAATATTTGGCAACGACGTAGAAGCATGACGGACAGCCCCCATGACTTTCTTTTCTTTAGATTGCTGTAATGAATCCATTTTTCACCACCCACTGCAACACGATGAAGAAAACCCTTCATTTTTTGTCACTGAAACAGTTGCTCGCAGGCGAAAAAAACGTTCCTTGGCTTCAACTCATGATTAACCCAAGATTATTGCTTCTGAATCATTCCCAACGTATGCAATCGCTTGGAAATGGCTTGGCGGGTAACTTGTAATACTAAAGCAAGCTCTACCTGCTTTTGACACGGATCTCCATTAAGCAATGCCGTCAATTCAGTGTCTTCGAAGGATTTTCGTTTTTCTTCACACGAGCGGTCGTCAGCTTCAAAATCATAGTCTTTAAAGCGACGGAACCAAACTTGACACGTTGTTTCACTTAAAGCAACCACTCCGTAAACGTTTTTAAGCTTTCGATGAGCTTCAGTCGCTGTTTTCTTCGATTGAAAGAAGAAAATCAATACTTCTTGCATGACTATTATTTGGCACAAAATCATACATATTCACACAACCAAAACAATATGACGTCAAAAGAAAATTACTATTGTGTCGAGGCGGTATGTTTACCACATGCCTAAGTTTGACTCATGGCGTTTAGGTCATGTCGGAATCGATTAGCACTCGTAGCTAGAGCCATCTATTGGTAAACAGCGGGAACTTAGTTGCGTACCTATTATTTATTTCTTATTTAGAGGCAACACTCTTTGGTAGTTGACAGATATGGGAGTTAAAAATTCGATTTATGTATATTTTTAAGGTTATACTCGTATTTAATGAAAAATACCAAACATGCCAGCAAAATGAGAACTTTTAAAAGAGCATAATAACCACTTATTGGGATTCAGAAGGGTTTCAAATTTGGACAGGGTCAAATGAACTGTATACGTGCTTGTCATTTGGGGGATGCTATTCTGTTCATGGATTCATGTGATAAGTTGGATCCACGGGCACGTGATAAATCGAGTTCAATTTATTAGAAAATACCTTAATAGCTTTACATCATTGCCATTATTTCGCACATATGGAAGTTCTTTTGTGACCGACCGATAGTTAGTATTCACATCCATTAGTCGCAAGATCGCGGGTTCAATCTTGTATACAGCTACCTACGAGTGTAATTGTTTTAGCGCCGGTTACCTCGTTGTGTCACGAACACTTGGAGTAATTAATAAGTCTAGTAAATTTTTCTCAAACAGTGTCGTTCGATATCGTCATTAGACTGTAAGTCCCACTGAGCTAATCTAAGAATAGAATCTACGTAAGGATGCGATTTTTTGTTCCTTATTTTTATGGAAAATTTTTAAAGTAATTTCTATGTAATTGGGAAAATATTCACATCCAATGGATCATTTTCGAAACAAATATTTTTGAAATTAAAACTTCATTCCCGGAGAAGTACTTCAAATTATTGGCCGCAACGAATCAGTTTCGGAAGAAATATTTTTGAAATCAATAAAAGACTCATTCCCAAAGAAGTAAGAAGTTTTTTTCTTCTTTTTTAAATAAATTATTTATTACTGTTGAATAAGATAACTACAATTTTTTTATAATATTGCCTCAGTGCCGGATTGGCTTTATAGAGGCTAACAGTCAACTAAAATTTATATTATACTATCAAAACAAATATTAACATTAAAATATTTAATAATAGGAGAGATAAAAAGAACTATGTTAGAAGCATTTCCAAATTATATGTCAAATATTTTTGTAATTGGACTTTAAAAGCTGATAAAAGTAAAGTTTCTTTCAAGTATACTGGCAATTGATTATACTCAAATGGTCGAGTAAATGTAATACGTTGCTTTGTCAACTCTAACCGACAAAACACGACATTTAAATCCATTGCTTGATGGGTTAATCTTTAAGTGTATGATATATTTCTATGAAAGGATGTGGTAAAGACTCCAATTCCATTTATGGATTTGTGGACATAGGCCAGAAGTTGTTGTTTCTATAATTCCTTAGCGAGTAAAACATTTGTGGCACAATCTTTATATAAAGCACAGTACATCTACAAAATAACTGAATGCAGTTATTTTATTCATAGAAATAGAGGGTATTTTTAGGCACTTCTTATTCATAAAAATAGAGGGTGTTTTTGAGCATTTTCATTCATAAAAACAGTGTATATTTTTAGGCACTTTTTGGTATCTCCCATACAAATTGACTGATTTATCTAAATTTGGATTTTCTCTTTTAATTCGTAATTCGTCGATTTTATTGCATTATAATGTGTAGTAAAGTTTGAAGAAAATCGACCCAATAATCACGCCCTTCCTCACATCTTCCATATAAATTAACTGATTTAGACCACATAATCCTATGTTCACTTTCCACTTTTCGTAGGTAGATTGAGATGGTGAACTTATAAGCATACACGAAAGGAAGATACGTCAAATGAGAGTGTATCAGAGACTGATATAGCAGTAGCTTTAGCTTTACATCTAATTTGTTCTTAAATTTGTACCAAATTCCATATCCTGACTGTATTTTCGACTTTAAGTCCATGATGTCAAATTAATTTGCCAAATTTATTTGCTGCTATACGGGTTTTCACTGGAATGATGGCATAAGCGCATATATTTTTGAAACACCCACATATCTAAGATCGTGTACAAGTTTTGAAATGAAATCTGCCTAATGCAGTTCTTCCCAATGACTTTCATACACGATGATAAATACAGAGTACCATTCATTCCCATTTATGATGTATGATGGATAGTTATTACTATTCCCAATTCTCAATGTTTTCTCCATTAGCATGTTCATGGCATCGCGCCAGCGATTCCTTTAAACTGGTTTCATTAAATATCACAGCATTTTTTCATATTTATATTTTCTCCGTAATGCATTTGTTGGCACATCGAACGAGAAGAATAGGAGTACAATAAGCAACGCCTTTTGCTATAAATATTACTATTCATTTTCATTTATTACACCTTATGAATCGCTTATTTGTGCTATAAAATTATACCATTGCGTTGACGTGTTAACGGATAGATAAACTTTTATGTTCGCACTTTTATTGCGATATTCGATACTATGAGCTCTTGAACAATTCGAACCAGCTACAGACAATATAGACGTATTGTAAAGTGGGCAGCGATGTCCTTTCGACGTTCACTTTAATGTTAAATATTTATGTGTTTTGCTCTGTTTGTACATCGATATACAAGTAAATGACCTGTTGCTTTACTTTGCTTTGCCATTCCATTCAAACACACTTAATGCCCTATAGAGGGTGTGATGTTTCAGTGACTGCCTGTTGGTCATGGCTAAACTAATTGGAAAGCGTCCAACTATATTTTGTAGCCACTTTCCACGCTTACTGATGGTTCTCTACCACTAAATGATATTCAGTTGTTCTAACGGATTGCGGATATTTGTGCAGTGCTTGCTTCCTAACCTTTTTGGGGGCCATTAATGTTATTGCCTTCATGTGCAAATGTTATGAATGCCCGGCCTAATAATTATGACTGTAAGGGCAGGTAAATTGGAGTTTATTGACATTTAGTGGCATTATTTGTAATGATAATGATGATGTTTAGACATGATGGACGAACATTTTCATTAGATTGTGTTGGACAACAATTTAGTGATAATTATAACTTGACCCAAAAGAATGAAGATATATACGAGTATCGTTTGATACTGGAACAAGTAACACCCAGAAAAAAGCGTTTAAATTAGCAAGTGTATTTTGATCAAAAGTGTTTCATGCCTTTCTAAGTCGATTGCGTCTGTCTGTCTGGCTGTCAGAATTATAGACACCATAACTAACTTTTTAAAACTTTGCATACTTTATAACTTGGCTAGATCGTAAACGAGAATTGTAAATGAGCTATTTCGGACAGCTACTCCTGATACCTCCTATACCAACTGACCCGTTTTCTCAAGATTCAGTTTTTTTTCCTGTAAGTCCGAGTTCGTAAATTGCCGCAACTTAATCCTTGTCCAGCGATTTACTTCACAATGTCTGGTAAAATGTAAAGAAAATCAATCGATTAATTACGTCTATTCTGGTAGTTCTCATATAAATGACTCTTTTAACCCATATATTTATCACCAGCTTCATAATATTTATTAATTATCACTTAAATTTAGTTCACATTAAGGTTTTGATAAATAAGTTCTTGAAAGTTGATAGAATTACCAGGCCTCTTTGATATTTTCCATACAAATGAGCCGAGTTTTCGAAGTGCAATTTTTCATCTGTAATTTTTAATTAGAAAGCTACAGTAACCGAAATTGTTGTCAATTATAATGATTGAAATCCAAAGCAAATCGTTTAAGTAGCCAAGATCATTCTTGTACCTTCCTTACAAATAACCGATTTAACACATATATTTCCAGCTTTACAATTTGTTTTGTTGAATTAACTGAATTTCATTCATAACAATAGTGGTTATTTTTAGGCACTATTCATTCATAAAAATAGAGGGTGTTTTTAGGCACTTTTCATTCATAAAAATAGAGGATATTTTTAGGCACTTTTTGCTATCTCCCATACTGATTGACTGATTTATCTCAATTTCGATTTTCTCTTTTAATTCTTAATTCGTCGACTGTAGTAACACACACATTTGTTAATTTTATTGCATTATAACGTGTAGTAAAGTTTGAAGAAAATCGACCCAATAACCACGCCCTTCCTCATATCTTCCATATAAATTAACTGATTTAGACCACACAATCCTATGTTCACTTTCCACCTTCAGTCACACTAAATTCAATAAAATTGAGTACGCTTCAGGCGTTTCCTAACCTCAGTTCTGCTAAAGAAAGTGGTCGGCATCGCCACGCCCCTTAGGGTTCCATCTGTGCTGATTTAGCAAAACTACATATAAATTCTTGGCAGAAGAATTTGTTAAATTATAACTTTGCTTCCCTTATTGTGTGTTAATGAAAGCAATACTTGATAAGAACCGATCTTTTCACTTTGCCCCTTCTACGATTTTTCTTGAAATTAACTACTTGTTTTAGTAGTTGACAGGCGTTAAAACTTGTAGTATTATGTAGCGAATACGCACCATAAGAAGTGGTTACCATATTCTTTTGTTTGTACATCGGCCTTTGGCCTAATTCCGCAGTCTGGGTAATTATTTCTTAAGAATATATTTCGGTACGTACTAAGAACTACCTGCGCTTTTAGGCCAACCCAATCGCAATGACTTCGAGAAACCAATTTAATGTGGAAATATAATTGGAAGTCCTCAATTGCCATTCTGTGCATGATCTTTTCCATAACTAGTAACAAATGGTAAAAAACAATTGTAAATACAATTGAAGATAAAAAAGAATTGTTTGCTTCTTTTTGAATCCAGAGGCAAGAAATGTAGTTATTCAGGCTATTCATTAGAGAAATCACAATTTCAATGGAACGTCTAACAACCGAACAATGCGTAAAAAAAGTTAAAACTTACTACAAAAGTGGTAATTGAAACGTAGACACTTTTCGTGCATTATGGGATGATTATGGTCGTCATAATTGACCTACTGTGCAAGGAATTGACAAGATTATAAAGAAATTTGTAGGGACTGGAAGCGTTACAGATATGGTCAGACCTGTGAATCATCGCATAGTACGCACTGCCGAAAATATCGTTTCTGTTAGTGAAAGTGTGGCCGATAATCCGAATTTGTTGATTCCATGGTGTTCTCAGAAATTGGACCTATCTTACGACTCATTATGCCGTATACTGCGATGTTGGATTTGCATCTCCACCCATATAGGGTCCAACTCGCACAAGCCGGCTGACCATTCACAATGCCGTAAATATACTGATTGGGCGCTACAACAACAGGCTTCAAATGCAGATTTTTCGAACAAAATTTTCTTGGGCGATGAGCTCATTTCTCACGCAGTGCTTACGTCTACAAGCAAAATTGTAGCATATAAGGGCTCGAAGGACCCAGAAGTGATTGTGGAAAAGCCATTGGATTCAGAAAAAGTGACTGATTGGTGTGCATTATTGTCTGATGTGCATTATGGTCATTGGGCCATACTGGAAAATGACGCTGGAGGAGTTCAGGAATTCAATTCAGGAATTATGGCTTCCAATTGAATATTGTAAACTGGACGATACGTGGTTTCGAAAAGACGGTACCACGAGCCACACAAAATGCCCGATTTTGGCTTTATTGTATTGGATGTTTCCAGAAAGCGTAATTTTACGTTTTGAAGACGTCAATTGGCCACCAAGATCAAGCTATTTAACCCCGTTAGACTTTTTTGTGGGGCTACGTCAAATATCGTGTTTATGCTAATAATTCCCAAACGTTGGAGCATTTGAAAATCAACATTCGTCAAGTTATCATCGAGATATCGTCCGAAATATGCGAAAAGTAATCGAAAACCGCCTGCTTGAATCCGAACCCAACATTAGTTTAAAAATAATTTTGTATTCCTTCCTGTATTATGAGTATTTCCTTCTCTTGTATTGATTGATCACTCAAATAGTACTCTAGCAATAAGTTTCGTTAATGGAGGGAGGCTTATCGATCTTTACTTCTAACGATATAAGTCAGATCGTCTCTAAATCTCAGTCAAATAAGTAATCCTCAGTTATTGTATAGAAAAACAGAATTATTGGAAAAGCTGAAATACACGGTAATTTTTACCCAACTATCATCAATAATTTATTATTGTGGCCCTAAAGGTGAAATATATTTGAAGACAAATTAAACACAAATTTAATTCTTACGTGCTTTTGGCGTTCTCATTTCTATAAAACCTCTTGAGCAAATATTTGTCGATGTTCCAAACCCCCCATACCCGCGAAAACATTTTGTGGTCCTTCGAGCCGAATATGGGGGGTTTGGAAGATCGCCAAATATTTGCCCAAGAGGTTTTATAGAAATGAGAACGCCATAAGCACGTAAGAATTAAATTCGGGTTTTAGTTGTCTACAAATATGATATAATGATATAATGGGGTTCTCCAGCGAAAACACTACCTCAAAAGGATCCACTGCTGCAACCAATCCAGAGGTGGTCATTTAAATAACATTGTATTCCGTACATAATAGCAAGTTCCAAGCATTATAATGAAATAAAAGATTCATCGAAATCGCAGCTTTGTGTGTTTTTTTATTTAATTTTACTTTTGAAACCGATACACAAAATGAAACCGTTTTATTAACTTTTCATCCCCTTTTCATCAAGATTTATTCATGTGGAAGTTCCACTCGTCGCCATATACTTTTTTCGTATAACAAGCATATTAAGGTATTGAACAGTGCCATTATTTATTCTCGCTGTTACAACTTAGATCGTATTGCATAAGAAATTGTTACCTATTTACCGAACCAAATGAAAAAGTGTACTTCCCTGTGTTATCGAATTCAATGAATTCCAGATGTGGCAGAAAATGTCCATCAAACTCGAACAATCAAAACAGTTGCCTTACCGACAACGGACTCCATCCGATAGTGAATGTATCATAACGTTTTCATTGCCAAGCATAAAATATATACGATATTTCAATTACAATATCTGCAATAATCCTCAGCTCTCGTTGACTTATCCAAAAGGGATATATTGTTTAACACCAGAAGGATAAACTTAATACTATAACGTTATTTCAATCACCGAGCAAAATTCACTTTATGAATTTACAATCCTGTTTGCAACGTTGATGCCAAAGTCCACATAAACTAAGTCGTCCGCCATTTGCTTACCCATCGTCAGCAGAAAATGCAAACTGACGCCCTGCCGCATCCACCCAGCTATGGTCCCTTAAAATGTAATGTTACAGCTATACAAAAAAAAAAAAACAAAATAAATGAATCTTTTTATAAGCACAGTGGCTTGTGAATTTTCTAAAGTATAATTGAAAAATGTTTTGTAGAGATTTAAGTCTGATGAAAATTACAATTTTGAAAAAATTTGACAGAATGTAAAAGAAGTTTGTTTCCAGATTTCTCTCAAGAAATAATGAAGTTCGGCACAAGTACCTTCAAGCAGGGGTCTATTTATTTTATTATTTTAGACTTTCTTTATGGTGAAATAAGTTTCAATAACATTGTTAAAGAAAAAAGTAAAAAAAATCTAAATTTTTTGAAAAAAGCCAGAAAATAGAAGCTTAAAGCTAAATCCAATTTTTGCCCGCTAAACAAATTTAATTTAGCGGGCAAAAAGCTAAACTGGCAACGATGGTCCCCATAGAGAAAAAAATGCTTGGTCAGTTACTTCCTGTGATTGAAGATTAATCAAGAGCAGCATTCGGGGTCATCATCATCATCATCATCTTTGATTAACTTAAATGACTTAACATTTTTTCGACCCTCCCTAATGCACACAACTGCTGCGTTGATTTAAAAAACTATGAAAAAATTTTTTCTGAAGATACTTGGAATCTTAAATACTTGCTTCATTCCTTCAGAAGAATAAAGTGTGTTTCATATTCATAAGGCCACCCAAAAATTTGCTTTACGGGGTGTGAATTCTCATTTTCTTATAAAAATACGAGTATTTATTTCTATTGTATCTCTTTCAAATTAGTCCATCTCAGATATAATGCACTTGCACCAGCGTTTTTTCCAATCCTCAAAGCAGTTCTGATATGCACTTTTTAGTATGTCCTTGAGTTTTCTCAGCGATTCGGTTTTTATCACCTCAATCGCCGCAAAACGCCGGCCTTTCTTCAATCTTGGGAATCTTGGGAAAAAGTCGCAGGGGGCCGAAACCTTGACATTTGATCGAACTTGGCGTGCTTTTTTTGATCTTGGCTCTTCTGGACTCTTCCATTGGAACGATTAGGCTTTGGGTGCGATATCATAACCATATACCCATAATTCGTCACCAGTTACACAACTCGTATTTGTGTAATTGTAAATCTTTTGTTGTTATGATGTCCTCTCAAAATACTTGTTTGGGCGAAACAACCATGCATACCAACTTTAGGATTTGAGTAGATATCGGTACTTTTGTTCTCGCGATAATTCTGTTTTGCAATTATAATGCCAAGTTCGATTAGTGAGTTTTTAAAGATGCAAGCGATAAGGTCATTATTATTTTAGTAAAGAAGTGATAAAATTCAGTAATAAAAAGATATTCCGCAAGGAAAATTTTGATAGAACACGTAATAGGTATAATAATTGCTTACAAGGACGAAGAATGCAGTGGAAGAAAAATTGAGCGCTAACTGGACAGGAGCCATAGTCTCATTCAAAATGTTTTACGAGATCCTAACGCTTATGGATCAATAAGCGCTCAGGAGAGGGGAAAAAATATTTTCTAACCGCTATGAGCGCCAAATTATAAAAAATGCCAGCAATGCATCGTGGAGTTTACACGACTTTCAAGCTGTTGTGGACAAAAATGTCTGTCGCACCACCGTTTGGTGAACACTAAAAGCAGAACACAAACTTGAACGCATGGATTTTTGGCGCAAAATATGAACACACAGCTGTCATCCGTAAACCACGACAATTACAGGGTGGCGCAATAGAACGTGCATATTTCAAAAACAGATTAAAAACTAAATACAAAAGGTATGGTTAAAATAAACCTAAGGCATTGTAGAGTAATAAATTGAGTTTATTTTTTAAAAATAACGTCATCTAAATGCTGACCCTCTCCACGACGGCACTCCTCTAACCGCAAACGAAAATTATTGAAAACTTTCTTCAGTAATACTGGTGTAATGGCTGCCATTTCACCACGGATATTCTCCTTGAGCTGAACGATGTTTCTTGGATTGTTTCTGTAGACTTTGTGTTTGAGGTATCCCCACAAAAAAAGTCAAGAGGCGTCAAGTCTGGACTACGTGACGTTTTGGCCCCGCGCATTTTCGAAGAAAAAAGGACCAATTATTCCTCTGCCAGAGATTGCTGCCCATACTGTCACTTTAGGACTATGCAATGGTTTCTGGTGTTTGATTTTGGGATTTTCACTGTTCCAGTAACGACAATTTTGAAGGTTTAGGAACCCATTCATGAGGAAATGAGCCTCGTCAGATATTGTCAAAATTGGAAGATCGATTAAGCATTTCGTTAGCAAATGCGAGCCTTGCTATGAAGTCAGACTCTTTCAATTCTTGTGTTAGTTGCAGCTTATATGGATGCAGTTTAAGATCCAATGTTAAAATTCGTTGCAAACTTCGTCGCGATAATTGTAAGACAGACGATCTCTTGCGGGTCGACATTTGTGGATTTCCTCGTACTGACTCCATAACTCTCTCAACATTGTCTTCGGTCCTAGATGTTCTTGGGCGACCATTTGCTTGTGGTTCAAATGTTGAACCGGTCTCTTCAAAACGCTTTACCCATATTTTAATTAAATTAGCACTCGGAGCTTCACTAATTCGCCGTAGTCCATATTCAGCACAATATAGTCGCCTAGTAGCAATATATGAACGAGAGTTCTCGTGAAATGCGCGCACGCAAAATGCGCGACGCTTCCCGATGAAGTGATTCATAGCGACTAAAACTCCATGAGCCCGCCAACCTAACGATGTAGGCGCCCCCCGCCCGCGCCTTTTCTACCCCGCAAAAAAAGATGATGCAATATGCGCGTTCTATTGCGCCACCCTGTATTAGCCGTTTTGTTAATATGTTAGGTAATTATTCGAATAAAAAAAATGGAATTTAGATGGTTCTTATGGTTTCCGACTGATTGACTGACATGATTTGAGGATAAAGCCGAAATTCTTTTGCAAGCGAAATTTTAGAGGTGTAAATGTGATGGTTTTCATTTTCTGCACTTCTAGTTTGTGGCCTCAAGAACGAAAAGTGCAGTCTTATCCCATATCTGGATGAAAATGGAGGCAGAGGCTGGATTTTTCAACAAGATAACGCCGCAATCCATGTCAGCAGAGAGACAAAATAATGGTTTTCCTCTTAAAGAGTCAATATAATAAACTGGCCAGGAAGATCACTATATCGTCGTTATCTCTTAGAAAACCTCAGGGGTACCTTAGCACGCAAAGTGCACAAAGAAAGTCGCCTATTCAATACAGTTGAAGAGCTCAAAAATGCGATTGAGGGGGTTTAGATGGAAATTGAGCCATAAATTATAATACATTTGTTACTATGTATCCCAAATAAAAACTTTAATGTTATTTCTAGAAACCGAAGTCAAATTTGATATTTCATTTCGTCCTAATAAAAAGAAAACTCATTAATTGAACTTGGCATTATACAGGGTGTCCGTCGGGAAGGTATACTACATTGTTTGTTTATAATTTTTGATTAAATGGAAGAGAATGGATCTTTTGATTGATAAATGTTTTATTTAATGTCGGCAATTATGTATGGAATACAATATCAGATAAATGTCCGCTTCTATTAACCTCACAAATGCGAGAGCTCTTTTGAGCAAATTTTTCATTACATTCTCACACATTTCGCGCGGTATTTCATTAATTTCATCACGAATATTTTCTTTGAGTTGCTCAAGCGTTTTTGGTTTGTTTGCACAAATCTCGATTTTCAGATATTCCCACAAAAAGAAATCGGGAGCAGTCAAATCAGGCGACCGTGGAGGCCAATCAACATCACCATTTCTTGAAATAACTTGTTGTGGAAAGAAGTCTCGTCAGTAATTTCATTGTGATCCTGGCTGTATGCGATGTGGCACCGTCGTGTTGATACCACATGTTAGTCAAGCCCTAAACATGCAGTTGTGGCGTTAAAAGCTTTTCAATTATATCACGATGTCGCTCCCCATTGGCGGTTACCCTTACACCGTTTACAAAGAAGTAAGGTCCAATGATTCCTCCTGGCCAAGTTGCACACCAGACTGTCACTTTTAATGGTTGGAAAGGTGGCTGATGAATAACTTGATGGTTTCCCATTGCCCAGAACCGACTGTTCTGTTTATTCACATATCCATTCAAATGAAAATGTGCCTCGTCCCTCATTATGAGTTTTTCATAAATGTCGGGGTTGTCATAGACGAGCTTTAACATCCTATTGGCATATGTACGGCGGCGTAAATGGTCTTGTGGAAGAAGCTCTTGTGTCAACTGAATCTTAAATGGAAACAAATGCAAATCCTTGTGCAAAATTGTGGCCAAAGTTGTTCTTTGAAAACCAAGCTCCTGAGCACTGCGTCGAATTGAAGTTGATGGATTGTTTTGGACACTTTCTTGAGCAGCAGTAATGTTTTCAGCCGATCTTGTAGTACATTGTGGTCCACGCTTGGCCCTATCAGCTACAGATCCTCTCTCTTCGAAATCATTCACTGCACGATAAATGGGGCATCTTGTTGGGACGTTGTTTCTCCCACAAAAATTCACGTAACTTTCTCATCGTAATCTATGATTGATTTTGGTAAAATGTTTTAGCGATTAAAACTCTTTGGTTTATCGAATATTTTTCCATAATAAATTTGCCACGTCTCTATTTCACGACTGACAAATATGAACTGTCAAGACTAATGTTTACCAAAATGGGGCTGCAAAATAAACCCTGTAGTTGTTAAATACGCTAAAAACAGAATTATTGCAAAAACATGTGTATCGTTATCTGCACAAATCCCAAAGTTTGTGTGCATTGTTTTTTTCTTCCAAACAAGTATTTTGATGGAACAAGCTAATTTATGGGTGGCCTTATAAATATAAAACGCACCTTATACAAGTAAACAACTATTCAGAATTAGAGTCACCATTTAGAACTTGATTTTTGTTGCTGAGAGAGAGAGTGAGAGAGAGAGAGAGCAATGTGCGTCGCTATTTGTACTTGAAAGTAGAGGAACCACACCATATTTCTCAAGAGCCTTCCAATCTGCCTACGCACGTTGACCCGAAAAAGAGTGCAGAGTGGCCGGAGGATCTTAAACAATATTTTGCTTTTCGTAATGATTTTTGTTATGACGACACTTTACATTTTTTATAACGCTGTTCTTGCAGTATTGCGAAACTTTTGGATGGACAACCATGAAATTAAAAATCACTGACCTTGACCATGGAACATAGAACTACAGTTCATGGGAGAATGCCAACTTCTTCCTTTGGCTCATAAACATGTAATTTTATGAAATTTTTTGGAAAAAAGGAAACTAATATAAAACTGAATAGAAATGTACATACAGTTGTACGTATGTACAATCACAATCACATACAAATATGCCCTGTGATATTATTCATAAATGAACAAATGAAACAAGAGACTCTGGCTTTATTATGTGGTTTCTTTATGCTCCCTGTACTGTATTTCCATTTGGTGGATCTCTTGCCGCTCTCACAATAACCAAAAAAACTTTTAGTTTCCATGGTTACCACATCAAATGGAGATACTTTAAAACCTACACTTACGCCTTCACTTTTATAGTATGACTTCTGTTCAGCGACATCCTCCGCATATCGAAAACCACTCATTTTGCCATCTATTTCTTTATACATACTCGTATGCAACTAGCGGCAGTATGAAAACAACAGTAACAATAACAAAGCCCATCATTTATTTTTATTAAATAAATTTGCTTACGTTAAATGAAACAAACAATAATTTAATGTGGCATTCAAGTGTCGGGCATTTGGACCGTATTGGCAGCACTATTCAATGAAATGGTATGACAGGATAAGAGTGCACGTTAAATTCCTTTTGTTGAACTTCCTAACTGGGAATGTTTTTATTGTTGAAAAAGAGAAAGGAAAGCCAAATAACCATAACCACGTAGAAGGTAAGTTTAGAGAGGGAAAAAAACAATCGAAGCATTCTCTTGCGCGTGGCCAAATAATAGGATATAAATAAGGATTCTTTCTCTTGTGTCGGGAATTCAGTTATTTCAACTTGTGGCATAGCGAGCAATTTAAGCACAACTGAAATACTTGTACATGGATATGGCGAGACGTTTAACTTCAACAAAGGCTAATAGAAAGTTCGATAGGAAGATTTGTATCAATAGCAACGTGGTTATGAGATACGTTGTTCAAATCTAGAGCTAACTTAACAATTTCTTTAATTGCGTTTTCATACGTTAAAAAATTCTCTTTTGAAAACTATATAAGAATTTAGTGAAAACCTATTACAAATGGTGCGGCAGCTGCACCAATGCAAGGACTCGGACAATAAGACTCTCAGCGATCCTTTTATTTTATCAAATTTAGATCAATTGCAAGTCAAGGGCAATTTGGTATAATCGTATTTATAGATAAAATAACAAAGTTTTAGCGACAAAGACGATATAAAAATTGTGAAATTGGTCATCACTTAAATAGTATAACAAGCAGACGGTCGTCAGTAGAGGGTGAATGCCACCTTCTCTACATAAAAGTCTTAAGTAAATACAGTAAAAACTCCGAAATGACCGACACTGTTTCCAAATAGGGCAATGCATTTTTCTTTTCGCAATGATATCTTATATGAAATAGAAGCACAAAAAAAAATGTCTGGGTTAATTCTATCTTCGACTATTTTCACTGAAAATGTATGGGTTGGCGGGCTCATGGAGTTTTAGTCGCTATGAATCACTTCGACGGGAAGCGTCGCGCATTTTGCGTGCGCGCATTTTACGAGAACTCTCGTTCATATATTGCTACTAGGCGACTATATTGTGCTGAATATGGACTACGGCGAATTAGTGAAGCTCCGAGTGCTAATTTAATTAAAATATGGGTAAAGCGTTTTGAAGAGACCGGTTCAACATTTAAACCACAAGCAAATGGTCGCCCAAGAACATCTAGGACCGAAGACAATGTTGAGAGAGTTATGGAGTCAGTACGAGGAAATCCACAAATGTCGACTCGCAAGAGATCGTCTGCCTTAAAACTATCGCGTCGAAATTTGCAACGAATTTTAACATTGGATCTTAAAGTGAATCTATATAAGCTGCAATTAACACAAGAATTGAAAGAGTCTGACTTCATAGCAAGGGCCGCGTTTGCTAATGAAATGCTCAATCGATTTTCCAATTTTGACAATATCCTTTTCTCTGACGAGGCTCATTTCTTTATGAATGGGTTCGTAAACCGTCAAAATTGTCGTTACTGGAACAGTGAAAATCCCAAACTCAAACACCAGAAACCAGTGCATAGTCCTAAAGTGACAGTATGGGCAGCGGTTAATACGGAACGCCATATTGAGATGCTGGACGGATTTTTGGCTCCAGAAATTGAAAGTTCAAGAATAGTTAATTCCAGAACTTGGTTCCAACAAGATGGAGCTACCTGTCACTCATCAAATGACTCCATGAAGGTGGTGAAGCAGATGTTCCCTGGCAGACTGATTTCGAAAAGAGGTGATATCCCATGGCCCCACGTAATCCAGACTTGACGCCTCTTGAGTTTTTTTTTTGTGGGGATACCTCAAATACAAAGTCTACAGTAATAATCCAAGAAACATCGTTCAGCTCAAGGAGAATATCCGTATTCCATCCAGTATACCCAGTATTACTGAAGAAAGTTTTCAATAATTTTAGTTTGCGGTTAGAGGAGTGCCATCGTAGAGAGGGTCACCATTGATGTTATTATGATGTTAGATGATGTTATTTTTAAAAAATAAACTCCATTTATTACTCTACAATGACTTAGATTTATTTTAACCATACCTTTTGTATTTATTTTTTAATCTATTTTTTAAATATGCACGTTCTATTTCGCCACCCTGTGTATACCGGTCAATTCAAGTATTGCTGTTCTATCTGCTCAGGTATTCTAGTGGTCAAAGCGCAGATAACAAACAATGAACAAATTTCAATAAAAATTGGCAACCTCCTCAGCAAAAACGTAGGCAGTCATTCCCTAAGAATAGCATATTCATAGCTTCTACGAATATTTTCCCTTCTAATGAAGCTCTTTTTTACGACAGACAATTGCAACAGAAATTTCTTTCTCCCTCTAAATGTACTTTCCTATCGCTATATTGATGTGAATCTGATGAAAACCAAAAAAAAAAATATATTTCTTAGGATAATATATGTATCTTCATATGATTTTCTGAAATCCTAATGCGGAGTTCTACATTGAAATGGTTTTCGCGATGAACGGTTTTATCATCTTCTAATAAAGAACTAAACTAAACTGAACTTACTTCTTTATCGCTCCGTTATTGAAGTAAATTTTGCATAGAAATCATAGCTTTTTTACTGGTTTATGAGATCTGCTGAAAATTCACTCAAATGGAGCTAACAACAGCATCCCTTCTATGAAAAACCAATATTGATTATTCAAATTGTTATTACTCTCGGATCACGACCCCATAAAAAAACCATCCAGAGAAGTTAAGAAAAAACGCTGATTGTGATCTAGAAGTGATGAAAACATGAATACTCATCTATGAATTTAAATACTCATCTTGTCATAGCAAGGATGCTGTTATTTTCAACACCTTTTCGCAAGATCCTCTCTATAGCACTGAACGCTCTTTAAATTATTTTTTTGACAATTTTTCTCTTTTAATCAGGATTCACATAACTAATTGATTTAAGTTACAGATGTTAAAAAATTCAAAGTCTTTACGTCAAAAACCGAAAAAAAAATACTAAAATTACCCAACAAAAAAAGTGAATCCAAAGAAGCAAATATTCATCACAACTTGTTGTAGGCAATTGGTGGAAAATTACGTAAATACCAATGAAATTAACATAGGGATGTCATCGGAGGGAAGCATTATTTTATGTGCCTCTTCCCTAGACATCGTATTCACGAATGAAAACTCAAATTCCCATTATTTAAAAAAATTGTATTAAAAGTCAGTTTCTTAAAAAAAAAAAAACTATTCACAGATCATGAAGAATTTGGCATTTTCTATAAAAAAAAAAAAACAGATAGACATGCCGTAAATTAAAAGGACACCTAATAATTCATTGGGTCGAAGTTTATACATCCTTTGCCATGGATTGCAGTTCACGGTATGCTTTGCTATGTGTGTACGAGTATATGCTTCATTTGGTCTCTGAGTATTATACAAAAGAGGATAAATAAAAGCTTTAAATGAGGTTCTTCAAGCCGACTATCAAAAATTACATCTTCGGATCATATTATGCCCTTTAAAAATGATTTTTTAAAGAGCTTTACTAGAGCAAACGTTTCGTTAATTGTTAGGAATCATAATGAAAATAAAAACGATATTTCATTACGGCGGTTTTGGAAGTGGTTCAAAACTGATTCCTTGGAAGTGATAAATATGGATGGATTGCATCTATAGAAATGGTGAAAATGTCATTCTTTGTGAATGACTTCCAATTTTTTTGCTGGGTATTTCATATGATTACAAGGACTGCCTGATATAACGCTTTTATTTCACAGTACTATACACTAACTTACATAACAATTATAAATTATTTTTAAAGTACATACACTAGTATAGAATAAGCTTTAGTGATAATATAATTTATATGCGAGGTGAAAGTCAGCGCCGCATCAAAAACAACACCTAAATCCACTTTAATTTCAGTAGTGAGGAGCCTGTAATCACCAATTTTGAAAACCAGTTGAATTGGATTACAAAACCTTGAAAATGAAATATGGTCACATTTTGATAGATTTAATGAAAGTTTATTTAGGCAACACCAGTCAAGAAGATTATCTAAATCGCTCTGAAGATCTAGAGCCTCAGAAATATTAGAAATTTTGTGATATATTTTTAAGCCATCTGCATATAAAAGAAAATTTACTTTTTTTAATCCAGTTAGAAATATCAGTTATAAATAAATTAAACATTCATTTCAAAACATCAGCCTATGCTAATTTTTGTTGCTTAGTTTGAGACAAACAAAGGGGTGAAGCTAATCCGTTTATTGCTCTTAAATTGCATTGGTGAAGTTAATTCGTGCTTGCGTCGCCGCTCATGATGTTGCTGATTTGAAGCTTACTTTGCATATACATAAGAAGATAAACTTTACTCAAATCAGCAACATTTGTAGCTTAGTCAAATTTTAGCAATTTTAAATCTTACCCTTCTCCTTTGGATCTTGAAGCAGTCAACACAAAAACTTGCTAAGTATTTTTAATAACATTATTGTAATATTGAAACAAAAAATTTCTGTTCTTATCAATATAATATAAAGAAAAAGTTCGCTTTTTTTCTACGGGGGAAAGCCATACCTTTTTCATAACCCCAGTAATGAAAGAGATATCAATGTATTCTACGAGGGCCAATTTATTGGATGGAAAAAATTACAGCACAAAAAAGCAAACTCATTAACAAGATACTCTAAAAGGATATCGTGAACGAAACATAAGACAATCTCTGGGCTATATTCGTTTGTCTTACCCCACTTTCTTTCTGTCATTATAATTAGAATGCTAAATTTGCTTATTGAAAGTGATTACAATAATTCAAAATGTCATCAAGAAACCATAAGACAACAGTAAATGTTTAACCTTGGCATTTTTAAAAGTTTGTCCTTCCATTCCCTTTGTATAATTTGATACGGAATAAAATAATAATAAAATATTCCAAAATATTATGGAAATTTGGAACGACAGATTCTTCATCCTATTTATAAAGTTATAATTTTTTTTATATTCAGTTTTATTGCTTCCACACAGGAATAACTTCATAAATATGTAAAATAATATGTAAAACACTAAATGCAAATGTGTGATATATTCCTTTGAGTTTCTATTATCCATCTATTCTATCTATTGATATCATCCAACAGGGCGGAACAAAAAATGTTAAGTTTCTTCTTGAAATTCCTTGAATTTGAATCAAGCAAAGTTAATTCACTAAATTGAAGCTATTCTTCGGAATGTTTTGCATAAAATTTTGTTTAGAAACTACGCTTTCATCATTAACTTTGCATTGCATTTGTATTTATACATTTACATGGATATGACCGATATGCAACATTTATGCAATACTTATATCAATTTCCAAATTTCTAGTTGGTAAAAGTTCTTGTAATACAGGGTGACGCAATAGACCGTGCATATTTAAAAAATAGTTTAAAAAATAAATACAAAAGGTATGGTTAAAATAAATCTAAGGCATTGTAGAGTAATAAATGGAGTCTATTTTTTAAAAATAACATCATTTAAATGGTGACCCTCTCTACGACGGCACTCCTTTAACCTCAAACGAAAATTATTGAAAACTTTCTTCAGTAATACGGGTGTAATGGCTGCCATTTCACCACGGATATTCTCCTTGAGCTGAACGATGTTTCTTGGATTATTACTGTAGACTTTGTGCTTGAGGTATCCCCACAAAAAAAAGTCAAGAGGCGTCAAGTCTAGACTACGTGGGGGCCATGGGATATCACCTCTTTTCGAAATCAGTCTGCCAGGGAACATCTGCTTCACCACCGCCGTGGAGTCATTTGCTGAGTGACAGGTAGCTCCATCTTGTTGGAACCAAGTTCTGTAATTCACTATTCTTGAACTTTCAATTTCTGGAGCCAAAAATCCGTCCAACATCTCAACATAGCGTTCCGTATTAACCGTGACGTTTTGGCCCCGCGCATTTTCGAAGGAAAAAGGACCAATTATTCCTCTGCCAGAGATTGCTGCCCATACTGTCACTTTAGAACTATACAATGGTTTCTGGTGTTTGATTTTGGGATTTTTCATGAGCCTCGTCAGAGAAAAGGATATTGTCAAAATTGGAAAATCGATTAAGCATTTCATTAGCAAATGCGAGCCTTGCTATGAAGTCAGACTCTTTCAATTCTTGTGTTAATTGCAGCTTTTATGGATGCAGTTTGAGATCCAATGTTGAAATTCGTTGCAAACTTCGTCGCGATAATTGTAAGACAGATGGTCTCTTGTGAGTTGACATTTGTGGATTTCCTCGTACTGACTCCATAACTCTCTCAACATTGTCTTCGGTCCTAGATGTTCTTGAGCGACCATTTGCTTGTGGTTTAAATGTTGAATCGGTCTCTTCAAAACGCTTTACCCTTATTTTAATGAAATTAGCACTCGAAGCTTCACTAATTCGCCGTAGTCTATATTCAGCACAATATAGTCGCCTAGTAGCAATATATGAGCGAGAGTTCTCGTAAAATGCGCGCACGCAAAATGCGCGACGCTTCCCATCGAAGTGATTCATAGCGACTAAAACTCCATGAGCCTGCCAACCCAACGAAAGTTTGCAATTTACGTTTATGGACCGGTCCATATACGTAAATTGCAAGTCTGTCACTAAATAAATAACACTTCAGATGGCAGGTATTTAACAGCTGCCTTCCTTTCCAGATCGGCGGTTTTTGAAAGCAATAACCATACGTTTCTATATTCACGCCTTGTGCTCAACTACAATAAAAAAAATTGGGAACACGCTCAGCACACATTCTGATAATGAAAACATACTGCGTTGCCACACTTCTTCTGGTATCTCTCATACAAATTTGCAGTTTTTCAAACAATTATTTTTTTCCTTTGGACTACTAATTTGTTAGCGGGAAAGATTTAAAATTATGTCCATTACTTTGCATTATAATGCTCCATAAGCGATGAAAAAATTAATTTTTGATTATCGCTTATGGTTCCTCTCATGTAAATGGCCGCTTAAAGTCATATATTCTTGGATTCGGCAAAAATTTGGACGCATCAAAAGTTTGCTAAAGTATGAGCTGAGAATGAAAACGGACCATATCGTGACACCCCTTCCATATGAACTAACCGATTTCCCGAATTTCATATTTTCCCCTCTAATTCCTAACTCGTAAGCTGCAGCAACCCAAA
Source organism: Philornis downsi (assembly GCA_019455685.1). Classification (NCBI taxonomy): domain Eukaryota; kingdom Metazoa; phylum Arthropoda; class Insecta; order Diptera; family Muscidae; genus Philornis; species Philornis downsi. Next base: position 1,290,163 of record JAHXMU010000097.1, read on the forward strand.
TTTTTCCGCCATGTTGCTTTACAACGCCTATTAAAACTTGTGAAAAATCGAGCAAGTAATCATGAATCTGGCACTTTCAATGGAAATAACCGATTTAATCGATCTATTATTAGTATCGTTTCTGTCAAGCAATTGCATTAAATTCGCTAACATTTGGAACACGTTTGATGAACTTAGTTGTAAGAATCAAAATGTCAGGACTATTCTAGTACTTACCATACAAGTTGGCAGCTTTATCGAAATTTATTTTCTCCCCTGTAATACTTAATTCCACATGTTTATACCGCAGTAACTGAGATGTTTGTCAATAACACTTAACGTCATGCTTGGTAAGCTGAGAAGAAAAACTCCAACTGGTTAACCTCATCCTTTTTGTGGTAGCTCCCATACAAATTTCCTAATTTAACTCAAATATTCCTACATTAATATCTTGCATTTAACTGCACTAATTTTAGAAAATTTTGTATGCGAATGACAATAGACTGCATTAATACATTTCTTAGGCTGCCGTACGATTTTGCAAAAATCAATGGTTTCTCTTTAATTCCGCCAACTTTCCGCACTCTTCGTTGATTCAATATGAATTTTTATAACAGGTTATAGCCTGGACATACCTTACAAGAGGAAAGTTTGCGTCAATTTGACGACATCAGCCTCAATCGCTTATTTTTGACTACTTTAGCATTTTTAGCCACAAAACTGAGAACTGTTTTTCGTAAATGGTGGGAAATGCTAAATTCATGATTGAATCTTCTGCCATTCACTCTTGAAAATAGTACAATATGGCTTTGTCTCGCATCCTAAATTACGATAGATAAATGTAGAATGCGAATTTCATAGTTTTTGATTTAAACAAAGCTATAGCACGGTTTTACCCGCTTCCTTCATCGTTTTATAAACAGAAATACGGAAATCAAAATATGTCTCTTCATTTAGTTATGTAATTATTATGATTTTAGTTGCAGTGGCCTTTTGAATTGTTATCGTTTTCTTCCCTTAAAACAAAGAATTTGAAAATACATATAATATGTTAAATATACAGTGTGATTCCGTAGTAAGAGGTATGAAAGGTACGGTTTTCAACTCTTCTATTTACGCCAAACCGGCAAATCTAAAAATCATTCAAAAATAGGAAAATCAAAAAAAATTTTCCCTATAACGAATGTACATGATAATTATGATGACTTCAGTTTTATCGGCCATTTGCAGTGTTATTTATTTTTATCTCCATTCTGTTTCAAATTTCCAAAAATCTCTTCCCAACATAAGTAAAGGGTGTCCCAACAAGAAGATTTAAATTTGGCGCCATGTGAAGTGTCATTGTTTGACATTTGAACAATTGTTATTGTTTGCTAGTAGAAGGTACGAGGTTAGTAAAAATGGTATGAGGTACGAGGTTAGCAGTTTGGTGTCTCCAAATCCACTATGCAGCGAATTTTGACGACTCAGGAACAAGCCAGCTGACCATGGATAGCAAAGGGAGTTCGTTAATTGGGTATTGGAGAGACAACATGAAAATGCTGATTTTGCCGATAAAATCATCTTCAGTGGCGAGGCTCATTTCCATCTCGATGGCTTCGTCAATAGGCAGAATTGTCGCATTTGGGGTGAGGAAAATCCTCGAGTGATTCACGAGAAGCAAATGCATCCCCAACGTGCCACTGTGTGGTCTAGATTTTGTGGAATGTGTGAATTTTGATTTGGAGGAATCATTGAACCTTTTTTTTATGAAAATGAGGCATGTCAAGCGCAGTCAATGGTGTTCGATAACGTGAAATGATAACCATTTTTTTCGTGCCTAGAATTGAAGAAATGAATGTGGAGAGCATGCGGTTTCAACAAGACGGCGCCACATGTCATACGGCAAGAGAAACAATTCAATTGCTGCATCAGTCATTCCCCGGCCGTGATATTTCGCGTTTTGGAGGCCAGAATTGGCCGCCTAGATCTTGCGATTTAACACCATTAGACTTTTTTCTTTGAGGTTTTTTGAAGTCGATGGTTTACGCGAATAAGCCAATGACGATTCAAGTCTTAAAAGAGGAAATTGAACGCTGCTTTAATGAAATTCCGCAGAATATATGCAAAACGGTCGTTGAAAATATCTACTTTACGATAAAATAAAGTTTCAAAAAAAATTTTTTTAAATATCTGTGTTTTATTTAAAATTTAAATATTGCGTTCTTGTTGGGACACCCTTTATGTGTATCAACTTTTCGATGCCTTTTATTGTCACAGAAGCATATGACAATAATCACATTATCTTAGTTGCAGCTATTTGTTGTGAACAATATTAATATTATGCTCCTTTCCCATAATTTACTCTCTAATTGTATAAATTGTGAAAAAGTTGTACGCAGTAAAAGAAATGAAGATCTGAATTGCAGACCTTGCTTGTAAAAAAATCTTACTGCCATATTCCTAAACTGTAAGAGAAGTGAAAACTTTAATATGGCCTATTTCAGCGTCAAATAGCGAAAAATTTTACCCGATTTTCCTGGTTTTGCTTTCTTACTTATTTACGAATTCTAAACGCAATTAAATGAGTTTACGTTGAACTGTTTTTTGCAACCATTTAAATTGTATTTTTTCCTGATTTAGCTTCTAAAAATACAAATTTCGTTACATCTACTCTTTTAACCGGACTACGCGCTGTTCTAAGAATGTATACTTCAATTTTTGATGTTTTTTCTAAAGGTTCTAAAGGTAATTTTTCACTGCATTCCTAAACGTATTATTAAGATTCAATCTAATCTAACTTCATAATTTGAGTTTCATTCATTTCCTGCAAGCAATGGCACTATTTTCCTCATTCATCATCCCTATTTTACTCATCAAAAGTACGAAAATCGCGATATTTTACTCGTGACTTACACCTACTCTATAAGGAAGATATGGATACAAGTTTTGATGGTTCTATTAACCACACAGATAGCAGTATTTTTGTTTTTTTTTTTTGCAAGATTTTTATCTCCGATTACTAGGTAAGGGAAGCACACATTTCTAATCTTTGTGACTGAATTCTACTCTTTAATCTGGGCAATGTAGCACAATAACTTTATGTGTGCAGTTGAAGTGAGATAGGATAAATCTCATTGTTCAAACCACATAGGATAACATATATGACTCCTTCAGCTTGTCAATATGGTCAACTTTGGTCATCCTCTTTGCAGTTTCTATTAGGCTTGATTATCTTAGATCAGAATTCACATTTACAAAGGCATGAATACAGCATGAACGTTATCATGGGAAATGAGAAGCAATTAATTAAACATTACCAATGAGAAATGAGGAACAGTGGGTAACTTGGCTACATAATGGGCAAGATGTGTAACTTTGCGCATCACTTACAGCCTCTGAGTAGAACGTACTCATTTTTGTTTCAACTTATTAAAAAATCGGAAAAATCCCCATATATCGGAAGTTTAACGACCTCATTTCTGCAGGATTCGTGTGTGTATTTTAGACAAAATGCCGAGAAAAAAGTTTAAAAAAATTTCCTAATTAATAAAATTGATTTTTTCGATTTTCCACAATCGGATGCTCAAATTGCGAGATATACAGTGCCACTCACCTAAATAGCACCGCTTTTAAATATTTTTCTAAGTTCGATTTTTTCCAAAATAATAATTATATCGAACTTTTATAAATCATATTTCAATCATATTTGCTGTAATCCTATAACATAAATTTTTCTACTAAAACATTAAACACAAAAAAGTCAGAAATTTAATTTCAGTTTTTGGATGATTTAAATAGCTTCCCCTTACAAAAATTGGATTATAAACGAAAACATTAATTCTAAATTAAAGGTATTATAGTTTGCTTACATCTAATTTAAAAATGAGTATTTTAAGTACAATTTAGTAATGGGTGCTTCCACCCTGTTCTTTATAGAATCATGCAATTTTTTGATTAGGTTCAGGCCTGTTTAATTCCATTAATGAGTTCACTTTTGCTTGAATATTGCTTAGCTGATTCGTACTCCTTGCGTACTAGCCATCCCCTAAATTAATTTTTTTTTTTTCATCGGAAAATATATTTCTCTTCCACTCTCCACGTCATAGTCGTACGACAACAATTAAGGCGACGTTCCTTACGGAGATTGTCTAGCGGTGGTTTCTTTTTAAGTCTCAAGCATTGCAAATGTGCTGCTTTGAAAATAACTCTTTTTACCGTTGATAAACTTGCACTTACGCCAGCTTTCTGCTTGATTTTGGCAGCAGAGTCTTGTGAGTTTAAGGCATATCTCAAAATAGCCCTCTTGTCAGCGGCTGTAATAGCACTTGCTGTTCGATATTTCATATTTTTTCCATAGCCTTCGGTATCACGTAAATATGCCGATATAACTTTGCGACTTCTATTAGTTTTTCTGGCTATTTGATGAACAGAAAGTCCACACTCTTTGTAGGTTTTAATTTTGGATCTTTCCTCGACATGATAATGCGCCTGCTCACTCATCTTTGCTTGTGAGTGATTATTTGGCCAAAAGCAACATCGTTATCATGCCTCAGCTACCGTATTCAGTAGATTTGGCCTAGCTACGACTTTTTCCTGTTCCCAAGATTGAAGAGACCCATGAAAGTACGGCGTTTTGCGACAATTGAGGAGATAAAAACCGAATCGCTGAGAGAGCTCAGGGACATACCAAAAAGTGCATATCAGAACTGCTGGATTGGAAAAAACGGTGGCACAAGTGTATTATTTCTGAGGGGTACTCATTTGAAGGAGATAAAATATAAATTAATGAATAAATAAATATTTTTTGAGAAAAATTAAAATTCACCTTATTTTTGAACACATCCCGTATATAATACATATAGTTTTGACCAACTTTTCGACCAATCTTGCGGATATATCATGATCATTCGCATATTCGAAATATCTATAGGAATGTATTAAACTGTCGTCAAAAAGTTAGTAAAGCCTTTAAAAGTGTTTGAAGTACTCAAACACGGATCAAAAAGTGTTTGAAGTACCAAAAAGACGGATCAGAACTTCACCTTCTTAGCGGCGTCCAACGCGATTTTTCTAAGGTCAATCTTTTTTTCATTCTTTTTTTTATGGTAATAATATTTTGAAGGCACCAAGAAATTTAAAATCTTGTTCAGCTTGACAGGGGGCAGCTGGTGCTCGTGCGCAGGGGCACCAGTCGCTGGACCGCAAGGGGTTGAAACTGGGAGTAGGTTAGCCTCAGAGTTTGATCAGAGACATTGTCTTGTACCAGAGGTGATAGGGATACACACAGGCAAGTCTCTGGTTCGTGCCCTGTCATCTGCATCTTTTTGATCTACCGGGCACGGGGTTTTTCCTATGTCTATATGTCATGATTGCCATTCACCGTCGTCGAGCGGAAGGTTTTTGGAGTTTTCCCCGTCTCCCACGCGTGAGGATACTGCATCCTTGCAATGTAGTATCGACCGTTCCATCTACTTGCGGTCTCCGCACCTGCAGATATGTGCAAATGTGCAGTCTGTACTCTTTTGCCACATAGCAACCAATCCCGTGAAGTATAGTGTATAAATCAGAAGTTGATGGTATCTTTGCTTTTGCTTTGCTACGCAGCTCCAACCGGTGAGTTCGGCCGGTAGCGTGGGGATCAGGAGGCCCGGGACTAAGTTCCCGCTTGATCATTTGATGTAGGACCCCTAGTGGGAGCATCACGTGGGTTGTGGTTGATACCAAAATTGCTGGCAGAGGCTTTGTGCTCGAATGTGGAGTTGCATCGCAATCGGGTGCTACAGACCCATAAAGTAGCTGGCAGAGACTTTGTGCTCGAATGTGGAGTTGCATCGCAATCGGCTGCTACAGACCCATAGAGTAGCAGAGGTGGTAATGTTTCATACTGGCACAATCAATTTGCAATTGCAATGGCGTGGTGCATCATTAATTCTTGCCACAAGGTTGTACGCTCAATAAGGAATACTACCTTGAAATTATGCGCCGTTTGCGCGAAGCAATTCGTCAGAAACGCACAGAATTGTGGAAAAACCAATCATGGATTTTGCACCATGATAACGCACCAACTCACGCATCGATGCTTATGCGTAAGTTTTTGGCCAAAAACAAAACCGCACCACCGTACTCACCGGACTTGGCCTCCGCTGGCTTTTTACTCTTTCCAAAACTGAAGACACCGATGAAAGGAAAGCGTTTTGATACGATTGCGGAGATAAAAGAAAAATCGAAACATTAGCTGTTGGTGACACCAAAAAACGCGTTTTTAAAGTGTTTCGAGGATTAGAAGGAACGCTGGCACAAGTGTGTTACATCTGAGGGGGACTACTTTAAAAGAAATAAAATAGAAATTGATGAATAAATAAATACTTTTTGAAAAAATTGGAAGGTTATTTTTTGATCAAACCTCGTATGCATATAAAACTCGTATATACGAGTATATATATATTAACAACAAGAAAGAAACAACTAATGTTAGTACTTCTTCTAGCACATCTGCCCATTGTATTGCCTTATATTATTGGTCAAAATTTCAAATAACCTGCCAGACAAATATCCTTTTTGATAGCCTCCATAAAAAAATTAATAATTTATCTAATATATTTCACGTTTTAAATTCTTCATTTAATCCCACTAAAATTCAGCACAATTAAGAACGACTCAGGCGATTATTGCACTTGATTAAATCTGTAAAAAAGGATACCATAGACACGCCCCTCAGCATATCAACCAAACAGGTTGACCACTTTAGAGAAATCAGGCAGGGTCTCTTCTTCCTTCTTAGGTGAGGACTAGAACAGGCATTCTTATCTATTATATGCCGCACGTAGAAAATAATTCCCAGCATTGCCGTCTTCTGCGCTCCTCCTCCAATTCATCGGACCAAGCTTCGATAGTACTTCAAAAACATGGTCCTTTCAATAGAGGGATGGACCACGTAGAAAATAATTCCCAGCATTGCGGTCTTCTGCGCTCCCTCTCCAATTCGTTACACCGAGTTCCATGGTCCTTCCAACGGAGTTTTGGTTTCTCTTTTCTACGCCGTCCAACCAGTTCTTTGTCGGAATCGCTTTATATTCATGCGCGTGACCACGTCGATGTTGGCATATAACTTATACAGCTTATTGTTCATGCGACGCCGATATTTGTCGTTAATGATGATAGAGCTATGTACGAGTAGGTAGACTTTACTAAGTCATAAGTTTGATTATTTATTGTCGTACCACTTCTAGTGGCCACGCCACATGCCGTAGAAAAAGCGGCTAGTTAAAAAAAGCGGCTGTCATAAATATGATTGGAGGTTGTAACGATTATTTCTGAAACTGACGTTTGGAATCGGTGGGTCAGTGTAAAAATAGTATGCGTGTGAGCTCACTGAAACGGGGAACCTCTACCATATCTCTTTCATTGGATGCAAGAGAATTTATTTTTCTAGCATCTATTTGAACTCTCTTGAAGCAACGCAAAGGGATATTGGGTGGAGATATACGTTAGTCGGTTTAGCTGGTTGGAAATGCTACCCTGGTTAAAACTGGTGAACCAGTGAAGGCCTTATTTTTGTATGAACCCCTTGGGAGAGCCGCAGCAGTGAGTGATGTGCAAGGCTGCGTATTACTTATACGTATGTACATATATATGTATATAAGTTAAGCTTCTACGGGTTTGAAGCTTAAAAAAATATATTTGGCTAT